>JAFIDM010000002.1:46290914-46313906 GCA_023159025.1 Thereuonema tuberculata
TTTATTTATTTATTTATTTATTTATTTATTTATTTATTTATTTATTTTTTGGTGATGTTACAGTTTTTTTTTTATTTTCTTAATTCCTATTTGAAAATTTACAGCGATAATACTTTACTTCTAACAAATACCTACATTCTTTATGAAAATTAATTTTTTGAATTTTTATCATACATTAAAATGTTTAGTTTTTACATATTTTTGAAATACGTGAAAGTATTGTGGTGGCTTCCGCCTGCATTCGGCAGGACAGTAGACTAAAGAAGATGAGAATTCGAAAGACGACATCTGAGAACGTCTCTCCATGCGATTTCATTTCGAAATCACAAAAGAGATAAAGAAGCGTCTGTATTTTATCTGGGTTTCGTTGTTAGGATTCTTGCTTGTTTTCTTGGAAGACAGGCTTAGCTGATTCTTAGCTGTTTTTCTTGGAAGACAGTTATTTCATTTACTGTTTATATTGGTTTGTTCCTCAAACCAATAAAGCTTTTTGGTCGTTTAATTCCAGGAATAGATAATCTTCAAGATATCGAAGCCAGTCGCTGTCAGATGTAGGTCATCAATTAACGCGTCTAAAAATGTATCACAAATTCTATTGATATTACGATCTTCAGAGCTTTTAATTCACCTCTCATCGAGAGCTATTAAATATTTATTCGCTGTTTGCCCGACTCTTTTAACAGCATCATGATTGCGCTGAAGTCTGCACTTGATTCTTTTTTTTTTCCCTTCCCGCTGACGGCCATTTTTTTTTTCTTTGACATCCACTCCGCCTCCCGAACTGACTTAAGTTATAATTAGAAATGTCGATCCAATCTGACAACAATAGTCCTAGAAGAAAAACTCATCATTACACTCATCTAAACATACTAGCTGTGCTTGTTTTTCCGAATGAAAAATTACCTTACGTTGAAACTACAAATATATTTTTAAAAAAATTGTCTGTTTATCAGTTTTACAGCACGAGTAATTTTTAAATTTATAAAATGAAATAGAATAAACTAGTTACAATTTTTAATAGTATTCCTAATGCTGTAGAACTTTAAATTTTACATTTGTTTCTAAGCATAAACACCGCCATAACTTTGAAATCAATAAAAAGTTAACAACTAAGATAAAAGAAATTTAAAGGCAGTAAAAGAAAAACATGAAAATACCAGGACCATCTAAATTATAAATATATGCAAAGAACAAATAAACTAATATATATATGCTAGTTTTATATAAAATCTCCATAACTACACGTTAACTTTCAAAAATCCTTTACTCGTGATATTTCGCAAATTTTGTTCAAATTTGCTTCTTCGGACGTTTAAAAAACTCCTTCTCTAATACACCTAATTTGAAGAAGCAAATTTGAACAAAATTTGCGAAATATCACGAGTAAAGGATTTTTGAAAGTTAACGTGTAGTTATGGAGATTTTTTAAATATATGCTAGTTTATTATTCAAATTTTCTTATATGTAATCGTGAGGGTTACATATCGTAAATGTCTCCTGTGATGCAGTGAAGCATCAAGGCGGAGTTTTGTAACGTAGAGTATGAATAAAACGTAAAATCCTACAGTTCAGTTCATGAAAGAAAAGCTTTTGATGACGTAATTTCCTTATAGATTGATGTTTCTAGGACATAACAGCGCCATCTACTGCTAAAATCTGTAACTGAATCTCATAAATATTACGAAAACATTCTGGTTTTTGTATTTTCTACAGTTACGAATACATAATAATAATTAAAATTGAAATAATTACATACATTCCACACTATTTCCCCTTGCTTAGCTTTGCAAAGTTTGTCCTTTCTTGGTCACGCTTATGCGATCACAAAACGACGCCATCTTGGACTGACTGCTCGGAGTTCAAGTTCATGACGTCATGACTGGTGACATTTGTTCCAGACAAAATCGATCGTTACATAATGACCATATATAGCAAGTCCTTTTTTTTTTTTTTTTTTTTTTTACAAAATACTATAGAAGTGCTAAAATCGTTAACTTCGGTAATAAAGAGAGAGCTTTAGTGTCATAAGTTAAGAAAGCGTCTACCTTCGATAGCACTTTGCTTTCACGTTCTGTTATTTTTCTTTAGTATTGTAGTTAATCTTTCTCCTCCAAACGGGCCCTAGGGTCTACCCAGCCCTCTATAGAATGGGTACCGGTTTCTTTCCCGGGAGTTAAAGGCGGGCGAGCGACGGGCCGACCCCCCCGTCCTCAACTTTGTCCCGTAGGTTCTGAACACTGGAGCCTACCCTCCAGCTGCATTGCGCGGTCCTCTGGGCCTGATCGCAACTTTAACTTTAACTAATTGTAGTTAATCACCTTAATTTTGTACCTAAGACATTCGGTTCGATTCCATCCTTTGGTGTTTCGTTTTTTCTTGTTTGTTATTCCACAGTAGGTTAAGGAAGTCCTAAGTACATTTCTCCTGAAGACTGTTTTATGGTTAAAAAAAATCATGGAACACATTGATTTCACCTTGAAATACGATCGCTATTGTGTGAGGATAAGAAATAGCTCAACGACACATCATTTTCTGAAGTTTTTTTTAATTAGCAGAATTGAAATAATCTCTAAGAATTTATTTATTATTTATTTATTTATTTATTAAATTTGGAAGAGCCTAGTAATTAGATACAAATATATGACTGCATCTATGAAGGCCGTTAATCGTTTTCCGTTATAATTGTTGTCGCTTTACAGTCCTGTAGCACTTTCGCGCCCAATAAGCTTTAAGTAGCTAATAGTCAGAAAATATTGTGTCAAATGTAGATAAATATAAATAAATACATTTATTTGTTTTTAGCTCAATTTTAGACGTTTTTAAAGTAATGCTAGGAATATCTGGTCGTTACCAGACAGTTCCAATCGAAAAAAAGAGCCTTCAACGACTTGCAGACTCCTTGGGTCGGGTCGATATTGGTGAGTCATCGTCGAAATAACATCTCGCCAATAAACAAAGCGCTTCATGGCAATTTAGCAAGAACAGAATAATGAATTTTCATTGTCAACTATTTTCAGCATGTTGTTTTTCTTTTGACATGAAACTTTCAACAATAATACCTTTTCAAAAAGCAGTTCGTATGAAATAAAATTTTATCTATGCTCGTAAGGTGACTGGGAATAAATGAACCGTAGTTTCATAATGACAACAGTACTCTGTATTTAAAATATCTTGAGGCAGTTGTTAGAACGACTTGCAAATCAATTAATACAAACTTATACTTTTTATTAGATCGCCACAACTCTTGTATTAGAGTAGTTATTCATAAAATTTACTCTTAAGGTGATCTGCTAAAAGGATAGCTGAAATGTGCTGCATTTTTAGCCATTCAGCCTCGAACTATTTTAGGCAAAGTTTTGTATTAGAGTTGTTTAAATTTTTGCAATATGGGGGTTTTAAGTAAGTATTTTTGAAGTCTTACTAATTCATAACAGTAACGTGATTCTTATAGCTCCGATTATAATCGAAAATCTTGCTGATTTTCAGAATTTGGTTAATATGGTACTTTTATTTTCTTGAAAATCACAACTTGAAGATCGACTTTAAAAAATACAATAAAAAATGAAAATTTCGACCAGCCAAAATAATCTTAATAAAATCTAGAAGATTCTGTTATGTTGAAGAACACAGAATTCAACCCTGCTTTGTTGTTTTTGTTTGATTACTTTCCTTCGAATTTATTGTGACAACTGCTTTTGCTAATGGAATTTTAATTTACAAGTAACACTTACAGATAATCGTTGCTTTATCTGTATTAAGCGTTTCGTAAAGTTAACAGACACATGAACTGTCTACATACAACTGTAGTACTGTAGAGTTGATAACGATATCCCAGAGCCATAGACAGCAAATCTCAGCTAGCAGGTCCACTGCTGTAGCGATCTCCTTCAATCTTACAATAGACTTTTAGTATTAGTTAAGTAGGGATGACTGAAGCGTAATCCCGTTCTAAAAATGTACAACTCCTGTATTTTTCTTCTTCTTTTATACGAGTTTCAAACAAAATTTAACCAAGTTTATATTAATTGTATAGGACACAGAACCAGTGAAATTAAGACGAATTTTGATGATTTTGGAATGAAAGGATTCCGAAATACTTACTGAATATGAAACTTAATGTGAAAACTCAGGTTTTATTTGTACTTTTTAAGAAAATTAGAAATGTACTTGGCATACTTTGCGGAAGCACTCCTATAAAATAAGAAAAATGGCGGTCTTTGGACTATTGTAAAGATGGCGGATAAGTTGCAAAATTGAGGGTCATTCCGAAATGGATTTTTTTTTCCCTGTTGTATTTGGAAACGAAACGATCATACCTCAATTAACCTAACTTAGGGTTAATTAAAAGGATTTTTTTTTCTGTTTTATTTCCAAACGAAACATTATAGAAGGCATCTTACGAATTTCCCGCCAGGTGTTTTTCACTTCCTAAAGACGCTAAAAGTTCCTGCTTTCAAAACGTCTACATCCGCCGCCCACGAAAGAGTTCCAAGTAAATCTAGAATTTTCTTTAAAAAAAACAAAAAAAAAAAACAGAGTTTTCCATCGATTACATATCAACTACGTATTTCGGAATCGTTTAAAAAGAAAAAATCGTCTTAATTTCACTGTCTTAATTTCTGTGTCCTACATAACTATAAGTTTATGATTGATTATTATAGTAAGCGAGAATCTTATCTATTTCTTTGAACATCTTTCGTTTATGTTCGAAATGGTATTAAGCCATTATTGGTTACCGAAATAAAAAAAAAGCGAGAGCGCTAAACTTCATCTGACGCATCAGCTTTCATAAATAAGTAGAAGAAATTAATTTGTTATTCAAAAAGTTTCCTTTATGTAATCTAGGAAGTTACACATCGTAAAAATCTATCCCTTGTAATGCAGTGAAGCATCGCAAGGCGGAGCTTTTCAACGTAGAGTGCAAATTTCTATTTGCGTTCGAAATGGACCGATCGACGGAATCCATTTAAAATTACAGTAAATTCTCAAAGTTTTATTATAATTATTATTCTAACATGAGGTTTCAGTCTCTCCATTATTCAGTTCAAATTTTCTTTAAAGCGTTTCACACTGAATAGCGATTATTGCGAGATATATCATTTTTTGTTTTATATATTTTCGAAATGCGAGAAGCTAGTTTATGATTTACTTCAAAGTAACAATCATCTGTCTTGATAATGTCTTGTGTAATCTTTTGAAAATTTTGAATTTCTTTGAAGTCTTTGTTATTATTTTAATTCTGCTGTGAGGCAAATGGAATAAGAAGCAGATAAAGAAGATATGAATTCAGAGCGACGAATTCAGTTTTTAATCGTTATATAAAGCATTCTTATAGGATCAACACCTTTTTCCTTCAAATCACCTATTTTCGTTTTGCATGAAAACGAGAGCTTTTATTCTAGAAAAATACACGAATTCGAGATTGCCGTTGGCGAACAAATGCTGCCTCCCTGATTAGGGATATTTGCCTCAGAACTTCAAGAGTTTTTAGAAATCAGAAAAACAAAAATCTGAAGTGAGATCGCAAAATTACAATGAATAATAATTGTCTAGCTTTCTTGGAAAACTAAATATCTTTAAAAATCTGTTAATATTAACAATAAAAACCATTTAAACTATTTTAATTTCGTTTCCTAATGTTATTTATCTCAATTGATCTGCTTAATCGATGTTGGAAACTGCCACTGCTCGTGTGTTGTAACCCTCTCCGTTTCTTTCTGTCTTTTGTTGAAGTGGACTGGATGGCGCCATTTTATATTGAATGGTGGAGACGTGAATGCACTTTTGATTGCTTCCTGCTTTACCTCTTAAGAATGCAATGACTTCTATGCATTACTTTAAAAAAGCAAAAGCAAAAAGAACGTCAGTTTAAAAGGATAGAAAGATTTTGTTTGTTTTTTTGAGCTTTGTTAAAAAACTACTGAATTAACAAAAGGCTATACTGCACTCTTATAAGGCAGAGGCGGACTTAAACCTTCTCTTTCTCTACAGTAATGTTTAACATTCTGAATGAGAAAATATTAGAACATTAAAAATATAATCATCCAAAGTTGCAAGTAAAATTGCAGCATACTGTTAGGGATTTTTTTATTTTTTTTTTAATTTTCAGAAAAAAAATGAACTTAATGGGAATTTTTATTATAAAATTAGTGCTGAAACTCGTTTAAAAATGTAAATGGATTGAGAAATGAAAAGAAGAGGTGAATGTCAACAAAAACTATTTTGTAAATGTAGGCTATATGTAAAAAGTTATTAAAAAAACCAAACAACTTTCATTCAGTTTCCATTTAAGTTTCTAATATTTATTTTTGTTTGTGAAAAAATAATACATTATTATTTTTATTATTATACATGTGTTTATCTCATTATTATTATTATAATTATTATTATTAGTAGTAGTAGTAGTAGTAATATTACTAGAGTTTTTGCCTGTCATATAGTATGACAGATAGAAAATTAAAATGAATGCATTGCTAGGAACGTAAATGAATTTTGTTATTGGGAGGCTTGATGCGGGCATTACTGGGAACTGGTGGCACTTCAGCTTGAATGAAAAATTGACATCACTCGTTTAAAAATCGATCCTGGGAGTAGTGACGATATCACCTTTGCCGCTGTCCGAAATTGTCATAATTTGCCTATTAATATAGATATTACATTTGTAGAAAATCAAAAGCAGTAGCACCTTTTACAACCCCAATGATTCTAACATGAATTGTGTAGATGTTTCCTTATTGAATTTCATTAAAATTGACAATAACGTAAGCCAAATGCATGTACTGTTTCATTTTAGAAGATATTTCTTCTCTTATCATGTTTCATATGATTAAACTTACGATAATTCAGTTCAGTAAATAATGATCTCCTGTTGATTTCCAAACAGCATCTGAAACCGAATATCATTTGTTGAACTGGGCTTCTCTTTCTTATCGATAAATATATGGTAAAAGATTGAAGGTTCAGTTTTCTATTGTACTTCTTTTTTTTAATACCATTAAAGCTTCTGTAAAAACTTCTGTAGAATCTGGTTTTTTTTAAGTAATGCTAAAATGAAGCAGATTGTCTTTTTCATGAAAAATTTTATAGAATTCTTTTATTTGAGCAGGTTTATTCTTATAATGTTAAACTGCTGTTTACCGGTGATGTAAGTTTATTACTTTTTTTGGTGATTAACTTTTTTTATAAAAAGTTACAAATTGATGACAGAGAATAGATTTGCATTGAAACTGATCTCTGGCCAATTTTCAAATGTGTATATAGTAATCCCTCGTTTATCGCGGTTAATGGGGACCAGAGCTCCCCGCGATAGATGAAAATCCGCAAAGTAGGATTGGCCTCCCCTAGGAATTTTCGTATGTGTATGGGGGTGCCAGAATGTTTAAAATATGTATATTTATACTTTATATACATATACTGTATATAAATATATATATATATATACCACGTAACTCCGATGCTCTTCTGCTGGAGTCGCTGACGGTGTAACTGGGATTTTTATCTTGGAGAAAAACCCGCGATGCACTGAAGCCGCGAGACTTGAAGCGCGAAATAGTGAGGGATCACTGTATTAACATTTGTAAGCCATTGTTGTAGCACTGCTTCAGAGCATTAGCATTTGTTAAGGTTAATTCTGATAATATTTCAAACTATCTGTAGCATTTGCAACTACCAGAAAAGCATTTTCTATGCTCTATCCCCTCGCCGACTCTCCAAATTTTACTCGAAGTTATTAATAATAAAGAATTGTGGTAAACTTCTCTGCGTTGATCCACATAATAGAAAAGTAACGTCTTATAAACATTAAGATTAGAGGAGAGAAGGATAGTAAACACCCTTAAACGAGAAAAAAATCAAAACTCTGTGACACAGCTAGTGATCTAGGAATTTGCAAAATATGGTTCTGATAAGCATTGCATAGGTTTCAGATAACAAGACATTCAGTTTTATGTATATTAAGATATCAGAATAAAGATGGATCAATTTTGCAATTTGATGATTTAAAAATCAGTAATTTGAATATTGTCTTTCAAATTAATGTTGGAATATATAGTATAGTTTTTTGTTTGTTTGTTTTTAGTTAATTTATAATAGCTCATTTATTTATTTTTGTTATTTTTAGCAATTTCAAATCCCAAGGCACCGCCAGGATCAAAAGATGTCATTAAAAGCTTTAACTTTGATTATTCCTACTGGTCACATGTTGTAAGTATTTCCATAAACATTAAAATACATTATTTCTTTTCCTTTATTTTCTATTGCTTCATGATATAACTCTTAACTGTAAATGGTTTTTCTTTAGATGGATGCAGAATTTGCTTCACAATATACAGTATACAAAGATATCGGAGAAGAAATGTTGGATCATGCTTTTGAGGGGTAATATATTATATTTAGTCTAATTGATTATTGTTTATTTTAATACTTATAGTCAAAACAATGTTTTTAAACATTAATTTGAGAGAATACAATGATTTCATATAAAAGCTTTGATATCTACTTTTTTTCACATTTTCATTACCTAAAAAATGTTTTTTTAATAATTTAGTTAATTTTTTTTTTTCTAGTTATAATGTCTGTATTTTTGCATATGGACAAACGGGTGCTGGAAAATCATATACCATGATGGGTAAACAAGAAGAAGGCCAAGAGGGAATTATACCACAGGTTTGGTTTAGTTGAAACTTATTTCTGATTTCTAAATATATTTTTTAGTTTTCATTTTTTCTAATAACTGAATTGCTAGTTATTCATTCACCTATTTTTTTCCTTTATCATCAGATTTGTGAAGATCTGTTTCGAAGAATTAAAGATGATACACCAGATGATACAACTGGTGATACACAGTATACTGTAGAAGTAAGTATCATAAGTTTTCAGTCATATGAATCTTTAAAAGAATAATCTAAAATTATAGCCGAATATTTTTTCTAATAAATTTGTTGAAATTTAGTTATCTGTTTACAAATGTCCATAAAAACTTTTTTATTAAATTCAAAACTGCTCAGAAAATTCTTTCTAAGCAGTATTTTATATTACCTAGTTTGAGAATTTTAACTTATCACAATTTCTTTTTGAAATAGTAATGGAAAAATCCCCTATTTTTATTAAATAAAAAGAGAATTCAGTGAAAATAATTTAAATATTATCAGTGACAATTAAATATATCAAGATAACTGCAGTTACATAATTGTGAAATTAATTTTTTTGATAATTAATAGAAAATAATAATAATAACAATTATGATTATGTTTTAAGGTCAGTTATATGGAAATTTACTGTGAAAGAGTAAGAGATCTCCTAAATCCCAAAAATAAAGGAAACCTTCGAGTTCGGGAGCATCCTCTTTTAGGTCCTTATGTAGAAGACTTGTCCAAATTAGCAGTAACTTCTTATCAAGATATTAAGGACCTTATGGATGAAGGCAATAAGGCTAGGTAATTTCTATTGTAGCTATTTACAAATGAACCTGATAATAATTCGAATCTTGACAGTCTGAAATTTTGGATAACCTGTACAGTGTTTT
Organism: Thereuonema tuberculata; assembly: GCA_023159025.1. Classification (NCBI taxonomy): domain Eukaryota; kingdom Metazoa; phylum Arthropoda; class Chilopoda; order Scutigeromorpha; family Scutigeridae; genus Thereuonema; species Thereuonema tuberculata. The sequence continues at coordinate 46,300,438 of JAFIDM010000002.1, forward strand.
GAAGAGAAAAAAATATACAATATAAATTTCTTATTTTCTAGCAAGAGAAAAATCAAGATATTAATTAGAAAGAAAAAATATATAGTTATTATCAAACTGTTAAATCTGTCATCATGTTTATTTTCTTTGTTACTGTAAATTCAGCTTCGACTGATAAAGAGCAAAAAAAAAAAAAGAATAGGATGATGACAAATGTCTTGCTAGTTCTTCATAAGTGTAACATTAGCAGATAATGCACACTATCTGCAGATCCCCATCACCAATCAAAAAAAAATATATATATATATATATATATATATATAGTTAAAGTTAAAGTTGCGATCAGGCCCAGAGGACCGAGCAATGCAGCTGGAGGGTAAGCTCCAGTATTCAGAACCTACGGGACAAAGTTGAGGACGGGGGGTTGGCCCGTCGCTCGCCAGCCTTTAACTCCCGGGAAAGAAACCCGGTACCCATTCTATAGAGGGCTGGGTAGACCCTAGGGCCCGTTTGGAGGAGAAAGAAGCGTGGAAAAATTCCCGTCTTCCGTCGAGGCCGGGAATCGATCCCGCTACCTCCAACCCGCAGCCAAGCGCCCTTACCCACTCGGCTACCTGGCCCACTATACACACACACACACACACACACACACACACACACACACACACACACACACATTTCAAATATTCAAGTAACTTAAGAACATTGGTCATAATTAGTGAGGTTTTAACTTTAATTCTTGTTTATTTTTTTAATTCAGTAACATGATGGCATTCAATTTCTTAGTTTCAGTGATCTAGTTTTTTGTTTTATTTTGTAAATGAGATAAATTTTTAAAATAAATTATTATAAGTTGTTTGAATGAACTTTCTAGATTCTTTAAGATGTTTCATGTAAATTTAAAGGGTAAAGTCGTTTTGCCAATTTTAAATATTTAGATTTATATTTATTTCAATTCATTTTATTTCTCTTAATTCCTGTGTTTGTAAATATTAATATGTTTTTTTTAAAAAAATGAGTTATCTTTGGTAATATTTGTATCTGTTCTTTTACTGCAATTTTTAACAGAACTGTAGCTGCAACTAACATGAATGAGACGAGTAGTCGCTCTCATGCTGTCTTTACCATAATTTTCACTCAAACTAAATTTGATAAGCTCACCAGCCTTACCACAGAAAAGGTAACTTTTCAATACAAGATTTTTAGATTTTAAGGAAAGTTTTCAAAACATTATAAGATTTTTGGATTAAACCTTATAAGCTTGATCAATTTATTTAACTAAAAAAAAAGAAAGAAATACATAATTTTTATTTTTAACTTTGTCTGACACTAAGCCCTAAACTCTGTCTGAAATACTATTGTACAGGTACTCCTCACTTTACGAGTTCCGTTCCGACGACTACGTCGTTAAGCTACTTGGTCGATAAGCGAGGAGCTTGTGCCGGGAATATAGGATCGTTGTAAAAATATAAAAATTTTGCAACAAACTTCGAATATATTTATAAAAAGACATGCATATGTACATATTAAAAAGGTTAAAGCTGACCCACTACAGACCAGGGCTGGCCTTTGGGGTCGCGGGAGGTCAGGGCTCCCAGCGTTATATGACCAACGGGACTAAGTTGAGGTCAGATGGTCAGCCTGACGCCCGCCCACCTTTAACCCCCGGGAAAGAAACCCGGTAGCCATTCAACAGAAGGCTGGGTAGACCCTAGGACCCGTTTGGAGGAGAATGGAGCGTGGAAAAATTTCCGCCCTCCGCCGAGACCGGGAATCGAACCCGCCACCTCCAACCCGCAGCCGAGCGCCCTGACAACTCGGCTACCAGGCCCCTAATATTTACAAATTATCATTTGTTTATTTGGTTATCTGGAGCTGTAGAGGGTTTAGGTAAGGGAGATGACGACGATGAAATAGAAGTTGTACCTTCAAGGGTGGAGGTCGTAAGTGCGAGTGGTCGTTAAGCAGATAGGTCGTAAAGTGAGGAGTATCTGTATTGTATTTCAGGGATTCTTATTTAGTTTTAATTAAATAATTAAAATTCTTTGGATCTAATCAACATGTTGACCTTTCTTTTTCTTTATTTTGACTTTTAAATATTTGATGGAACAGTGTAACAGTTGGAACAGTTAGCCTCTGTTTTAACATTCTTAATTTTACGCTTATTTTTTTCATAGCATGTTTATTGATTTGTCGAACACTTAATTCTTTTCAGTTAAGCAAAATTAGCCTAGTAGATTTGGCTGGAAGTGAAAGAGCAGATTCTACAGGAGCCAAGGGTACAAGACTCAAAGAAGGAGCAAACATTAATAAATCCTTAACTACATTAGGCAAAGTTATTTCTGCATTAGCAGAAGTGGTGAGTAGATAATGATTTGTCTCTTTGGTCTATCTTTTCTTGATTTTTAGAAATTTGTACTATAAACAAATTTACAAATTTAGCCTGCCTAAAGCTTATGATAAAAAATATGCAGAACTTTATCTGAACTTTAGATTAAAGAACTTTAAAAGAACCTTTTCAAATTGATTCTTATAAAATCTATTGTTATGGTTAATTAATTAACTATGAATAAAAAAAAGGTACAAACAACCAATTTTCCAAACAACACACAATAATAATAATAATAATTAAGAGCTTTCAATTAACTAATTTGTCCTTATTTGTTGACTTTTTTCTTTATATTTTTCTTTGGGATCCAAGGCTGTAAGTATTCAATGTTACACTTTTGTTCAGTTTTCAAATTAAGAATGTATTAATATTTCAGAAATTTGTTGCTTATTTCCATTTTCATGTTGAATCTCCTATTTCTTTTGTTATTTTATAATTTCATAGGCAGTAAGTAAAACATTCGATTTTTCTTTCCATTTGTAGTTAGAGAAACGAATAGTAAAGAGAATTATCAAAAAAGTAAAAATAACCTGCATTTGTTAAGTAGATATCCCTTCAAAAAACAAAAAACAAACAAAAAAAAAATAATAAATACTAGCATTGAATATTTTTTTTTTGAAACTTCAGAAATAAAAGAAATAGACTTGAAATTTATTTAAGTTTTCCTTTCTTTCAATTTAGGCAACAAAGAAGAAAAAGAAAGCAGATTTTATTCCATATCGGGACTCTGTTCTAACATGGCTACTTAGGGAAAATCTTGGTGGTAATTCAAAAACTGCCATGATTGCTGCAATAAGTCCTGCAGATATTAATTATGATGAAACTTTAAGTACACTTAGGTAAGTCATACATTTTAATACTTAGCTTATTTAGCATTTGCTTTCTCAGTGGAAAGTCTTTAAATAATATTAATTGTAACTTCTTAAGGAAGATTCTTCGTCATTTAAAACCGTGTAACTTCTCAGACCGGGTCAAATTAATATTATGAAGTTGGCGTATGCTGCAATTTGGAAATCTACATTAGATTCAATGAATTTTAATGTAGCAAGTTCTCAAAAATTAGGTGGTATAATCAGTGGCACACCCAGGATTAAGGGGTTTTTCTTGGGGGGGGGGGGGAGCTAAGGATATTGTAAGGAGTCCATTCACATGTAGGCCTATTTAAAAATAAATTGTTTCAAAAAATCACTTTCCAAAAAGTGATACATCAGTGCTTTAATAAAGGTTTTCTCATTCTTTCTTTCTTTCTTTCTTTTTCCATTTCTTTTTCTTTATTTATTTTTGTTTTGGGTGGGGCCTTCAGCCCCCTTAGCCTTTCCCCTTTGGATATGCCACTGGGTATGATTTTAATAAAAGTTCTTATTTCCTTACATTTCCTTAATTAACCTCTATATTATAAGGCAGGAAAGTTCTCAGTAAGATCGCAAAAACAATACATTGCAAATATTAAGTAGGCCTACTGTATTTTGCAGAAACTTGAGCACTAAATCGGAGATATTAAAAAAATTGTACACTGAACTATTCTGCTTGATTCATTCTTTTCTATGGATATAAAAGCTGATCATCGAAGGAGAACAGAAGCATATGAGAACTTTTAACCCTCACTTACATGGCATATGTGGCGGAACAATTTTACCAGGGTAGTGCACTGAGTGCGCCACCTCGTTTTTTAGCAATCAATGTTAAATAAACTGTTATTCGTCAAACTTTTTCCTTCTAAATGTTATTGTTTGGATTCAGTAATAATTAAATAAGCATGCATCCATAAAAAATTTATTACAAAACCTCTTGAAATTTTTTTAAAACTGAAAAACGCGTTTTGTTTTTTTTTTCTAAACAGATGTATTGCATGAAACTACATAAATAATCTTCAAAACTTTTTCTATCGATGTAATAAAGATCTAAAAGATACATAACAAAGTAGTCAAATATTAAAAAAAATGTTTTTAATAGTTTTTGTTATATAGATATTTTTTATGAAAAATTCACTCTCACGTTGCTCTGTAGCATTTTGTTCTTCTGAAGTAACTTCTTCCCCCATACCAGGTCCATAATCACATTCTGAATCAGAAACATGGTGACTATGCTAGGATAGGAGGGTAGGGGGCGGGCCAGCCCCCTCCTCTGTTGCTAAGTGTTTTTTTTTTTTTACTTTATTGTTGCATGGCGCACTGAGTGCGCCATGCCGTGCGTTTGAGGGTTAAATGTTGGTATAGTAAAGCATTGCAGTTATGGTGTGGACTGAATAACACTCTCCTAAACAGATTACCCTAAAACGAGATGAGATTTTGTAGTTGTATGATGTATCAGTTTGGTGGGCATTTATTATCATTCGAATTTTATGTGATAAACTTAAACGAAAGATAACACATTACCTACTCACAGATATAGATATATCTTAATAAATAGAAAATGACAACATAAAGTAAACAATAAACTGCATTAGACCAAGAAGGATGGAAGCAATTCAACCAGCTAGAAAAAAAAAGAACCCAATGGAAAGCAGCTTCTGATTTACAAGTTTGATATTTTGTTTTGAGTCATAGACTTAAGAAAGTTTCTTAACATCTTCCTTTTTTTTTGTAATACACTGTTAATTTAGAAATCTCAGCACAAAAAGCTTCACCTGCAATTCACAAAAACATGTTTTTATTGTTGAATAATAGAAAGATTAAATCAAAACTGGCATTGGTAACTATTCATCGAGTATTTGTTTCATATTGAGGTTTTGATCTATTAGGTACGCTGATCGTGCCAAACAAATTGTTTGTAAGGCTGTCATTAATGAGGATGAGAATGCCAGGTTGATACGAGAACTGAAGGAGGAAATCGCTCGTTTACGAGATCTTTTACGAGCTGAAGGAATTCAAGTCGAAGAAGGTAGACCAATATTCATTTTTTTTTTCTCTTTTTTTTGTACATTCACTTTATAAACTTATACGAAATATTTTAATATATTTTCAAGTAAATTTTCAAAAAACTTAATAAGATTTCTTAAAATTCTTAACTGATAGTTAATTTAATTGACTATTTTATATTATTAAATTAATAATTTAATTTTGAAATATTTTTTAATGAAAAATAATACTTATAAAAATTTAAAGTTAAATTTAAATTAAGTTTCAAACACCTGAGCTGGCAGTTTTGTTTTGTTTTGGTTTATAATAATTATTATTCACTTACAAGAGCATTGAAGCACTATGGTTATTAATTTTGTTCAACTGATTCCTGAACTATTATAAAAGCAGTATTTGTCACTTATTTTTTTTTTAGAATAGAAAAAACTTTGATAATAGAACATTTTTATTTGGTATACTATATTAAGGTAGAAAAAAAGAAAAGAAAATCAAATAGCATGTGAAAAAAAACAAGAAAAAAAACTATACAATTAAACAAATGAAAATCCCAACCACTGTAAATATTCTAACTTCAGCTAACCAAGTGGAAAAAGCTACAGTAATATTGAGATGCAGTTGCCAAAGTAATTAAAATGGTTTTTCTATATATATTTATATATATTTAAAAAAATGCATTTACTTATTCAGTAAATAATAATGAACGCTTTCAGCTGATCAGGAATTAAGAAAAAAAGTCGTAAAAAAAAGACAAGTTTTATGGAATGGAACGTAGTAAAAATTAAAACGTTTTTGTTCTGTTTCATTAAAAATTGTCTCTTTTGTTCTGTTTCTTATTTTGACTTTTTTTTTCTTATCTGAAAGTGTTGGCAGTTGCCTGTATTAACAAGTAATTACATTATTTTCAATATATACATATGTATGTATATATTATTTGTATACTTTATATAGAACAATAATATATACTGTTGTTATACATAAAGTGTATTACAGAAACATTGTATATAGTTTGCTTCATTGTAGCTTGGTACAGCTATCAAAAGTGTATGTTTGAAAGTTCTATTGCATTCTCTAACTGCAAAACAGAAATTAACAATAATAATAATAATAAAAGTGTTGAAAAAATTGATGAGAAACTGCCAGCTGTAGATGTAAGCCCGATTTCATGTATCCTAACTTATCTTTCTCTTTCCCTCTATCGCGATGATCGGGAAAGGGCCTGTAATAGGGGACAAAGATGAAACCAAACCGCGTAAGTTGTCTCTTCCCTTTCCCAGCGGGCTTCTTTGCAGTGTGGCAATTGTATTTAAGTTTGGTTTTATTTATTTTTCTTTTTTTCTTTTTTTAAGTTAGCTTTTTTTTTTTTTTTTTTTTTTTTTTTAAGAAACGTTTCCAACGTCACAATAAAATTAGCACTGGTCAATGTTCTGCATCATTAATTCATTTGTTTCATGAACTACAATAGACAAGTCATTACAATAAAGAAATTATAATCTCTTTTATATAGTTTCTGTTAACAGTTAAATAACTGTTCATAAATTTTAAATTAACTATAAAGTTTGTAATTATAGAAGTTAATTTCTTAAAAGTTAGTCCCTTATTATTTAGTGATGCAAATTTATTTTTTATTTACATATTTAAATTTTATTTTTTCTTCTGCTACTACTTATAAGCTCATTTGAAAAACAATTGTTGCTGTTGATCTTAGTAACTTTATGCAGTTGTCCAACAGCAAAAAGAAAACAAAAATCATCTAGTGTGTCTTTGCCTTTCCAGTGCTGCACCATTGTTTTTCTTGTTACAGTATTTCTCATTTGAGGAAATCTTAGGTTTTTGAGCTTCTGAAATTAGATTTACCATATCTTCTGGAGAGTATGGTGATTATCATTACTGATAATCTTCTAAAATATCTGCAGAAATGCCTAAGCTTTTAAAGGTAAAACACAATTCATTGAAAAAAAAAACATCCAATCCTGAGGAAGATTGAATAGCTAGATCTGATTTGAAGTCTTCTTTATTACATTGGACACCTTTGGTATCAAAATTTTTAGGTATTTGCAGAATTTGGCCACTATATGAAAAGTGATCTGCATTGATTGAAATTCAGCGTTACCCAAATGGTTTATGATTATTAGTGCCATGGATATTGTCTTCAATTGCAATCATTTAATAATAGCATTTTGAATGCTGATGATGTTTTGTTGTTTGTTTTAAGACTTTCTATCAATTCTCTAGTCAAGGGGCATTTCTCTTACAAATGATCAAGGTGAATTAAGTTAGATAAGTCCATCTCTTTATTTTCGAATAGTTGAAGTGTTTCATATTCATACTTAAAGCTGAGGTAAGAACTAGAATAACTGTTGATATTCATTGGGCATTTAGATGGTTCTCACTTGAATCTTTTTTCTTTTTCTTTTTTTTTATTGTTTAAAATGTTTTGTTACTTACAAATACTTTCAAGTGTTAAATGTGAGGCATCCATGGTTATGTTAATCCTGCTTTCATCACCTTGCTACAAATCTAGTAGAAAGGTTTTTGTTTTTCTTTTTTATCTTTAGTAAAATTACAAACTTTTGGGATGTATTGGTCTTGTCAGCATAATTATCACCGTACTTTAGAATATTGTTTCAATATGTGATTTTCTTATTATTTGCATCTGTTATTGATGTACATAATCTGCAGTTTTTAATCAGACATCAGCAAGAATTTGACTCCTAATTTCAATTGCTTCAATGTTAAATTGAGGCAATAGATGAACTAATACTTTTACTATTACTGCATTTTGAAAAGAATTTTTGTACTTATGCCTTATATCAATTTTTGGCCAATTATCATGCTTACTCTTCCAAAAACAAAAATTCCCAAGCAGATGTTGTTCTTAATTTCTTTTCATCTTACTACGAAGTGATGTCCGTACGGCTACTTTATTTCATTTTTTAATCATAAAACCTCACAGTATAAGTATTACATGTTACTTTCTCCATTAATAGATTCAGTACATTCCTTTCTTTCAATTGGAGGCTTTCTGTCGCATGTTCTTTCTTCAGAGTCTACATATATAAATTAGCATCACAGTTAAGCATTGCTATTTATATATTTTACTTGAAAATGCAAACTTTGTAGATAGTGGACACTTCATAAATTTTTCAAAATCAAGAGGTTTTCTTAAAGTGTTGAGATTGTTTCTTGTGACTTCCAATTAAATCAGAAAATTATGAGTAGCTAACGAGGAAATCTTAGAAACCCTGTCTTTAATAATTATGCAAAAAGAAAGTTGTATAAAATAAATATCGCTCTCAGTACATATTAAATTAAATTGAACTTTATAAAACCCAGAAGAGCCACTTCTTTTTCCAAACAGTGTTTTTACACAGTGCTACAATGGCTTACAGAAGTTTATGGATGTACAAATAACTTTGCCTGATGACCACTAAGAATTTAGTCTACTTCATCATGTTCTTTCTATTCGCAAATGTAGTTCAAGTAAGAGAGCAACAAAGACACTGGAAATAAAGAGCACCTTAATTATTACTAAACAACTGCAGGAAATTATTCAGATCAGCAACCATAGCTATTATCAAGTGACACATAGACATATAATACAAATTAATTTTCATTCAATTTGTATATATATTTTTCATCATTTACAATTTGAAATATTCATTAAAGTAACTTGTAATAAAAAAAGCTTTTATTAAGAAGAATATTAATGTATAATAAGTAATTTTGTATTTGCTCATCATAAATATAAATTCATCAGTCACCTCATTGTCATGTATGCCAAAGCTATTTGATTTGCTTTGCTACTGTTCTTTCTATAAAGTGTAATTGAGGAAGTCTAGTGTTGGCATTGGCAGATACATTTTTATGTTTAAATTGCAGTTAACTAGCTTTTCAGTCATTTTGTTTATTTCTTTTTGTTCTTTTTTGTTTTATGTTTCAAAGCATGGATACACTGCTTTTGCCTGATAAAAACTGTTCACATATCATCATTGAAAATGAATATAAGTGAATTTGTGATTGAAAATCTTTTTCTTCTTCCTTTTTGTAGGTGAATATGGAATGGATGTTATGCGTCGAAATAGAAACGACACCGTATCAACTGTGGCCGAAGATGCTGTGGATAGACTCCAAGCATCAGAAAAACTAATAGCAGAGCTCAATGAAACGTGGGAAGAAAAACTAAAGAAAACAGAAGCCATTAGAATAGAAAGGTGAAGTATAGTTTTAAACTTCATTTCTGATAATTTTGTTATTTAGTTATTAGTTATCGAATATTTAATATACGTAAATTATTACAGTTTTTTTGTAATCAAGTTGATCTATATATAGTAAGAGATATTTACCTTTGAACATAAAAAGCAAATTTCTTCATTTGCTTAAATATTAAAACAATAAAAATAAATTAAAATTAACTTCTTTTTTTTTATATATATATATAAACAGGGAGGCAGTATTTGCTGAGATGGGTGTTGCAACAAGAGAGGATGGAAATACAGTTGGAGTATTTTCCCCCAAAAAGGTATATAGTAGAAAATATATATTTCAAATAAGAACTGGTGATTAATTTATCTAGTTTGAATGTCTATTGGTAAAATACATATTTATGATGATAGAATATAGTCAAGAAAAAGATGATAAACATTCTTGTGAATTGTTGTTACAAAGACTATCGTTTCCTTTAGGTTAACAAGTATTTATTGCATAGAAGATCATCAATTTTATCATTTTTTTTTTTATGTATAAAACAGATGAAATAAGTTTCAGCAGTTAACATAATTTTGTTTCCTTTAAAAACTGTTGTTTTTTTTTTTTAAATTGGGGGAAAAAATTTGTAATCTGAGAACTAGCTCTGCTGATGTCAAGGCAATTCTACTACTAAATTTTACTATTCAAAATTTTTAAATATTTTTTGAAAATAGTGCATTCAAAATTGTTTTAAATTATAAAATATATACTTACCAAGTTTACATACTACTAGATTTTATTAAGTACATACTTCGTTTATTACTAAAAATACCAGATATTTTCAAACTCAGTTATTACAGATTAGCAGTATTTATAATAATATTCTGTTTATCAAAAAAAGCACAAGCATATATAGTTTAAAAAAAAAAGGTTTCACATACAGATTTAAAATACTTACATGATTTCAGAGCCTGCATAGATTCGTTAATCAACAGTAATAGAAGTAGGGTGTGGGAATATACATTTTTAATTTGTTTAATGAAATGTTTGAAAAAAATAAATAATTCTATTCAAGATATTAAAAAAAAAAAATTATCGGCAGATGTGATGTCTCAAAAGCAAAAATAAACAATAAAAAACTCGCTAATGAAATATAAGTGAGAAAATTCATGTGCCAGCAGTACATCAGCCTCAGTGAATTTTTTTAAAGCTTAAAAAATTCAATCTGCGCATTGAATTATTAATAAAAAACAATGGGTGAGACCAAATTGTTTACTAGGTGACATCCTGGAACAGCTGTTTCATGCTCTTTGGCAGTCATCAGCCAGGAGCAGTCACCAGTAAACAACAAAGTCTCAATACTGAGGCTATTTCTTATGCATTAAATAAAATTCATTGAGGCCGGCAGACCACTGGCATATGAATTTTCTCGCTTATATTTCATTAGTGAGTTTTTTTTATTGTTTATTTTTGCTTTTCAGGCACCACTACGATTCCGACAATTATTCCTGTTATCCTCAGTATTGAGACCTCGTTGTTTACTAATGACTGCTCCTGGCTGATGATTGCCAAAGAGCATGAGACAGCAGTTCCAAGATGTCACCTAGTAAACAAATTTGGTCTCATCCATTGTTGTCTAAAAAAAAAAGAATTGACTACACCCGTTAAAGATTTTTTAAATATTGTATCACTGATTTTTGATTCACAAGATTAGATGGGGAGAAAAATCTTACTTAATCTATCTTTTTTTTTCTCTCTTAGACTCCACATTTAGTGAATTTAAATGAAGATCCTTACATGTCTGAGTGTCTTCTATATTACATCAAAGATGGTATTACAAGAGTCGGAAGACCAGATGCCAATGTGCCGCAAGATATACAACTGAGTGGCTGTCATATACTAAATGAACACTGCATTTTTGAAAATAGAGAAGGTACTTTTAATCATTCAATCTTAGTGATAATCGTAAGAAATTAATAATCTTGAAATGTTCATGGCTCCTGAAGTTTTCGAAAAATAAATAAGTATTTTTCATTAAAACAAAGTTACCACAAATGAACACAATATTAGAAGTTTTTGTACAAAGTTCCTTTAGGACTTCAGTATGAACAATATCTTCAAGCTAACAGCTTAAAATAAAACTTACAAATTGTACTTTAAGATGTTAACTTGAAAATACTTACAAATTTTAATCTTTTGGTGGCAATAAACTATAATTTCATTTAAATCTCATAAAACATTTGCTTATTATAAACTATTCTTAAGCATTTATAGTTTTTTTGGTAGAAAGTATCTATTTACCAATTACTGTGTCCAGTTTTATCTCTGATATAAATTTGTATAAAAGTTGAATCATCTGGCTTAATGGTGAAATAGAACAATAAAAATGGTAATGGATGGTGTACTTAAATTTAGTGGGGCAAGAGATTCTGGGCAAATTTGTCTTCAGAGGCTGGAAGGACAGCAAAAAACAAAAACATGAGACAAAAACAACAGATTACATGTTCATGTACTGTCCTATCTATCTGTTTGTGACATCCTGTTGTCTGTGTTCTTCCAATATCTGAAGATGAGGTTTACCCAGATTTTTGAAATTACAGTAGACTTCCTCTTAACCATTCAGCTTGGGACCGGACCCTAGGCCGGTTGGCAAAATGGCCAATTAAACCGAAAATGCATTTAAATTAGCTTTTAACTGAATTAAAGTACTTCTACTGTTTAATTATATGAAAAAGGTTAACAAAAGAGACAAAGATTATATAAATTTTACAAAATAAAAATTTATTTACTTATAGTATGTACAAGTTACAGTATACACTCATATACTTGTTGTCACAAGCAATTATCACAATAACCAAAAACAAAACATTGTTTCGTCCTAGATATAAATTTACGAAAGAAACACACACATTTGCTAAAGTAATAAAAGAAAACTGTACAGTGCTGTACATTTAAGAAAAAATGTACACAAATGTGTGAGTCACAGTGTAGCAGGTAGGCGGCCGGTTGATGCGAGGCCAGTTAAGAAGGAGTCTACTGTATTTAGTTTCTCATGCTACTAAATTTGAGTAAATGCGGCTTCCATTTTTATTTTTATTATTTATTTAGTTATCTGTATTAACTCACATTTAATTGTAGTTAAATATTCAGCTTAGTTTAGATAAATATCATTATAGTACACTGTCAAAAACATTTAGTCTCATAGATTGAATTATATCTGTGTTACATGCAATTTGAAGTTAAAAACACACAAACTAATGATATGATAGTTACACGTTTATGAACCTACAAGTAAATTATCGGAATACTAGCAATTCAATGTCATTGTTAAATTCAATTTTACAAAACACAAGACTAATGACAATAAAACTGTGAAATGATGTTTTGATTTAAGTGGAAAAATTTGTCATATCACCCTATCTAACAAAGACAATAAATTATAAGTGAGCTTATTCACAATGAGAACATATGGTATCTCTGGTGAGAGTCATTTCAACTAACATCATTCAGTGATTGCAAAAACTTGTTTCTTTGTGTCGTAAGAAATCTTCAGTTTGGTAATTTTGTGTCAAAAGAAATATTTGCAGTCTGTAGTGATGCAAAGCCTTATATTGATTGGCATTTTGACGTAGCATTAATTATGACTTAATCCATCTTGTTCTGAATCAGAAACATAAAATTTATAATATAGTCTATGTATTTTTTTTAAATTTTATTGGATCTCAAATTAATTGTCGTAAGTTTTGTTTCTAGTGATGCTTAGAGTTTTTGTAGCATTAAAAATATTAAATGAAATGAATAAATTACAATTATTTCAATTTTAAGACATTTAACATTTCTCAGTGATTTAAGTCCAGTGTTTAGTTTTATTAAGCCATTTTTAGTAAATGCAGCATCATCTTATCAATTCGCTGGTGAAAACAAAAATTTATACGTTAAAGATTCATTTGCAAGTGAAGGTTCTCTGTATTTTATTAAAATTTCAGCACTAGTATTATACGTATTATTCTAAACAGTCATTGAATATTTTCTTAGGAGTTGTGATGTTAATACCTTGT
>JAFIDM010000002.1:46320208-46346527 GCA_023159025.1 Thereuonema tuberculata
CCTGGGCAAGAATCATGTTTTCCGTTTCAACCATCCTGAACAAGGTAATTTTTTTTTTCTCTCTCTGACTTTTTATGAAAAAGAAAAAAAAATCATTATGAGTAAATTAGTTATTTATGACGGTAATGATATGCTTAAAAACAATTTAGCTCGGGAAAGTCGAGAACGAAAATCTCCAGCAGAGACACCTGGCAGCGGTGAACCGGTGGACTGGACTTTTGCCCAGTTGGAACTTCTTGAAAAGCAAGGCATTGATTTAAAAATGGAAATGGAGAAAAGGTAAAATAAAGGAAAAAAATACTTTGTTAACTTTGTCAACAACAATAAGCTATTGTTGTTTAGTTACATAATGAGACACCATTAGGGTGTTATACATTTTACTTGTGTTAATTCTACTCATTTTAATGGACTTTCAATAATAATAATAATAATAATAATAATCATTATAATTTAATTCATTGTTGAAACTTAGTAATCTGTTAAAAAACTTTTTTTTCTTAATAATGTAATTTGTAAAACCTTTTTTTTACATGATTGTTTGACAAGATTATTAGCAATGGAAGAGCAGTATCGAAAAGAAAAAGAAGAAGCTGACCTGTTATTTGAACAGCAGCGCAAGGTAATCATCAGTTAGCTTCTTAAGAATTCTTAACAATTATTAAATGTAATTGTGGATTCATGATTTTATCTTACAAGCTTATATTTAAAGGAAGTAATAAGATTTAGTTGAATAAAAAGACAACTGAATTATTATTACTTGTTTGTTTGCACGAGAGGTAAAACAAATTTAACTTGTGGAAATATTGTAAAACTTGAATAAGAGCTTCAATACACTTGAATAATGTTAATATAAGATATATTAAATGTATTAAAATTACATTAAAATATGATGCTTCAACTCACTCTGCAAGTTGTCATTTTATAACTACAGTTAAATTTAAAGAGAATATAAATGGGAAATTCAAACGACTATTCACTCCACATGACCAAGCAATGCTGTGAGAAGCAAAACAGGAACAAACCACTTCTGGAGAGGGTACAGATGGTGTGAGAGAAATAGTGAACCATATATTGGCCAAACAGAAATCACTGGGAATATGGATATCATCATCATTCTTAACCGGAAATTGATGTAATCTATTAAAAGAAAAAAAAGGGGGAGTAGAGATTTTCTATTTCTTTCATAAGCCGTAATCTGATACAGTGGTTACTGAAAGTACATTATTATAACAATAAGGTTCTGTTAAAATAAAGAAGATTCTTTGCATTTCCTCAAGAAGCTCTCGGTCTCATAACAAATAATTGAGGGATTTTGAAAATCTAAATGATGTCCTAACTGTTTGACATGTTCCACTATAAAATAATTAAAATTATTGTTATGGACTGCTAAAAAATGCTGATAAATACTTTTTTAAAGAGGTTAGCCTATTTTCCCTATATATTTAAAGGAGATTCCTAAACAGTGTAGCGCATAAACCACACCTCTTGGATTATCGTGAGTGGAAGCACTCGTGTTTCTATTAATGAAATTGACAACGTTAATTCTAATAGATGAAGTTAAATTTATTTATTATTTTTGTTCAACAGTGATATCATGTTTTTTAAGCGTAACAGTAAGAGAAAAATCTCATGTCCATTGTTGCTTTCAGCTATGACATGAGTATAAATTCTTTAATTATTTCCATATTACATGATAATTAGGCTAAATTCCTTTCTGTCTTTCTTAGGTCCAAATTGATCCTTCTACAATGTTTATTCAACAAATATTTATACTTGGAAGTTGTTGCAGTCTAATATTCATAAATATTATTTCTGTAGCTATCTAGTGAAATAAGATCACATAACTTTTCTTGATACAGTCCTTGGCTTAATCTAATCATGTTCACCATCTAATTAAGACTGATGTTTTGAAGAATTAATACTGATGGTGTTATCAACCAAATTTCATCATGTAATCTATCTCTTTAGTAATTTAAACCAATCTATAATATATCAAATAGCATTTACTGCATCTTCAATTCAGTATTTTTATCAATGGAGAATAATTCATCCAGTGATGTACAGCTGTATTCCTTTTGCATACTTACTCATTTTTCAACCTCTTCAGCAATTTTTATGATAATTGATTTAAATATTGTCTTGCACAGCATCTGAACATATCTTAAAATTTGTGAGAAGTTTCTTTTTACCTTGAAAATCTTTTTAATTTGCCATACTGCAGTTATGATCAAATTTAACATTATTCACAATATGCCTAAGTCAAAGGCATCTTGTAGTCATTTTCTTTTCAATTGTTTATTGCATGTTTTGAATAGAGAAAGTTTTTTGCAACGCAGTTGTAAAACAAGTTAAATACTTTTAAGTTTTTTGATGTTTAATTTAATAATAGGTTATAACAAGTTTCTGAGTGGAATTCCTTTAATTTCATAATTCCAAATACATTCATTTCTACTCTTATTTTTAACTGTAGTATGGCTACTAACAGTTGTTATAAAATACTGTCTTCTCCTTCAAATGGTTTTGTTGTTGAAGCAAAACATTTGTGTCTAAACTTTTTACAACTTACGCTTCTTGGATAAAATCATCTTAAGCATTGCTTCTATAATGGATTTCTCTTCCAACTATCTTAAGATGTATGCCAGTGATTTTATCTTTTTAATTGTTCCTTTAAAACTAAGTTGATATCCATTATTTCCTCTTGGCATCAGTAACTATCACCTCAGGCAGGTCCTTTGTCATCCAAGGCTCTGTTACATTAAATTTTTAGCCTTCCTTTTTAGCTGTTCCTTTTTCTCATAAACATAGATCACTACATCACATCATCACTAATTCTTAATCAACTGATATTTTATGAATGAAATTTGATACCTTAATCTTCCACAAGATTCTTGCATTTAGCAGTTCTTCTTTTTCACTTTGTCTTTTCTAATTAGAAACAGACAATGTAACTTTTTTATTTAAATAATGTATAATATTTCTAGCCCTTTCCTAAGATTTCTGCTTAACAAATCCATTCCACATTTCTTCTCTTGGATATTTCAGCCATTTTTTTCTCAGTATAAGTTTCAGTAAAGCCAAACTACCAGAATCTATTTTAGATATGTCTACAGTTAGTCTGGTTGGTCTTTTGGATTAGACTTTTCATCAAACTCCAAGTTAATTATTTTATCCTTCTTTAGATTTCAGTCTCAAGGAAGTTCTCTATCAGATTGTATTCCTGTCTTAGTATATACATTGTTCTGTATGCTTAACACATTAATAAAAATAGTGACTCCGAATTTTGATTTTATAGAATGTAATCAATTGAAAGCAAATGGGCCTCAGTGTTTGTTTAAGATCAAGAAATTATGTTATTTCATCTTCAGGTACTTCAATGCTTCTTCAAAAGTCATGAATTTTATCATTGTAACATACTTAGTTAATTTATCTCATTGCCCTAAAACAAGGTTTATTTTTTCCTGTTCCTGTTGAGTGTGGTTCTTAATCTTTACTATGCCAAAAACGTTTTCTCACATGACTGATTAGAAACATGATTTTTTTATCAAAAATCTCTGACAAATGTCATGTTTCCATCTACATTGTTCTTGCCAATCCCTTCATATCGTCTGGGCTTCTTTATAATGAATAGATTCTGCAACTTAAGATGAACATCTTTCTCAAATTTGTAACATGTTAATCAGTGGATTTGGTTCTAACACCTGTGGAACAGTTGCTTGAAAAGTTCCACCAAAAAAAAAAATAAAAAGAAAGAAGCAAAGTCTGCTTCTTATTTCTTTGTCAAAAATTTGAAAAATATGAAGCTAACTCCTATTCTAGTTCCAGATGGAAAAAAAAAATGATCTTCTACAGTTACATTTCTTCCAAAAAAGGAACTATGAAATTTCAACAACAACAAAATAATAGATAAACAGTATTTTACTTGTCTTTCAGATGTTCTCACTGTGAGATCAAAACAGAAAAAGAAAAAACAAATTTTCTTATGGTTCCTCTCAGCAGAGCTAAAGAAAGTTCAATACAAGGATTTTTTTTAGCACAGTAAAATATAAAAATTGTCAGAAAAAATTTATCAGAAATTAGCTCTAAAATAGTTCCTTTCTGAAAAAAAAAGAACACGTTCCCTTAAAAGCTTCTAGAAAAGGAATAAATTTCTTTGAACCTGTTCCTTCCTAATATTGTATTGAACTCATTGCTTTAGGAAGCCTCATGTAGCTGCAATGGAACCCAGTATTGATAACAGAATTTGTTTTAAAGGAGAATGTCAGTTAATGCTACAGGGTGCTGAAAACCCCTCTGTAGAAAATTTTATGGAAGATCGGGAACACTAAGACAAATTTTCTTTATTAATGAATATATGTCCGCTGATGTCACCTGTCTGCACCAGAGGAGACATTGACAGAGATATGTATTGACTATGGGCCCTAGCAATCAGGATTAATGGGCAGTGTTTCATGATGCAATCACTGTAGATGTATGCGAGAAGTAAATAATACGTTCCAATATGTCATACGACGATGCTTCTCGTCGTCATGTAGTACATTGATGTAGTTTGTTTATTCTGCTGCAAGTGGAAAAGAACGCAGATGTTGGCATGTTTAAATCAGATACGTTGTTATTTAACATGGAATGTTTCACGACTGCTGAAATGTCATGCATCTGTGAGGGATTATCTCAGCAACACGGTTGGGGACCAATGGATGACGGGGTGGATCTATCATCTGGCCACTGAAATCACCCAACTTAACATGCCTCGATTTCTTCTTCTGGGGATACATGAAGAACATCATGTATGAGGCTCGCATTGATTCTGAAGAAGACCTCATCGCAAGAATCGCTGTCGCCATTGCAACTGTTCGGGAAATGCCAGGAATCTTTAAACATGTACAGCAGTAACTGCTTTGACATTGTCATGCATGCATTGCTGTTGCCAGTCGCCACCATTTGTGAATGAACATGTTGTTCACGATATGTGCATTCGTTTTTGTACCAGCTTCACTAACATTTCTGTCAACACCCCCTAACGCTTAACAAGTGATAACGAGGGTACATATATTCATTAACAAAAAAATGCTTGTCTTGGTGTTCACGATCTCCCATGAAATTTTGTACAGAGTTTTGCAGCACTCTGTATGTATTTTAACATTAACAGAATAATTACATGTATGTACAAGAATATATATATATATATATATAAATAAGAAGATATGTTATGTATCTTTATCTTTTCAACTATACAGGATTACTGATGAAATCACTGTTAACAATGAATTGGTGTACAGTTGGAAAAGTTTTGGAACTTTGTGAATTTTTATGAATGTCACATTTTCAAAAATAGAAGAAAAATAAATAAGGTTATTGTTATAAGAAGCTGTAATAAATTATTTATTTTTTACATTGAAAATCATCATTACTCAATTATTATTTTATTTAATGCTGATTTTGTTTTAATTTATAAGAATTACGAAGCCAGGATAGATGCCTTACAAAAGCAAGTTGAAGAGCAATCCATGCTCTCAAGTATGTACAGTTCATGTACCCCTGAAGACTTATTACCGGATGAAGACATCTTTGGTAAGTTCTTTCAAAAGTTGAACATTATTAAAACGTATTTTTTTTATGGTTATTCATAAAATGTTTTAATAACTAAAATTTTGCTTCCTATTACCAAATTTTCTGATGGATTTTATTCCTGCAGTGAATCCACTGTTTGATGCTGAATGCTCTTGGACAGACCGAGAATATCAATTGGCACAGTGGGCTTTTACCAAATGGCGCTACCATCAGTTCACCTCTTTGCGTGATGATCTATGGGGTAATGCAATTTTCCTGAAAGAGGCCAATGCAATCAGTGTTGAACTTAAGAAAAAGGTCAGATTTCTTTATTAAATTCCTCACTTTCAGAAAGAGGATGTTTTATTTGTATTATTAATGCAATGTGTATACTTCCTTTTGACACTTTGTTTTGACTTATTTCTATAGGTTCAGTTCCAGTTCGTACTTCTGACAGACACTCTTTATTCACCTTTGCCACCGGATCTTATGCCTGCTGATGAAGAGGAGGAGGGAACAAGACCTTTTCCGCGAACTATCGTTGCAGTTGAAGTTCAAGATACTAAAAATGGTGCAACACACTATTGGACTCTCGAAAAATTAAGGTAGAATTTAATTATTATTTATTTATTTACTTATTTTTTGATAAATTAAAACTAAGCCTATTAACTCTTACTTTTGCTAAGCTCAGAAAAAAATAAATACTAGTAATAAAATGTTAAAAACATTATTAACATATAGGTAGTTAAATAACATGTGAATTAAATAAAGGAAATTTAGCAAGAGGGAATATCTCCTAATATAATTTTCTTTCAACTCTGGTTTATAAAACTCCTTACTATTTGAAGTGATGCAATATTGTAGAGTCACTGGCACCAAAGGTTTTTTTAAAAACAAAAGACAGTTACTTTGAATATGAAACATTCCATATTAAATTATAGTGCACCATCTAAAACCTCTGCTTCTGATAAAGCTTGGTTACTTTACTGCACACTATGGGAACTCAATTTTGGATGCATGGCCCTTAAACGGGATATTCAGGGTGACTGGTAAGTCAACGTATTCCTTTCTGGATGTGGTAATAGAGCTCATTGCAATTGATTTAACCATAAATATTCATTAGGCAAAATTCAATAGTTTGTGAGATACGTTAATTTTTGTGTTTTTTTAGAAATATACTCCCAAGTATATAATAGCAAAGATAAAAAAAATAAAGAATCAAGCCTTTTGCGCCTAGCAGATTGCAGGACAAGGAATAGTTGTTTTTTGTTAATTTATCATTAGGATTTCTTTGGGGGGAGATTTCGCTCTCGGGAGCGAGACCTGGGAAGGCTAACCTCTTGTACCTTCTGAGTCTGTCATCGGTGGAGTTTGGCTGGCTGATGAGTCCTAAAAAGGACAAAAGGGTCCGTCCCAGTCTCTTCCCGGTGACAACTCGGGGTGCGAATCCTTTCTTGTAACGTTGTGCCTTCGTTTGCTTACTCAATTCTTTGAATCATCCGGCACGTTAAATTTCCTGTCATTTTAAATCAAGCCTTTGTTTGTAATATTTCCGTTTCCCTCGTTAGTTTGCATGATAATACAGTTAATGTAGCAAACAGTAACAGTGAACACTTCAATCTGATAAAAATACAAGAGCTAAAACCTACATTTGTTGTAAAAACCTTCAACCCATCAATTCAAGTGAATTTATTTATGAAATTTGATAATAAAGTAAATGTACAAATGACTTTAAAAACTTCCCTGTTTTATTACCTTTAGAATTAGATATAAAGAAATATATTTTACTTCCTTTAATAATAGTTCATTTTTGCTATTACACTATTTGGGAGTACATTCCTACACAAAAATTAACATATCTAAAAAAAGTATTGAGTTTTGGATAATGGATATTATGGTTAAATTAATTGCAGATGAGGATGCCCTGAAAGAAATAAGTCAACTTACCAGTCACCCTGTATAGAGAATCCAAAAGTATGTTGCCAGGCAATTAAAAGTTTTGTTTAACTCTGTCCTACTCAAAATACAGATTTGAAACAGATATCATTGGAAATACAGAACATTAGAATGAGATGTGACACGACTAAGATTTTTTTTTTTTTTTTTGAGATTACAAACTTTTAGAATTCAGCCTTTAAACCTAGATGCTTTAAATATGTCGTCTTTCCCATTGTAAAAATTGGCAATTAAACTTAGTTATAATAAAAAAAAAATACAATTTTCTAAAAAATCATAATTAAGTTCACAATGTTGTTGAAATCCTGTTTGTTTTGAAATCCTTTGTTCTAACTTTTTGAAAAGAGTTATAGTAAGAGTTACAGCCAAAAGTTTTGACTGCTTAATTTTTAACTCCCTTTCATGTTTTCAAAACGGGATATTTCTGAAAATAATGATCGAGATAATGGTACTAAAATAATAATAATAATAAAATAATAATCTTAAATTTGTTTCTCATCAAGTGCAGTAAGGTGACCATGTTTTATGAAAATAGAAACTTTACAAGTTAAATTTTGCTTGAAATAGCCATATATTAATTATGTTTTTAATTGAAATCAAGCATTTTTTCATATATTATATTATATTATATTATATTATATTATATTATATTATATTATATTATATGTTCACATTTTGGAAAATGTGCTAAAAAGTTAGTTCTCATCTAAAGCTTTATTACCTTTACAAAAGATGAAAGAAAGTTAAGATACATTTTTCCTTTCAAAAAGAATAGGAAGTTTAAATTTCTTTATCTCGACACAGATAGTTTATTATCTGCTGTTAATCCATAATTAAAGTCAGTGTTTTCAATCAGTGCATTTTTTTTTTCTCATAATTGCTTTTGTTTTAATTTGCTTTTTGTAGTTTTATTTTTGTAACCCTTAACACTTCAAAAATTGATAAACAGGATTATTAATACAATATGACTAAATTGGAAACAAACACAATTTAGAAAAAAAAAAAAAAAATTAGTTAACCATTGAACTTGTGCATCTACAACATCATGATTTAATCACTTACATTTTTAACAATAAAATTTAACAAATATTCTTTGCATTCTATGTTTAGCTGTTTTTCTATGCTATGAAATAGCTGACAGACCATGAATTACCACTGTGTAATGTAATTACTTTTGAATAAATTATTACAATTTTAATTGTACACAATGATTAAACTAATACATTTCTTGGGCAAAATTTAGGCTTCAGATTAAGATACTTAATTAAGTTATTGAATAACTTTTTTTAAATTAATAAGTAGGATTCATAAGACACACATTTGCATCTAGGACTACAATTGAATAATTTAATGTTGAAATAAAACATTTTTTCTTAATATTTGATTGAAAATTAAGCTATTAATTTATATTCCCAGTTAAAAAAAATGAGTTTGTAAAATGTTCATCTAATTCTGTTAATAGAAGTAATGTCATATTTATCCTGAAAATGAATGAATTTCTTTCAAGAATCTGTTTGGAAAAATATAATTTAGGGTTTATTTTCAATTTGGTGGGGACTTGAGTGGGACGAATGTAACATTGTAACAAGTATGCTAGTGGATTGTTTTAGACAAATATGATTTATAAGAAAATCTGCTTTACTATATAGATATCTATTTGTAAAGAGACTTTGTAACTCTGTAAAAATAGCATATTTAGAGACGATATACAAAGATTCAACAAAGAAGCAGCAGTAAGATTTTTTTTTTTTTTTTAATTTAGCAAGCAAACATTTGTACAGCAACTACTTCATAATGATGAACTGATGAAAAACAGTGGTGTTTTGGGGATTATTAATAGTTTGCATTACTTAGACTGCAGAAATTCTAATCTTACAGTACATTCTCAAACGATAATAGTTAGTGTCTAAACAGTAATTTTTAAAGATCATAAGAACTTAAAGGTCATCAAATTTGTTTCCCTGCATATTATCACATAAAAAGTACCTCAGGTCAACATGAAACAACAACTTCAATTGTACTCAAGTGCATTCTTGTAAGATTATCTATTATTGTTGTAGGACTGACAAGGAATCTAAGTAACAGGTTAAAGGTTGGCCTTTAAACATAATAAATAGCTTTAAAGTTTGTTCCAGTTAGATCTTGATAGATTAAGCTTGACTAGAAGCCAAAAATGTCATTAGTAAATAATTGATACAGCAATGATGCTTCTACGTCAGTATAAATTACAGTGTTTAAGAGATTCATCTTATAGCAACTAAGGAAAAAATATTAAATTGAGAACATGGATAGAAGTGAAACTAAACTTCCAAATTTGTATAGATACTTTTGAGTCTACAGTTTGTTTATAAGTCATCCTCAAATTAAGCAGAATGATAAGGCACGTATCTGTAATTACTGCATAATACTTTGGTAAATAGGGAGCCAAAGCTTTGTAACTTGAATCATTTCTCTTTAATGAGTGTATACTAATTCCAGATCTTACTGATGGCACTCCATCATTGATAAATTTGTTTCTATAATGATCAGAGAAAAAAATAGGGGTCGTTACATGGAGACATCGTGGTAAATCAAGAATTAAGAAAGTAATTTCATTACTAAAAAGTTTAATGAGATAGGCCTTCAAAATAGAAATTCATAATATGACAGTAACAATTGAAAATATCTACTAAATGTATTAAATTAAGATATCAGGACTTGATTATATTCATATAAATCTTTTCATTTTGCTTAAAATGTAAGCACTTTTACAACATTAATGCTGTATTATTTATTTGGTCCATAATTGGTCATTTTGTTTTTCCGTATTATAGCATATATCCTTAGTTACATTAAAAGTTAGAAAAGATGAATTATTGAAGCATGTCCAATTTACAAATGAATATCTATATTCTGTTATACTTACATTATTTTATAATTGATCTCTTCTTTTACCATTTCATTTATATTCATTGCTTTATTTCCTATTTCTTTTTTTCCATTTGTTTTGTAGCCTCAATTGTAGACAAAGCATTCTTTGTAGATGTATTTGATTATAAAAATTGATATAACTTTTATTTCTTTATTCCCATTTTTTTAAATGTAGAATTAAAATTTTCAATTTTTATATTTTCAAATTATTGGTACCTTTTACTTTTTCAGAAGTTTAATTTAGTTGTTAATTGCACCAATTAATTTAACCCGCTAATAGTTGTTTCAAAAAGCTTCTAAGAAAAGGTAATTTTTTTGGCTCTCTATTTCTCCAAAATTTATAGCTATTCGGCAGTGACTTATTTAGATAAAAGTATAAACATTCTTAAAAAATAAATACATTATTATATTGATTTATTGTATAGTTTTCATTTTGAAGTCCTGCACTGGTTAATAATAATTGATATAAGATGTGAAATTTATATATTTTATCTGTGGTATCAAAAGTCCTACAAAATTATGTTAATATAAAAGTTTTATGCATTTATTAATTCGACTTTAGATATACACTGTCCGGCCACTTTATTAGGTACACCTACCTAGTAGCGTGTTGGGCCTCCTTTAGCTCTCAAAACATTCTGAATTCGTCAAGGCATGGATTCCACAAGATGTTGAAAATGTTGTTGAGGTATTGTGTACCATGCAGACATCATGAGCATGTCACGCAGTTCCTGAAGATTTGATGGAGGTGTAGGCCTGGAGCGAACTGCCTGTTCCAGCTCATCCCACAAATTTTCAATCAGGCTGAGATCTGGGGACTAAGTGAGCCACTGCAGCAAGGAAAAGTCATCGTCATGTTCCTCAAACTATCCCATAGTGATGCGGGCTTTGTGCACAGGCGCATTATCCTGCTGGAAGTAGCCATCTGCATGAGTATAAACTGTTAACATGTACGGTTGCACTTGGTCAGCTACGATGTTCAGGTAGCTCTAGCATCCTGACGTGCCTCAAGAGGTACCAGGAACGTGTGCCAGGAAAACATCCCCCACACCATGTCACTGCCCCTACTGCCCATAACCATTTGTGCGCACAGCAGGGGTGTACCTAATAAAGGGCCGGACAGTGTATGTTTTTGTTTGGGAAAAAAAAAGCCAAAAACACTGCTTAAAATCTGCAGATACAATTTAGTTTGTTAATTTAGTTCGATCATTATTTTATTATTTCACAATTTCAACTTTTAAAAGAACTTCCCAGTGCAAATCTTCATATAACTTTGAATAAAAATTAAACAATCGGATGGGTGAAAAGGAATAAGGTACTTTTTTTTTTTAAGACGGAAAATTCTGTTGCAAGGTTATTTTGTTCTTTTAAGCAACTTGCCCCAATGCATAAGTTCCCTCACTTTGTCTACAATTCAGGTCTTACAATAATTCATTAATCTATTTCTAAAATGAATAATAATAAATGTTGGGGAAAATGTGTTAGCATTTCTTATCCCTTTCATGTAAACATTGCTATTGTGTAAGTATAGTTTAAGTCAGAGTACATGATTCACCTTACAATGGTGTGTTTTGTATTTTGTCTATCCATTCCTCCTGCATTGTAGACATCGCTTGGAACTTATGCGTCAAATTTACAATGAAGACCTTTCCCCTGAGACTCCCGAGTCACGAGAGGAAGATTTCTTTCAGTGCCTGACAGTGTGTCAAAACCAGAAATTCAGTCTCTACAATTTGATACCATCAAGGTTTGTGTGTATGCTTTGTCACCTCAGCCTTGAGTATTTATTAGCCTTTTCATAGCTATTTGTTGTTGTAACTAAAAACTGCCTCACAATGCTTGCCACAGTTTTTCACTTCCCTCAACAGAAAGCACAGTGGGAGGGAAGGGTGAATATTTAGCACAACTTTTGTAGTTCAGGTTACGATAGTTCATGCAGTTCATCAGTAGATTGAATTCATTAAATTGACGTGCGTGTGTTGTATATGGTCTCATATTCAAAATTCCATTTTATATTAAAAAAATAAATAAATAAATGACTAAATAAAAAGAATAACCATTACATAACAAAAGAATTGTTATAGCTTTGTAACAAATAATTAGTACTCAAGATAGGAAATGATTAACTGGGATAAATTTGAGTGGAAGTTAAAGGTATTATATCATTTTTATTAAGTAGTGATTTTATTGTTCATCAGACTGTATTTTTATAAAATCATTAAAAACTCCCAGAAATATGGCATAAAACCATTACAGAAAATAGAATGACTCTTAGCAAGGCAATCAAAATATATTATAAAGTTAAGTTATTGCCTTTTGCTTGTCCAGTGTTCAGTAAATCCTATGAATGGCTCAGAGCTAATGTATTTTACCAGCAAAATCAAGTAACTTGATTGAGCATTGTTTATAAAATACGTAATAATATAAGCTGAAGTCTGTCTATATTTTTATGTGAATAATCATATAAACATTATGTTCTTTAAGATTAAGTATGATTTTGTCAATTGCTAAGACAACAGAGAATTAATTTTAAGATTATTATAATAATAATAAAATCGATTGTTTCAATCAGGAACATAAGTCATCTACAAATCGTTTCCACCCTAGGGTCTTTAGCAAACAGTTGAAGTTCATTCCAACTTTTGTTTCCAGTCTCTTTTATGATAGTCCATAACCATGCGGGGTCTTCCTCTTTTTCTAGTACCCTGTGGGTTTCATTTATAGTATCTTAAAATTAGTTCACAGTTTTTTAGGTAATTGTCTCTAAGCCATTCATGTATTTTCTCTTAAAATTAAAAAAATAATAATTATTATTATTATGTATCATATTTGACATTTTTAAAGTAAAGATCATATTATTATTTATTTTTTTTAATACTACAGGCAACGATTAGAACTGATGCGTGAAATGTATAATAATGAAGCTGAATTATCGCCAACATCACCCGATTATAATATTGAAAGTATAACAGGAGGCGATCCTTTTTATGACCGTTTTCCATGGTTCCGTCTAGTTGGAAGGTATGATTTTTCTTTTATATTTAGTGTTTGGTTTCTATTTATCTGAAATGAAAATTAATCATATAAACTGTGACTATAAAAATGTAATTGATCATTAAAACATTTATTTCCCACATCAGATATTTGTAAAAAATATTGATAGTTTATTTTTGTTTATTACAACAGGGCATTTGTTTATTTAAGTAATTTATTGTATCCTGTTCCATTGGTTCATAAAGTTGCAATTGTTAATGAAAAGGGCGATGTAAAGGGCTACCTGCGTGTTGCTGTGCAGGCTGTAATGGGTGAGTTGATTAATAATATTGGAGTTCATTTTGTATAAGTAAATAAAAAGCATTTTCCATTTTAATAATATTAAAAGTATCATATTAAGTATATAACATGAATATTTAAAATATTATTATTATAATTATTTAAAAACTTAAAAATAAAGTCAAGTTTTGTCACTATATACAAACTATAAAAAAATTATAAAACTATGTTTATAATGATGTCACTATTATAAAAACTTACATATAATAGCCTATATAATTAGTTTATTTATTAACATATATTTTTTTAATTTTGTGCAATTGTATTTAAATCCATTAACTGCTTTTTGCCCATTCTTCTAAAGGCCAAAACTTGTATCATCCCTCCCATTAGTCTGAGTAAGGTCTTTAATTAAGTGGTTTCACTTGTTTTATTACATTAACAGCTAGATCTTAATCATTAGCACCCTTGAGATCACATTTCCTTAGAGTCCTGTTAAATGTAGCCAAACATGAGATGGCCATGAATTGTTTAATTGTCTCAATATCATTTGACTGAGTTGATTCTTTCAAAGTTGCGATGCCAGTTTCTTTGCTAAACTATCAACAATTCAGTGGATATCAGGCTAATAAGGAAATAAATTGGTGATATATGGACTAACATTTATGGATAGATCTTGTCTTGTACCAAAAGGTGAAAATCAGGAAATATCTATCTATCTATCTATCTATCTAGAAATATTTGCATCACGAAACTTGAAAAGATGGCGATTCAAGTTTTGTCATTTGGATTTATATATATATATATATATATATATATATATATATATATAAGGTTTTTGCATTAATAGGAATAATAATCAAATTCTTTTTACAAAAGAAAATCATGTACATCTTTTGATCCAATCCTCAATTTTGCAAGTGCTTTCTGAGGGAATCATTTCAAGAAGCAATCAAAACTTATCCAGAGATGAAATCGTCACAGATTAAATGTATCTTGGTGAGGGATTAGTAAAAAGTGCTTGAAAGATAAAAAAAAAAAACAAAACAATTGCATAACCATATACTTAGAAGAATTATTTTTTGTTTGTTTGTTTTAAAAATAACATTTAACATTTTTACATTTTTTTTTTCTATTCTCAGAGGATGAAGAAACACTGGACCACAACAGCGGTGTTCGCCAATCAGCCCGCATAAGCTTTAGTGATGATCTTTTCCAGAAATGCAATCGAAAGGTTTTTATAAGCTAAATACTTATTAAAGACTTACTTTTTTTTAAATGTACACAGGATTATTGTAAATGATTTGTACAGCTTAAAAAATGTTATTTTTGTTAAGTTAACTTGGTTGAAAAATATGAAAATATACCGCAATCTTGAAATGAAGGAGGATTTCAAAGAATTATTATAACCATTGAAACTACTATTACTTTTATATCAACCAGAGTTGTCTGTAAATAAATATTTTTGAAAGTAAATTCATTTATAATAGTCCTGTGTAAGATTCTTACAATAAATTTCAGAATAAGTTAAATTTATAATAATTATTAAAATTTTGTATTTTTATCCAAATTTTTCAAATTTTGAAAACTATATATAGGTTATTCTTTATAAGATAATTTTGATTTAAGCATGTGCCCATGAATTTTACTATTTATATATATTATAAATATTTCATTAAAAATTATTAATGAAGATAAAAATGGAATTTTAAAAATATTTTAATTTTTTTTTATTTACCTAAAGCTTTATTTTATTGAATTATCTTATAAAACATTTTAATAAAAATTAGGAAAAAAACTTCCAATATAATAATGTAAATTAAGTAAATAATTCTTCAATGCTTGATTAAATTTCATTCGTACGTTTACTGATTCTTTGAAGAAACTTGCAAATAAATGTCTTAATATTAATACATTCTTTCCATTTTAGTTGGCATACTTTTTAAATTAAAATTACATTCCAGTAATATCCTAGAATTTCTTATTTATTTGATCACTCTTTTTATCAATAGGGTAAGAGAGATTCATTAATTTCTCAAACTCTGGAAAAGAATCAAGCTAACTTAGTAAATTCTGATGAACGAATAGTTGAAGGGCAAGGCCAGATGCCAGACACCATCAAGACAGAAGGTAATTAATTCAAGTCCATCTTATTTGTTTCTTAGATGTTTTAAAGGATATTTAAATCTTGACGATTGAACTAATAGTTCACAAAGTTTTTACTTAAACATACAGCATTTAATTGAAATTGGTCTTATAAAGTTGAAGCTCCAAACTAAACATAGAGATGCATTTGCAGCGATGTTGCTGCAAAAAGGGGAGAAGGTTCATTAGAGAACCCTCTTTTTGCTGGAGGTCTTTTACCAATGCTTCCAGATAGAAAGAAATCTATTCCCTTTCCACGACAAGAGGGGGTGGTCACAATAGAAACGATCATTATATTGCTTCAGGCAGGCAAAAAAAGGGGAGATTCTTGCGGTTTTGCAGCAACATCACTGCAAATGCATCCCTACGCTAACAGTTTCGAAAATGTGAAAAGGGACCTTTTTTTTTTTTCCATAAGTGAAATGCAATTATGATTTCAATAATGCAGTTGTTAGAGAAAAGCATATATAATAAATAGATGTGTGTGTATATATTTTTATCATTTTGAAATCTGATGAAAAACTTATAATGTAAAAAGTAATGCTGCTAAGGAAGCAGCGATATACTTATAATTTAGAAATGACGCCACTTAGGAAGAGTCCTATAAATAGGGCTCGAAACTGGTTCGGGATTTTAAACTGTTTTTAATATTTTTATGTGTTTTTTATAATTTAAGATACGCGAAAGTTCAGTGAAAAAAAAAATGATGCTTGTAAAGTGTAAATACAACATTAGGACGTATAGGATTGTGAAAATGGAACACTTTTTGATAAGAAACATGGGTATGGAAACACATCCATTTTCTTTTACCCCCTTCCCCCCTGGTTTATTCACTTCAATAGTTTGAATGGTTTGGCATTTTTTATTTAATGCAGGGCAGCAGATTTGTTGCATATACCATTGCTGTCATTAACAACACATAATGATCATATGCAATCTGTTATGTCACGCTCATTTGCCTATTATTGTTTACTGAATATTCATGTTCGTACTCTGCAAATGTAAATGCAGTCATTTTGTCCTTGTCTGTTTGTTTGTAGCATTATTAAAAATTTATTTAATGACACAAATGAAACTAGTATGCAGAAATATAGGCGACCTTTTAAAGTTAAAGTGTCCTAATATAAGCCTATGTGGTCCTTGGGGTCGCGGGTAAGGCTCCCGGCGTTTCGTGACCAACGGGACAAAGTTGAAGTCAGATGGTCAGCCTTGCGCCCACCTGCCTTTAACCCTCAGGAAAGAGGTACCCATTCTACAGAGGGCTAGGTAGACCCTAGAACCGATGGAGGAGAATGGAGAGTGGAAAAATCCCCACCCTCCTCCGAGGCCTGGGATAGAACCTGCCACCTGTATGCTACCAGGTCCATACAGGCAATCTCTTTTATTTTAATAAATACGTTGGCCCTACTTGAAAAAGATAGGTCATGGGGACAGTCATTTTTGTGTGTGCATGAATCTAACAGTTTTGGAACCAGTGGATGGATTGTCTTGAAATGTGACATGCATATTTTTGCATAAGAGACTGTCTTTCTTTTATATTTGCAAAGTTTTTCCTTTCTATCAATACATTTGGTGATGAAATGAAATTGTGATACCATCGTATTTATTTGTGTATGTATATATGTCACAAACTGCAAAAGGAATCTGAAATTTGATGCAATGGTAGATGACTTAAAATCAGGGCCGGACTTAAACACCCAGAGCCCCTAGGCACTTGATATTTGCCCCCCCCCCCCCCCCCTCCCCCCAAAAAAAAAAAGAATCCCCAATTCAACAACCAAAAAAGAAAAAAAAAAAAAACAATCCAATAAGGCGGAGCCCCTCGGCTGGCTGGGGCCCCTAGGCCCGGGGCCTTCTAGGCCTAGGCGGAAATCCGGGCTTGCTTAAAATCTTATATTTTTTGAATTGGAACATCTTGTTCAAAAATTAATATCAATGGAAAGGTTTTAAAAAGGCTTCTTAAAAAAAAAAGTGGTTTCAATTATTTTTTTAACTAATACTAAGTTGGAAAAGATCTCCAAAACAATCAAAACAGCTAGATGAGCTTCATTAAACGGTCGAACAATTCATGTCTTGTGATACTGATAAGAACTAAGCAGAAATTCTATAGATTGTGAATTGGTGATAAGACTATTTCTAATGTACATCAAAGGTTTGAGAATCACAGTTTCATCTTAATTTTATTGCAATTCTGAGGAAAGGAAGCTTGAAATTCTTTTCAGAACATTTGATTAAGATTTTGAAAAGTTTATAATTGTTAAAACAGTATTTCTTCCTGGCTTAATTTTCATGTTTAAGTAACTAAACTGAAAATGATAGGTCTAAACATCATTTTCAACTTAATAACTAGTAACATTGAGGTTAAAAAGAAGGAAGGAAGTATTTTATTCACTAATGACATCTTTTTATTATTGTTATTATTAAAGAAATGGAATTAGACGATCGTAGCACAGATAGTGGCAAGGGTGATAGTAGCATTTCTTCAGATGGTAAAGAGATAGAAGATTTACCTCCTCATCTGAAACTTGGATCTGAATTCACATTCCGAGTGACGGTATTACAAGCTTATGGCATTTCAACAGAGTATGCTGATATATTCTGCCAATTCAAGTAAGAGCAAACAATAAATTTTATTCTAAACTAAAATAAAATAGCCTGATTAGAACATTTCAATGTTTTAACTTCTAACTAGGAGTGTATTTTAGTTTTGGTAAATCATGGTTAAGTAATATTTCATAATTTTTCTTTATTTTATGTTAGTTTCCTGCATCGGCACGATGAAGCATTTTCCACTGAACCCTTGAAAAACACAGGAAAAGGTCCACCTTTGGGCTTTTATCGTGCTCAAAATGTAAGATAAGTCGGACAATGGTATTTATACTATATTTTCTTTAAAATTGTAATCGTTTGCGTCATCAAAAATTACAATGAATTGAATGCTAATGTAATAACATTACTTTTTTAGAAGAAACTTCTGCTTAGTTTTTTTTCATATTATGTTTAGAATTTTTAAATTTAGCTTTAATAGAAAAAAAGGCTAAAAATAAATGTGTAACTTCCTAAGAATGCAAAGAAACGTTTCTGCTTTTTTTTTTGTTCAGTGCTTCTAGTATTAAGGTTTATTGTTTCTGTTAAGAGTTTTAATGATTTCTAATAACTACAGTGATACCTCGGTTCATGAACATAATCCGTTCCTTGACCTTGTTCGTCATCCGAAAAGTTTGTGATCGGAATCAATTTTTCCCATTGCAATTAATGTAAATGCAAATAATACGTTTTTTGTCCTAGAACATTTTTTTTTAACCTGTTATGGCTTTATTTGTGAAAATAATACCAAAAGGAAATAAATATAACAGTAATATTAGAAGAAAGCAGTGTAATTACCGAAATAAAACTAATTTTACAGTGCGTTTCCAATTTACCTTTGTGATTGATAATTGCTGGCACACGGGGATGGAGGAGGTGAAGAGGGGGAGGAGGAAGATTACTCCATCGAAGGAGAGGCAGTTGCAAACTGCGTAAGATAACGATCCAGAGAAATTAGCCTTTTTCTTTGCTGAAGAATTTTGCGAAAATGATCCATGCGCTCCGTGTGTGCATGTTCGTGACCTGAACCATCGTTCATGAAGTGCAGCAAAACTTGTTCGCAAATGGTGTTCGTAGACCGATTTGTTCGTAAACCGAGACGTTCGTGATCCAAGGTATCACTGAATTTTCAAAAAAATATATATATATATATATACATAAACTCTTAACAGCAATTGTTTATTATTTAAAGGTTAAAAAAACTTCAATAGCAAAAAAAGTCAAATTTATTAATTAGTAATAGTTTAGTATCTTAATCTAAATTTTATTTATGAATAGTAACAAAGATTATTGAAGTTCTTTTGAATTAGGAATTGCATAATTTCCATCACAAGATTTTAATTATTGCTCAAAGCTAATTTTTTCTTCAATACTGACTTTTAAAAGAAATGTTCATCGTAATGTTCTTTTTTTATATACAGGGTGTTGCGAAATTCATGTGTAATGTTCAAACCACGTACAGCGGCATGGCTAAGGATCAATATATTACAAATGAACCCATGTCTGGAAACGCCCCATTAAGGCGCTAGGTGGTCCTAAAGTGAGCCTTTCCTAGAGATCATATTCTATGCTACACCATAAGAAATGTTTTGCAGACAAGCTATTTTTGTTTCAATTGTTTCAACAAAAATAGCTCGCCTGCAAAACATTTCTTATGGTGTAGCAAAGAATATGATTCTAGGAAAGGCTCACTTTAGGACCACCTAGCGCCTTAATGGGGCTTTTGCGGACATGGGTTCATTCGGAATACATTGATTCTTAGCCATGCCCCTACACGTGGTTTGAATATTACATATGAATTTTGCAACACCCTGTATATAGTCAATATTTATGTGTTAATTTGAATTAGTTTTTTATTATTTTTCTCTTGTTTTCAGATCACTGTAAATGTAACTCGTTCATATTTGGACTACATTAAAACTCAGCCTATTGTTTTTGAAGTATTTGGTCATTATCAACAACATCCATTACATAAAGAATCCAAGGATTCGCTTCAGTTGTAAGTGCCCACCATTGCATGCTCACCTCTTTCTTTTCATCACTTTTATTCTTTCATTTCAATTTAATTCTATCAGGCATGAAGAATATTTCATTTATCTTTACCACTGAAAACACATTTTTCAACTTTCACATCAAATCATATCACAAATCTACCAGATTTAAAACAAACAAACAAAATTTACTAACACAGTTTCACCTCATTTTTATGCCAATCTAACTTACAATCTAACTTTCTAACTTACAATCTAATAAAATACATCGTCTAATCTATTAACATTCTGGTTTTTCATATCCTTTTTTTTAGTACTTTTACTGAATTTTTTTTTTTGAGCTGCTTTTTTTTTTTTATTATTATTATTTTTTTCAATATTCTTCTTCTCCATTTGCAAATGCTTATCTTAAAAGTCTTATTCTTTTATTGATGACGCACTGTCTCCTATCTGCAAAATCAGTCAAAGAAAAAAGGGAAAGAAAAAAACTCATGATAACGAGCTATTACATTCCTAAATATATATTTTTTGTATTTATAAATTTAATTGTAATAGAGCACAAATGCTTTAATTGAATTAGTTAAAATTTTAAATTTAAGTCATCCTCTTCATTTTTTAAAAAGAAAGTTACAAAATAGATGGATATATTATTATTATTATTATTTAGGTGCCTTTATGAATATACTTTTCTACAGGAAATAGATTAGGAAGACTTCATATTTATAGAGAGTCTTTCTTTAATTCATTCTGTTACATGAATGCAATTAAATTATCATTAAAATATTCTTTCCATTATTAACGTTAATGAAATTTAATGACATTTCAAAATTTTGATATCATTAAATCCTATAAATTAATTTCTGATACTTTTAAGAAATTAACACAAAAATCCTATTGACATTTATTTACTTTGTTCTTTTAGTTTTCAGTTCAAACATCGACAAATGATAAAATAAGATCAAATAATCAGAACAACTCTTTCTATAAATCAAGCTCATCTTCAGACTAAAAGAAGAAAAACATTTCATTTAGAAAATGACCATCAAAACGTATTTGCATGAATTAAAGCTACCTTGAAAAATTCTAATTAATGCTTTGACTCAATTACATACGTATATATTTTTGCATTTATGAAAGAAATATTTTCTTATAATGGAAATCCTGTCCATCTATTTTTTAGAATATCAGGACAGTTAAAAATGAAATTGAAAATATTTTATCAAATGTTTTCAAACCAATTTCCAATTGATGTAATAGAGAAATCTGTATTCTGGCAAAACATATAAAATACTTTGTTATATAAAGTTTGTCCTTTTTAATATAAGCCCTAGTAGGACACAATCCAATCTACTCACTGAAAATGGCTGTGATGTATTCTTCTACTTCGTAATTGTAAATTTAAATAATTATATTTTGGAGGCAAATAGAAATTATAGAGCAAAACTATCTGAGACAAACGTAATAGTATATCTAAGTTGTTAAAGCTTATAAAAGAAACAGAAGACAGTCAATCCTTTGTAATTAAATCCTTTGGTTATATTACGTTTTATTTAAGCATTATTTGCTGGCTATTTTTAGTTTTCTTTGCTTATGATTTTTAGCGTTTAATTTGTAGCTCCATTTTCAGTATCAGTGAATTTTATTTCTAGTAATTCACTTGCCGTTTCACTGTGCATGCATTCATCCAGACTGTCTTTTCCGCAGTGTCCGCCAGCCTCCCAAGCGGCTTCTACCCCCTTCCATTCCTATCTCCCAGCCTGTGAGGTCGCCCAAATTTGGAGTCCTTCAATCTCCAAGGTAATAACAGAAAATATTACTTTTTTTTTATCGATCAAGCAACTATAAAAAAAGAAACAAAACAGGATTTTCTTATTACTTGAATGGGGAATAAAAAAAAAAATAAAAAGACAGACAAACTTTTACAACTTGTTTAACTTTAATGTTTTAACCCTCGCAAATACCCACGAGTAAAGTATTTGGCGGAGATCTTGATCAATTTCAATTAATGTTAAAGATTACATGTTTAAATTAAGTAAACAGCTCACAAGTAATTTAAGCTATCATTTCTAATTCTATTTAACTTTATTACATAGTCATAGGACTATGTGGAATCACTTTGGTTTAATATTTTTTTAAATAAAGTTTCAAAGTGCAGAAGTCTGAGGGCTTATCAAAAGAAACGGCAAATGAATAAGTTTCAATAAAGTAGTTAATAGAGTTTTTAGTTATTTTATTTTAAGTAACTTTGCTTTTGAAGTAAATTAGATAGTTATCCAATTAGTTATCCAGTTAGTTTTTCTATAACATTTTAAACAAAATACTTTCTCTTTGTATTAATTTTCATCAACAAGAAATAATCCTTACAACTTGAATTTGTTTCTATAGCACAAGTCACGTGCACGCACGGTACGACCTTCTTGTATGGTTCGAAATTTGTGAACTGGCACCAAATGGAGAGTAAGTGTAACTAATATTTTCTTTTTGTTATGAAATTAATCAAAACTAACTAAATATATTGATTCTTATCTTAATCTGTGAAAATTTATATTTAATTCTTTTTTCAGATACTTACCTGTGGTTGTAGACCACACAGAAGACATGCCTTGCCGTGGCCTCTTCCTTCTACATCAAGGAATACAGAGACGAATACGAATTACTATTGTACATGAGAATGGGCCTGATGTTATTTGGAAAGATATAAAAGAACTTGTTGTTGGTAAGCTGATGTCTGGCATTTGAATAGCATTTTGTGTCTTTATGAAAAATGATAAGTGGAAATCTGTTTGCTTATCTCATTGAGCTCCTAAAGTTAATGGCTTTTCTTGTTTTCCTGGTTAGGTCGAATTAGAACAACTCCAGAGTGTGATGAGGAAGATAACGACAATTCCATTCTTTCCCTTGGACTGTTTCCTGGTGAATACCTCGAAGTGCCAGGAGATGATCGAACCTTCTTCCGTTTTGAAGCTGCATGGGATAGTTCATTACACAATTCTGTTTTGTTAAACCGTGTTACTCCTTATGGCGAGCAAATTTACATGACTATCTCAGCATATTTAGAGGTAAAATGATCTCAAATGAACTTTTTGAATACGACAAACAGAAACACAATTGATTAATAATTACATATGCAATTCTCTCTCTGACAGATCAGTATTTTTTGTTAGGCATGGTTACTTTATTGATTGTGGAAGCATGATATAAATGTAACATCTATCTACTACTGCACTGCATTCCAATTAATATAAATGTTCAGTTAATCAATTTAAATAGTGTTTGTAATTAGACAAAAAAAAAAAAATATTTTTGAGGTAAAATTAAGATTTCAATAAAAATTTAGGCATGTTGTTAATTGCAATCTTAAAGTAGAATGGGAAAAAATACTAATTTTTCAATAGTATTTTCCCTAACTAGCCTAATCTTACTGATATATTCAAGAAGTAATAAAGACATTGGATAAATAATTCATTTTTTCTCAATAATTTTATTTTAGCTGGAAAACTGTGCTCAGCCATCTATTATTACAAAAGATCTGTGTCTTGTAATTTATGGACGAGATGCCAGAACAGCACCAAGGTAAATCTAATTTTGTCTAACAAGAAACTTCTAATCGTTTCATCAAAATATACATAAAATTTATGAATAAATAAGACTTATTGAATAAATTTGAGATCTTTCTGCCCTTCTTGTGTTTTCTATTATGTATTTCCTGCTTTAAATTTTTCATTAGTGAATTTTCTTCCAATTTTTAGGTCACTCAAGACCTTATTCAGTGGCAGCTACAGAAATTTAGAAGCCAATCGTATTACAGGAGTCTATGAGTTACTGTTAAGACGTACTGCTGAATCAGGGAGTCCAGGTAAACAATACTTGAGAAAAATGAAAAGTAGATGAAAGGCTTATCAACAGAAAAACAAAACCCTGTAACTTGAAAGTGTCAATCAAACAGATATTCAGACAATTCAAACAAATATTCAGGAAATCCATACCCATTACAAATTATTTACTATTCTGAAAAATAAGACATAACTTTACAAAATCATTAATCTGTTATAAACAGTAGAATAACAGTAGATAGTGTTTTCAAAATTAATTGTTTCCATTTCAATGAGGTTCTGTAGGAATAGATTAATTTGGTTTTATACCATGAAAGTAATTTAGCTTTCCTAACAAAAATTAATGATGTAAAAATATCAGTAGTTAAGAAACATTGGAGCAGGAGTAGAAGAGAAATCTTAAGAAAACTTGATTCCAGAGTAGCTTGTCCACCATTTTAACAATCTGTGATCCACTCTTTCATGTAGAAAAATGTAACAAAAGCATTCTACTTTAATACACTTTTTAAAAAAACAAACAAACAAACTGGAAATTCAGAAAAATTGAGTAAGATCTTAATTCAGGCAATATAAATATTATGTAATTTATATTAATATGTATGTAATAACATTTTCTTTAATATATATACAATGATCAGAGTAAGTAGCTTTTTTTTTTTTAATTCCTGTAACCACCACTTAAAAATGCTGCACAAAGATTGAATTTAAAGCTTAACCCAGTCAACTAAAAATAAAACTAATTCTTTAGTAAAACTCATTCTGCAAAGTACCTATCCTTTCTTCAGTTTCCCCTCCCACTACCAGGACTTTATTGATTGAGAAAAGGCAGTTACAAATATAGAACTAAGTAGACTTAAAAAAGAACTTTTTTTTTTATTTTGATGTCGTATTAGCTTCAAAATATACTTTTTGTAGCTCTATCTTCAGATTAATTATATTTTTGTTAGCACACTGAACAATGAGCTGTAAAAGGGTGACTCTTGAAGTGCTGTGCCTACAACTTACTACAAATAACAAGAAATATTTCAAAAGCAGTTGTTTGACTATGGTTAAATTCTCATTTTCATCCTTTCCTTTTTAATCATCTTCAAGAATCATATTTCACCACCGATACATGGTGGCATATCATGCAATTCCAAAGCTATTGAATCAGGTCACGTCTCTTCAAAAAAGTCTTTCAGTCCATTCTTCTTCCTGATACTTATTAAAAATGGTCATTTTTTATCTGTTTTGGCTTTTGGACATTTCAGATCTAAATTATTCATTTTTGTGAATGATTCATTGGTCAGAACTGCATTTCCCATCAGTTCTGACAATAGACATTCTTTACAAGGGGAAAACCTACTGACTGCATTTCCCTTAAAAGTAAATTTCAAATTAATAACAGGCCATTCTTCTTTCTTTTCAGACAAAAGTAAATTTATCATATCTAAAATAAAGAAGGGTTAGATAAATGTACACTGTTATGAATATTCATACAAAGAGCAAGTAAAAATAAGGACAGTTTCGATTAATAGGAATCTGTAGATTTAGTTAAAACTCTTTTGAAGCTAACCACTGTCAAATGCACACACAAACAAAATATTTATAACTTGCATCTTCAGGTATTCTCCATCTTGTGAATTTCCTATCAAGAGATAAAATATCATGGCCAAGATGGATATTTTTTTTTCCTTTGAAGTCATAACTAGTTAAAAAAAAAATACTTAAATCGATAAAAAATCACAGTAAATATGCCTTCACACATTGAGCCAACATCAACAGGAATTCTGAACAGCGGTTTCCTGAAAAAAAATAGTAAAAATATTAGTTAATATCAGTAAAAAAA
Organism: Thereuonema tuberculata; assembly: GCA_023159025.1. NCBI lineage: Eukaryota > Metazoa > Arthropoda > Chilopoda > Scutigeromorpha > Scutigeridae > Thereuonema > Thereuonema tuberculata. Next base: position 46,346,278 of record JAFIDM010000002.1, read on the forward strand.
AAAATACTTACTAGTAGTAAACATACCAAAATAAATTTTTAATGTCATCTTGTAATTCAGTCAAAGGCGGTTTCTTTTTAGGTGTTCAGCGTCGCCAAAGAAGGGTTCTTGATACATCCTCGACATACGTTCGAGGTGAGGAAAATCTTCATGGATGGCGTCCGAGAGGTGATTCCCTCATATTTGACCATCAGTGGGAAATGGAAAAACTTACACGTCTAGAAGAAGTAAGAAAAATTATGATTTAATT
>JAFIDM010000002.1:46352229-46362237 GCA_023159025.1 Thereuonema tuberculata
CTGTTTAAGGTTGTGGCAACTGAGTATTCGTGTTCTTATTCACTAAGAAAGAAGAAGGACCAGCAAATCTTATCCAGAATTTAGTAAGTCGAACGAAAATGAATTTTTTTTCTGAACTTTTTCTTTCTTATTTTGTTTTTTGGAAGAAGCCGTTGCCAATAGTAAGAAATGTTCATACATTGGGAAAACGTCTTTCTAAAATTTATAGTTGTCGTCTGTTTTTAAAGATATTCAGGAGTTTTCAAGATAATACACAGATTAATCAGCAAACGTCTCAATGATATTTCAAATGCTGGTCAGTAGTGACACTGAATGTCCTTTCTACGCAGATCACGTGACGTTGTTTTATTATTGTTTTCATGTCAGTTTAATTGTGGTATTGTCGTATAAACAAAACCATAATCACTCATCTTATGTAGATACTTATGTCTGATGATAATTTTAAGTGTGATCAAGAGCAATATGAAGACTATTATCATTCCTACAACTATTAATATCAAGTTTATTTTCAATCAATCATTTTATAGATGCTAAACAAAATCTTCATTAGATCCCACTATTTGCCTTCCGTAAATCTGTCAGATATGAATACAATTGAAAAAGAAACATTCAATTTTTCTCCTATATTTATATTTCTCTATTCCAAATATTCTTCTGCTCTTGTCCATATTCTTCAGACGATTTCTACATTGCTGAAGGTTCTGAAAAAATTCTCTCTTTCTCTCTCTACCAAGTTACGATTATTTGAAAATTAAAAAAAAAAAAACTTCACACTATAAAAACTATCTGAAGTTGTATTCATTCTCGCATTTAGATCTTTCCGAGAAGTATGTGCACACAAGGACTATGTTATTCGATTCTAAGTGACAAGTAATATGGCATCCATTCTCTGATATATTTCTTTCTTACATGAAGAATTGAAGTTGATAAGATGTTGAGACTGGGTCAGAAAATATAACGGAAGTCCAATAAATGAAAATTAACAAAACGAAATTTCTGAATACCTCAATAAATTCTAAATAGTAAATATAAAAGGGTCTTGAAAAACAAGGATGAAAAAAAAGTACGAAAAATAAAAAAAAAGTCATTGGAGTTAATAATCTCTAGTAAATATTCATAAGAAGTTCATAAGAAGCAGCACTATGTACACAGCTACTTACTTTTACCGAAAATCAATTTTATATTTAAATATTGATTTTTGGAATTCTCTCCATTTTTTTTTTTAATTAATGTCACTTAGAAAACCTTTTCTGCTAATCCCTCACATTTCCATAAAGTACTAAGCAAATACACAGGTATTTAAATTACAGACAATATTTTTTATATTATACTAGCTGTATCCGGCATGCGTTGCAATGCCAAAGAAAGAAAGTGTTTGTGTTTTAATTCTGTTTATTGAAGTGCTTTTGGATACATAATATTTTTTGTTTTTCCGTCTGGTGCATACACGAATAAATCAGAAGATTTTCCGACGCGTGAGCAGGCCACATACAGCTGTCCATGTGTGAAGCATGGATTTTCCAAATTTAGTCCACACACTTGCAGCGATTGTCCCTGTGCTTTGTTGATGGTTATTCCCAATGCGAGTCGTACCGGAAACTGCAAACGTTGAAACCGGAAATACACTCATTTGTTGAAACGCCTCGCGCACCAGATATTGTAAAATGGTTCTACTAATTCAGAAACCTTCGCGGGCGTGCGCACAACAACTCACCAAAGTTTCATCGCAATCTGATGAATGGTATAGGAACGCTTACGGGACAAACAAACAAAGAAACATTCATTTTTATATATTAAGAAGATTAGAATGTACTTACTTGTGGTTTTGCCCGACATCGCGATGATGCATTTGCAATCCCGGGCGATCTCCCGATTATTGAAGGGACGAACCCTCACAGCTACCTTCACAGATGACATGGTGGCAATTTATCTGAAAATAAATAAATAAATAAATAAATAAATAAATAAATAAAATAATAAGTCTTGACTTAAATCAAAACTAACCAAACTATCTCAATGACTTAACTGAGATACGAAAACATAAAAATTGGTAGCTTTCTTTGAACTATCAGTAGAGGTCAGATATTTCGTAGGGTAACTAGCATTCTTCTTCAGCTAGTATTATCCAATAAAGCTAAGTTTTGATAAATGTTACTCTATCCTTTAATTGTCTATAGTTACCCCTGCTTTAAAGTTTATATTGTGATTTTTTTTTTTTCATTTTTATTTTTTCCTTATTTGTCCAAAGTTTTCCTTCCCAAAAGCGATTTCAGAAACTTTCGCTATCTCCAAAATGTGATGACGCCATTTCCTTACTACTACGAAGATACCAACGAATCTGATTTGAATATCAGAATCTTTGGGTCTATCAAGATAGGAAAGTCCATTTTGCCTATCGTAAGACAGTTCAATGACTCTCCAATTTCTCAGGTAAAAAGAAAAATATATACATACTTAAAGTACATAAATAAATACAATTCATAATTTATTTTTCATAAAAATGCTTAAAATTTTCTTAAATCAAATTTTTTTTTGCATTATATACTGGAATTATAAAAAAAAGCAGTAAAAACTATTACCAAGTACTCATTAAGCGTCCCAGATTAATATTAATTTGGTACATAAAGCCCCTACATTATCACAAGCTTCGAACTCAATAGACAGTCTATCTCTAGGCTTATTTGTGCAGATCACTAATTATCATGAATTACTGTTATTAGTTTTTCGGATAGTTTAAAAATAATTTTCCTTAAACAAAAAAAAAATACAAATGATTAAATAAAAAAGTTTTGGTTTTTATAAATAAAAATTAAATGTTGTATTTATTCGAAAAGAATTATTATCTTGATTCTGATTCATGGCTGTGCTTCGAGCAGGATTTACAATTTTTTAAATATCCTTTTTTTACTAATCGTTTACTTCTTTACTAAACCCGTACAGCTAATGTCAGGATCATAAACAATCTGTCTCCATCTAGTGGCTACCTTCGGGAATTTCTGTTTCCTTCAAGAGACCGTAAAAACGACAGCGAAAAAGCCTTTGTTAACCCTCGCACTCCTAATTGTAATTACCCAAAGAAAGGTGTTGAAAATCTCAGTAATGGGAGGATCAACTAACAAACGCAAACAGTAAAAAAAAAGAAAGTCTATAAATGCTTTGGTTTACCGTGCATATTCTTCTTTTTCAACATCTGTGCTACTTTCTAAATAATAATGTTAATAAAAACATTCTATCAAAAAGTTTTATCTATTCTACTACGAAACATAATGTGGGCCCGGTACTGAGTGGGTAATGGCGCTTGGCTGTGAGTTGGAGGTGGCGGGTTCGATCTCCGGCCTCCGCCGATTTTTCCACGCTACATTCTCCTCCAAAGGGGTCTTAGGGTCTACCCAGACCTCTGTTGAATGGGTACCGGGTTTCTTTCCCGGGCAGGCGGGCGTCGGACTGACCACCTGACCTCAACTTAATCCCGTTGGTCACGAAACGCCGGGAGTCTTACCTAAAACATAGGCCTCTAGTGGAACACTTTAACTTGAAACAGAATTAAGTAATAAATACTATTAAGAGATATAAAAATGAAAATAAAAAAGAAAATGAGTATTAAATGTATTTTTTTATATATAAATAATCATTAATTAAAAAAAAAAAAAGCTGAAATTCTGTCAGATAGTAAATCTTGCTAAGGTATCATCAGTTCAAAGAATCACAGTGATTGCATGATGATGCACCGCCAGTCCTGGTTCGAGTAAAATAGATTCCGATCGATGTTACTAAGAATCACTGAAAATTCCCCTAAAGATTTAATCTCCTTCCAACTTTTATGCGTTCCATAACACATTTCCATTTGGTTACGATGAGATGACGTAATCATCTATAGATTTCTCATTCAGGTAAAACCGATATTTAAAAAAAAAATACGAAAAAAGAAATACATTAGCACAATTTCTTTTAATATTTATTTTACTTTTGAAAGAATGTTTTGGTTAAGAAGCCTTAAAACAATTCACTTGTGTCGCAATCTCATTCAATTTGCATTCAAGTCAAGACCAGAACAGGATTTCAACACAACTCACCGCCAGGCATCAAAGGATTCAATGTTCTTTAAACGTTTATTAAAAGAAAGATTATCCGACGCAGTTTAGAAGAGATAGAAATAAATATGGATTAAAAGAAAACTACAAAGTTGTTGGGAAATAATTAGAACGGGATGATTCTCCAACCCAGGGGATAAATAAGCTCTGAATTGAGATTTGTGAGGATCCCGAACACAAAGAGATTTAAAGAGACAAGGATTATCCCGAAGAGTAGATTTAAAAAAATTACTGACTGAAACGCGCATTTTCATTGGATATTTCCAGAACATTGTTTATTGCAACGGGTGCAATTAGAAAGGAATTTGAAAGGATGGGAAATATACTTCCTCTCCCCCCCCCCATTGATCATTTTAGACCATTCTAACCCTCAATGAGCAAAACTACACCGAGACGTGCGATTCCTCTGTCCAAATACTGTATATGCTTTTTTTTTTTTTTTTATTAATTATTTGATCTACAAGCGTTATAAATGATTATTCTGAAATGGTTATTTAATGCTATAATCATGTTCCCTTTAAGTAGTCAATCAACATAAAATGAGATTAAACAAAATACGTTGACCTAAACAGAAATCTATCTGTATTTTGTCAAACAAAAAAGAAATCTATCAAGAAAATATATATATATGCCGTGCCGGCTTGGCCGAGCGGTCTAGACGGCGGTCTGCCGTGTGTGGCCAGTGTGCCGGCACCTGGGTTCCAATCCCGGTCGTGGCATGGCTGTTTCTTTCTTTCTTCTGTGTTTCGTCCGTTTTCCCCTGGGACTTACTCTCTCAGGTGTATTCTCGTCTCTGATTTCCTAGCCTTGTCCTGATGTTGTCAGGAGGGGCTAGCGCGCCTATACGCCAAACTCAGAGCGGCTATATATATCTATCTTATAGACGCGCATAATCCTTTTTTTTTTTTTTTCAAAGGAAACTGTCAGAAAACTGCTTTACTCATTAATTCAAATAATAAATGCAAAAAATTAATTAAAATGCGAACATTATCTCAAATATTTTTTACTCCCGAAATCGGTCTTCATATTTCCACTGCCGATGTTCCACTACTTAAAAAAATGACACGCATTACTAATGTATTATTTACGCTTTCTGAAACTCACTGAAACGCTTGCTTCACCGCATACACTTCAAACGTACCCGCTAAAGACAAAAATATTCTATTTGATCTTTTAGCTTCCAATGGCTTCACCGTTAACTGAGCTTTTTTGGTTAGAATGAAAGAAACTGTCAAGGATCTATTATTTGAATTCACATTATTTTTTTAGATTCTCGAAAGAAGACTTTCAAAAGACATACGCGTATACTGACATACCGTGGAAACAATCAATGAATACCTCTTTGGGAAGAACAGACGAATAAATCCCGCAATCACTTTTTGGGGTTAGGCTTTTTTGTGAATAGTGAATGTGGATTGTTCGAGGATGTAGAATACTTTAAATGCATTTATTTATTCAACTGAGTGAATCGCTTCATAACATAATAATCCAAAAGTGCCTGATTTGAATAACTTAGATGTACATATGCAATTAATCTACTCCAGAAATGTCAAAAAAGTCATCTAATTAAACATTGCCATTTACAATTACATGAGATAATATATTTTTTTTCTAAAGACTTAAACTATGTACATTTTGTTGCCATCCAATAATACTGAAGTTATTGAGAATTTTTTTTTTCATTCAATTGAACTAAATTATGACTAAAATTCTTCTTTTAAATTGAAGTTGTTATTCTTAAAGATTTCACGAAGGGTTCAGCAAATCTAAGAAATTTTAATCAAATGTCATTTCTTTTGTTGCTTCTTCCTCTTATTTATGAAGACGGTTGATTTTATCCTAATCAATTTTAATTTTTGGTTAAGTTTATAGACTTATCAATAAAATTTATGCTAAATTCATAAACACTTACAGATGGAAAAAATTGAAATAAAATAAAAAGGTTATCTTTGTTGTTGTTGGTTGGGTTTTTAATGGCGCAAAAGCAGCTGTGGAATAAAGTTATCTTGGACTCACAATTAATAATCTATTCACAATGAATTAAAAAACTACTTCTCTAAGAAATTTCCGTTATTTCACTGAAAAATCCTAAGGAATAGTTCAATTTAAGAAAGTTTTTAAAGGACATGAAAAACCGCGAAAAGTGTTTTTTTTTTTTTTTTTTATGTTAAATTCTCAAAATATTTCAAGAAACTGAAAAATATATTAAACATATTTCTTTTAATAAAAATTTCTTTTCCTACTGCCTAAATCAATAAAACTCGCGCGGTTTCACAAGATATATAGATGATCTTTTTATTACAAGATTTATAGAACTTCTTTCCTATTTTTTTTAATAGAAAAACTGATTCGATTTCAGTGATGGAAGCTCACATATTCATCATCTTCGAGCTGACACAAAGAAATCTGTTTACAGTAGAGCCCCGATTATCCGCGGAATTGGGTGGCAAGGATACTGCGGATAGTAAAAATCGCGGATAACCCGAAAAAAGACTAAAAATGAGATGTAAACACGAAAAAAAAATATGTCAGCATAAAAACTACGTTTTATTATACCTTTCTGCAGAGCAAGAGCCTGCCACTCATCCACAAATTCTGAGAAGGCCTATAGGATTACGATGCACAGTAAACCTGTCAGTAATTTTCGACCTTCGCACTGTAGGGCCTATTATACTTTCCCTGTTGTTGGCTTGGATTAAAATTGGTTTTTTTTTTGAGGTTTGTAATTAAAAAAATTTTTCGCGACACTCGCGGATAAAAGGGGCTATACTGTACTTACATTTTTAAATGTTAATTTTTTTTCGTATTAATCATAAAATTTGTTTAATTTAGGGAAGAAATGGGAATAGTTGATGAGGAATACAACTTTTCACGAACGAATACTAGAGTTTCCTTAATATTTGTCCTAATTGATTGCTTTCAATTACAATCTTTCCTCAGAAGTTAATTTTACATATTATAAAAAAAAGAGTTTTATTGTTGTTTGTCGTAAAGAAAATTGCTTCTATTTCAATCGATAATTCATCCGCAATGAGAAAGAAAACAAACAAACAAACAAACAAAACCAGTTACATGTTGAAGAATTTACATGAAACACTGAAAAAAAAAAAATTCCTAATCTTATCGCTTTTATTTTTCATATTTGATTTCCTTATTTTAGTTTCATGTTCCGAGTGGAGTAGATACAATATTACGAAATAAACAAACAAAAAAAATAATGTGATAACAGCAATATTTATACAACTACAATTTAAAAGAAAAATCCTCCAACAAGTCTAAAGTAATACAATCAAAATGAAATTCAAAAGAAATGAAATTCAATGTTTTTAGTTAATTAACCTTTTTATTATTATTTATTAATATTTTCAAATTATCATTAGTCTAGTATCTAGTGTTGAAATCCTCTAGTTTATCGTTCTTCGCTTCTCTTAAGACTTGGTTTGTAGTTTAAATGGATCAATATTTAATTAGGATTTTGTCGTAGAAGTTCGCACTTCAGGTAAAAAAAAGACGAAATGAAGTATTTTTAGGAATCAGGAGAAAAATAGGACAATACCCTATTGTAAATGGGATTTTCGAGGGGGGTTTGGATAAAAGAGGCTGAAGGAATGACGTCAAAAGAAATGAGTGGAAGGAGCAACTACGCATGCGCAATTCGGCTGCCAGAAACCGTTACAACATATTGGAAAAGAAGGAAGATATTTACCGAAAGGCTTTTGAAGTATTCTTTTGATGAGTGGCTTCTTCTAGCGAAGCTATTAAGGAATTTTATTTGTGTTTGTTCAAATCATTTTCAACTTTCATTAATGAAAGAAAAGTCAACAAATATCAAAGCGATTGTGGAAGGGTAAATATTTTAGATCTGAAATTGATTTTATACGCCTTTACGATAATTAAGTTGTCGTTAATTTTGTAAAATTAAACTCTTCTTAATGTAAACTCAACTGAAAAGGATGCGGTTGCTAATAAAACGTTTGAGTAGTTGAATCCTTGAAAAGATAAAAGCTTTTGAAACAATCAGTTGAAACGTAAGACATAGTTCTAAATATTTCACACAAAATATTTAACACAGAATAACTTTCATGTCTAATATACGGACGCGACCTAGAATGAATGTTAATGTAGTAAACGATTCGTGATAAGAGGGTCTCACTGCTTCGGACAGCTTACATTCTTAAGATAAATTCAATTTTTGCCAAAAAAATCCAAAACCCAGAAATATACTTTTTTTACAGAAAGATTTTCACAATTTCATTTTCAAGAGCTACAATTAAAGACAACTTTCATGTTATCAACAATTGCTTTAATAAGTAACTTACATAAACCAGTATAATAATAATATCTGTATTCCTTTTAAACCAAAACTTTCCATCTTCTGGTATGTCCTGAAGGCTCAAGGATGTCGATAAAACGCTTCGAAATAAGAAACAAACGTTTGCGAAACAACTTGATAGACCAATAACACTGTTCTACAAAAAAAGATGAAATTTGTTTTTCTGGGGGTTTCATTGTAGATTCTTATGGAAACATATCTCCTAAATTCAAATCTGTCATTAGTTTTTCTGTGTCAGGCATAGTTTTCATGTTATAGGCAGTTTCATTTTTTCTTCTATTTTCATTTCTACGCTGTATATTTATAGAGACAAAACAAGTAAGCATTACTATTCTAGCCACTTTCACAATTATTTACAAACCATTTATATAGTAAAAAAAGAAAAACAAATACTGACCTATACATTATCATCTAGTGTGTGAAATTAAATATTTGAAATAAAAAAAAAAATATACAAAATCATATTTTCTCTAAGAATACTGACGATCATTTTTTTCTCCTGTGAACAATTTTGCACTTTCGAATAGGTTCCAGCAGTAGTCGGCTAGCATTGCAGGCATCCATTTCCCTTCATAACGTTTTTCCAAGAACATATGTCTTGATGGAAACTTTCACCATGTTTCATCGGAAACATCACTACAGCTGTCAGGAAAATAGTGTAGAAGTGAATCTAGAAAATGCACTTTTAACGAAATGTTGCACCCTAAATCACTATATGCATTTATCATTTCTTGCACCAATTCTTCGTAGTTGTTAGCTCTTTTTCTTCCCAGAAAGTTTTGGGTTACATTCTTGAAACAGACCCATTTTTTTTTTCTTTTGGTTCAAGGCATTCTTCAAAATCTGAGTCTTTTTGAAGTTCTCTAATTTGGGGACCCACAAACACGCCTTCCTTTATTTTTGCTGAACAAAGATGAGGAAACTTCTTTGAAAGGTACATAAACCCTTTTCCAGATTGATTCATGGCCTTTACAAGCTGTTTAATAAGGCCTAGCTTGATGTGAAGAGGTGGCAGTTTTTTGATTTTTATACACTTCAGATAGATATGTAATATAGTTAAAATATTTGGTTAAAATATCAATGTAATATAGTTAAAATATCACTTAAATTGGACGTATATCCTCGTATAACTAAAAAACTATGCCTGATAGCGAATTTCTGATTTCAGATTTGAATTTCTCACATGAAAACTCTTTGGAAACACACATTTCCATATCAGAAAAATGACCCTTGTAGAACAGTGTTATCCATCAAACTATAGCGCGATATAAAACTGTGCCAGCTCCATCTATCGACAGTTTTGGAAAGGTTTTTATTCAGATCTGTGGTTCCATATAGACGTACAATCTTATCCCGCAGGAATTACTTGATCGACCGGGATGAAAAGTTGTCTATATCCTACTGCGGGTCGTAGGCTACCTCCATGTAAAATTTCATTCCGATCCGTAGCTCTGTTAAACCGTGATTGAATCACAACAAACTTACAGATTTTCGCTTTAATATTTACAAAGGATAAACGTTAGTCGAATAAAACTAGCTTTACTTGACTACTTTGTGAAATTCAATCGAGCTGAAAGTAACTCA
>JAFIDM010000002.1:46377564-46417037 GCA_023159025.1 Thereuonema tuberculata
AATGCTTAAAATTAAAGTATTTTATAAGCATATACAACTTTTTATTATAGATTATATAATTCTGTTTATATTAACTTAAGCTTGAAAAACCAATGTAAAATCAGCGGTCATGGAATCATTATATGGAAACAGCAGTTAGATACTGGAAGGATTGCATAGTGTATAAGATTCACATAATGTAGAATTCCTTCTCAACACCATTGGTGCACTCGGGGAGCAGTTGGTAGCTGCTGTAACCTCACCCACCGCATCTGAAAACAGAAAAAAATCTTGGATTTTGGACCTGTTTTTGGTTGGAAAGTGTGTTTGTAACCCCTTCCCCCTAACATCTGGGAAAGGACATGACGGGTGTTGTTGTTTTTTGATTGAATGACCATCCTAACCCTTCTCATTCCAAAATCCTTGATAGGCTGATGCTCCACATATCATCCTTACTCAACACGTCATTTTAATTTTGATAACTGCTTCGAATTGAAATTATAAACGGTATTTGAATTTTGATTTTCCCTCTCACCAATGTCAACTTCTAATTGAGCTGAAATGCTGAAACTCCACTGCTTGAATTACATCATCCATCTATCTTTTCTACAGCAGTGAGATATAGTGTATTCTGAATTTCAGAATGTAAAGTTTTTTGGCTAGCTGAATTTGGCAGAGCCACTGCCTTTGTTTTTAATTAGCTTGTTTCCTTCCAGTCTGCTTATATACTGTAAGCATGGAAAATACTGTAAGTAACGTTGTCTTAATTTTTCCTGCTGATCAGATTGGCGAGACTGCAACTGGAGGATATCAGCTTTGTCTAGACTCTTGATCTTCTTTCCTCATCTGCATTTCTGTATTTTATTGTTTTATTCTTTTAAGGACTAGCCAATCATCTTTCTGTACATTTCTCCTGAACTAGTTACCTTTCTTATTTATCTGACTTTATGTAATTTCCCCAGTATTTCATATTTTGATCTCCTTATCTAACTTAACTTATTGTAAATTATATTAGGATCTTGCATGTTTCCTCTTTTATTCATTTATCTGATTTTGTTTTACTTTCTTCTGCTTCTATGTGATCCCAGCGGGTTCAGAACGATCATTTATAACACACGTGGGCAAATGCGGCTCTTCGTTAGGTTAAGTGCGGCTCCCAATATCTCTTGTTAAAAATACAAAATAATTAGTCCAAAATTTAATATTTGTTTTCTTTTTCATTTTTTATTTTCTTCTATATGTATTTTTTATACTTTATATAGCATTTACGATGTATGTAGAAATGTAATTAAATTTGAATTTGTGTATTTAATACTATGGAACGTGACTATGGTGTGGCTCTTGATACATATGAAAATCCAGAATGTGGCTCTCGATGACCTCATGACTTGGAACAATTCAGAACAACAATTTAGTTCCGATTGTCGACACGGTGTGGCGCTACTGTGCAGAACAACAATTTAGTTCCAATTGTCGATACGGTGTGGTGCTACTGTACAGAAAACACAATTTAGTTCCAATTGTTGACGTTCTGTGGCGCTACTGTACAGAACAATTTAGTTCCGATTGTCGACACGGTGTGGCGCTACTGTGCAGAACAACAATTTAGTTCCAATTGTCGACGCTCTGTGGCGCTACTGTATAGAACAACAATTTAGTTCCAATTGTCGAAATGGTGTGGCGCTACTGTGCAGAACAACAATTTAGTTCCGATTCTCGACACGGTGTGGCACTACTGTGCGGAACAACAATTTAATTCCAATTGTCGACACGGTGTGGCGCTACTGTGCAGAACAACAATTTAGTTCCAATTGTCGACAAGGTGTGGCGCTACTGTGCAGAACAACAATTTAGTTCCAATTGTCGACACGGGTTGGCGCTACTGTGCAGAACAACAATTTAGTTCCGATTCTCGACACGGTGTGGCACTACTGTGCGGAATAACAATTTAATTCCAATTGTCGACAAGGTGTGGCGCTATTGTGCGGAACAACAATTTAGTTCCAATTGTCGACACGGTGTGGCGCTACTGTGCGGAACAACAATTTAGTTCCAATTGTCGACGCTCTGTGGCGCTACTGTGCAGAACAACAATTTAGTTCCGATTCTCGACACGGTGTGGCACTACTGTGCGGAACAACAATTTAATTCCAATTGTCGACAAGGTGTGGCGCTATTGTGCAGAACAACAATTTAGTTCCAATTGTCGACGCTCTGTGGCGCTACTGTGCGGAACAACAATTTAGTTCCAATTGTCGACACGGTGTGGCGCTACTGTGCAGAACAACATTTAGTTGCAATTGTTGACGCTCTGTGGCGCTACTGTACAGAACAATTTAGTTCCGATTGTCGACACGGTGTGGCGCTACTGTACAGAAAACACAATTTAGTTCCGATTGTCGACGCTCTGTGGCGCTACTGTAACACGTGGCCGCATGCGGCTCTTCGTTGGGTTAAGTGCGGCTCCCGATATCTCTTGATAAAAATACTGAATTCAAAAAAAAAAAAAAAATAATTAGTCCAAAATTTAATATTTGTTTTCTTTTTCATTTTTTATTTTCTTCTATATGTATTTTTTATACTTTATATAGCAGTTACGATGTGTGTAGAAATGTATTAATTTGAATTTGTATATTTAATACTATGGAATGTGACTATGGCGTGGCTCTTGATACATATGAAAATTCAGAATGTGGCTCTCGATGACCTCATGTATGCCCATACTTGATTTATAACTTCGTAACAATATTTCATCATCCTGACTCTGAAACTAGTGGAAAACATTCCAAATTATAATTCTAGCTTGGCTGTGCAGGTCTACAGTAACCTGTGCTTATGAAGCCGATATCACTAAGTGATCTGTTTTTTTTTTTTTCCTTTTATGGTTAATCTTCTTTCTCTGTACTTATTATAGTTTCGGATACCCTTTCGATGTCCTTTTTCAAACATAAAGGAGTAGAAAGAAGGCTGGCTTAAAAATGGAAATGTGACCAATCAAAGTGTTGATAAAGGTCGAGTCAATAGTGCGTGGGGGTGGGATGCATAGGAGCGTTGAAAACCGGACCAGTCAAGGACAAATGATGGGAAAGCTGTGATGGGAGGGGAAAAAAAATTTTGATAGTCATGTTTCCTTTATTAAGCCGATCTTCTTTCTGCTCCCTTATGTTTGAAAAAGGACAACTTAAGTATGTTCAAAACCAGTACCTTTTTTTGTTTTTGTTTTTCCTGTTTTTAGCTTTTAATTGCTTTTAAACTTATAACTCATTATTCTTCCCCTCGTACACCTTTTGGGTTTTTGCTTGCTGGATCATCCCGGCTGAGGAGAGCTTAATAAACTCAAAGCAGCTGTCACAGGATCTCAGCTCGACTCAAAAGCCTTTCAGTTTATCATGTGTTACAAGGAAGTTACATTTTCAATTCTTAATGTTCTTTCTGTCACAATTGTCCAAAAAGAACAATAATTCCTTACATTCTAATTTTTCAGAAACAAATTGACAGAAATTGTTTCCAATATTGTTTAATTGGCATTTTCTTTATTGGAGGACACATAAATAGAAGTCTGTACTGTTCGGTTTTGTTTACGAGAGCCTTCAACGCTTTTGCGCATGAGTCGGGTCTCCTTCAATTTCAGCAAAATAGGGGTGAGGAGAAACAAAGAGGGGATGTTTACTTTTTATCAGTGTTAGTTTACTAGTAGCTGCGTTCTGTTTGCGCTTTTCAGGAAAGAATAAATACTATTGCAGAAATGCTCCTCCGTTATTTTTTTCTTAAAAGCGGAAATGTCCAAAAGAATTTTTGGCATTTTCACATTTTTTTTTTTAATTTAAACTTTAAATAGGTATACAACAATTTTCTTCTTCGATGCAAAATAAAATCCCTGATGTCGTGGGCATACGAATTCGATTTTAGTGACACTTCTGAAAGCTTTATTACCACTTGAACTAGCCATGTGAAGAATAAATACAGAAATTTTCAATTGAATTCAAACAAAATAGAAAGATTCTAATCAGGAAGCATCCGAAAATACACGTGAGTGCTACTAAAAAAAAAACGGTATTAGGAAAGTGCCCATCTCAGTGTATCACCCCTTTGAGGAGTAGAGTCGTCCGCGAGTAGTGGTTCTCGCTTTCGAAAACGAACAGTATTCAAATAATCAAAAGCTATAAAAACAGAGTGTACCAGGAGGAAAGGTCAATATTTTAGGAGGTCATAGTATCATTCATTTTAAGAAAAAAGTTTATATGAACATATTCCGAAAGGCTTCTGAGATAGAGCTATTTGAATGTAAAGTATATTGGATTTGCCACATGATATTGTTTCAAATCCTGCTTGCAGAAAATGTGGGCAAGCTGATGAAACAGCATTGCACATCCTGTGTGAATGTGGGGCTCTTGTTGGCATGAGACAATATGCTAGGAATGGGATTTCCTACTCCTTCCAGCTATTTGTCATTGCCCATACTTAGTTAAAGCTTTGGACTTAGGATTAACTGGGAAGCACACTAGGTGTTATGAGGCCATGGTGCAAGGGGTTATGTAAGTCCCACCCATATCATGTTAGGTTATTTCCTCTTAAAAGACAGTTTTATAGTACTGAAGTCATCTATGCCTAAAACTGCCTTGGTTATTTAGTTATATTTTACCCTCACACAAACTACAGTAGAACCTCATTATAACGGACGTCGCTTATAACGGACAGTTTTAAAAAAAAGGTGAGTGAAGTGAAAGACCATTTAAATTTTGTTATTCAATATGTTGAACAATCGGCAAATGAAAATGTGTTTGCATATTATGAACACTTACGGCACTTCCATCAGTTATGAACTGAAGAAATAAGCAGGAAACAAACCCAGCAGAAAATAAATTATTTTTTCAAACCAATGAATGTAAGCAATCAATATGAACCAGGACCTTCTTGTTATAAAAATCAATGCAGTGTATACATACACATTTTTTTCAATTCAACCTACTATGTTGAAGACTGTTTTTTATTTGATATATAATAAACACTTTTTATAGCTAACTATTGTACTTTCATTGATGTACACCTTGCTGCATTACACCCCTATAAGAATTATTTGTTATAAACCGGATTTTCATTAAAACGGACAACCTTCAGCCCCTATTAGTCCGTTATAATGAGGTTCTACTGTACTTCAAGTTATTTATTAAATAAATAATTTTAAGAAGTTTGTGTGATGGATTCTAATACATAATATGAAAAGGAGTGAACTGAGGAGGAGGTATGATATTAATATATTTTACCCTATTTTCCAAACCAAACATCTTCAGCCTCATTTATGTTCTCTTGCTTTTTTTTTTTTTTTTTTAAATTTCCACACATTCACCCTGAAAGCTTCAAAAATACCCTAGTTCATAGAATTCATAAGTATATTAATAATATGGAAATTAAAGTCGATATTTATCAGATAAAGGTAAGCAAGTACAGATTGAATTAAGAAATAAGATCCCAGCAGCCAGAATTTTCTTTGGGCAGGGCTTATTCCTAAAGTAAATGCCGTGTTGTGGTCTGCCACAGAAAGAATACATCCACTTTCAGTCTTTCCTGGATGTTGTAATAGATGACAAGTTTACTTGTTATGACTAGTTCCTTCGATTTCAACTATGACATATTTGTTTTTTGTTTAGATTTCGGGAGGGGCTTAAGCCCCTTGAGCCCCCTTCCTGGCTATGTGCCTGCCTAGTAGCTTCAGGAAAAAAAAAACAATGGCATATTTGCATTTGAAACTTAAGATTTATAGCATTAACAATACATAGATTATGGCTTTTAGTTGCAATTATGTTGAGTTTTTTTGAATAGCACTTTTAAAAATGAAGCTTCAATCCTTCCTCTATTCATTCCAAAATTATTCGATTAGTATTTAATTGGAAAAAACACCAAAAAACTTTTCTTTAAAATTCCTAACCTCTTTTTTCTTACACCTTAAAATTTAGCTAGGGTGACCAGATATCTTCTTTTCCTGTTTGTATATTCCATTTTAACTTCTTGATCAATGCCCAATTAAAATTGTCTTCTTTATTAGCATTCAGAATCCTCAAAGTTTCAGCCTTGTAAGAAACTGCTGTAGGAAATTCTATAATTAATTATTATCCAATGTTAATATAGTAACTGATGCAACAGAACTAGATTTTATATACTGTTTGTAGAACAGCAATCTGTTAAAATGTGCTTACGATGGTTAAAATTATGAGAAATATATACTAAAATATAATTGAGAAAAACCTTGAGAGTATTTATCTAAATAATTATAAAGAAAACTTAAATAAGTTGTTTCCAAACAAAAAAAGTAATCAAAGTATAACTGTGCATGAAGTAGTAATTCTTCTATTCTCAATGTTCTCATTTATATCTAGTGTATTGTCTTGCACTACATTTTGCAAAAGATTCTTCTTATTTTGTTGACAGATATTTCTTACAAGTTAGTATTAGTTTTATAAGATAACTCCTTTTATTTTTGATTGAGATAGAACAATTTGTAAAGGTCAAATTGTATTGCTTAAAGATCCTTCAAGCATTTCCCCCTCTAATTTTATAAATTTCGTAGTTACCTTTATTACGTTTATTTTTCCTTTAAATATTTCAAGTATTCTGTTGGGCATGCCTTTCAGGGCAAAAGGACACTATTCTTCTACATTCCTACTTACAGCCTTTCCCATAGTTTTAATACTATTGGAATATCTGTCGAATGTAAGTAAAAGAAACTTTTTACATTCAAACTAGCCTGCTACCATTGCTTCACTCCAAAAGTCTTGCATATGTATTACCATACAATTGCCTTACAGAAGTATCAGGGATCTCCCGAGTTAATCGTGGTCCGTACCTGCAAACAATCTTCTTAAATGCACTCACTGTCAACCAAATTTAGCACGATTTAAAACTGCGCTCATCGACAGGTTTGCGAAGTTTTTCATCAATTTAAAACTGCACTATCTACATCTATCAGCAGGTTTGGGAATTATTTCATTTAGATTTGAATGGCCTATTCCCCAGGAAGTACTTGATCGAACAGGATGAAAAGTAGTCTATATCCTTTCCCGCGTCCTAGACTACCTGCATGCAAAATTTCATTGGGATCCATTGCCCCATTGAGGCATGATTGAATGACAGACAAACTAACTTTCCCATTTCTAATTATTAAAAGAAGTATCTTGCATTTACACAAAGAGAATGAGGAAAAAAAATACTGTACTAATCTCATTCACTTGTGAATTCATGCGAAATTCTGATTGTAAAGAACAAACCGAAAGCAAAATTATGACAATGCGACTTGTTTTCTATAGTGTTTTAGGTCAAACTAAGCGAAATCAAAGATTCCATCCAAAAAGCTATGAGTCACCAAATAAAGCTCAGTGGATCAATCAGCTGACTTGATTTTGTATGGATTTTTTTTTTTTTTAACCTGAAAGAAAGAAATCTGTATTGATGAAAACAACAGTATTAAGAATCCTTTAAGAAAACGGACGATTCTCTTGTCGAGCCATTAGATAAATACAGCTTTTATGTTGAAATCTGCAGTTATATTATTTTTATAATTTTTTGAAATAACATTTAATTTAGTTCTTTATGAATACTATTTATTAAACATTTAATTTAAATTAATTGTGTAATGTCAAGACTTTGCTTTTATTACTTAAAAACTTTTCAAAATGGTTTGCTTGGGAAAATGTAGCAAATAGGTATGCTAAAAATTTATCACTTAAAAACTAAATCCTACGAGGATGATGTCAAATGTTCCATGACACATTGTAGAAATAATGGAAAAAAATTTTTATTGGCCTTCAATGTAATTCCCTCCTGCCGCTATACACTTCAACCAGCAGTCGTACAGTGACCGAAAACAATCCTGTAAGACATTCTTTGACATCTCATTAAGTGCAGTCGATGCAAATCATTTACCTCTTAAGAGACTCTTCATCTTTAGAAAAAGGTAAAGGTCAAATGGCACCAGGTCCGGTGAATATGGAGGTTGTGTTAAAGTAGGAGTACCCATTTTGGCAAGATAATTATTCACAGAATAACAGCTGTGTGCTGGAGCCTTGTCATGATGCAGTATCCAAGGATTTTCCCTAAACTTCTCAGATCATTTGTGGCAGACAGCCTCGTGTAGTCACCTCAAAATGGCAAGATATGCTTCACCATTTATTGACTTTCCTTCAGGCCAAATTCGTGGTGTACATTGTCAAGAGGTACTCTTGTCTTTTTCAAAGTGTTTATACCACTCAAATGTTTTGCTTCTGCTCAGCACATCCTCAACATAAGCTCTCGTTATCATTCGGTATATTTCTGAAGCGGAAATACCCAATTTCTGACAGAATTTAATTGATAAGCTACCTCGAAATCAGACTTATTAAAATCAATTTAACGCTAGTAATAGATAATCTCCTGAATGTTCCCTCTTGCACACGAGCTTCAATATTGAAAGTCACAATGCACATGGCATTTCATTGTAGCATTTCAACAAACACTTTGTCAGGAAATTAGGTTTGTTAAACTCGCTGTCAATGTTTCACACACGGTGTCCTGGTACTCTTATATCTGTATGTATTAAAAATAAAACTGCAAATATGTATATAATAGCAGATATATGAAAAAAAGATATTTCCAGAGTCAATTAACTTTGATTCAGGTGACATCTACATCCAAGATTCAACAATACAGGAAAAAAATAATAAGGACTGAATATCAGGTGTATTATTACAAATAATTTATATTCAATTAAAATAGTGGGAAGATAGTACATCTTTATAAACTAATTTACTATATCTTAAAAAAAAAAAAAAGTGCGTTTTATTTTGCATTACATATATATTTATCTCTTACAAATCAAAATTTTTAATAAGCAATGCCACCACCTCCATTTTTTTCTGGTTAATCAAAAATGGTCCTTAAATGTGATTGTTGAATTTTTCGTTGTTAATCAAAATTGAAAGATGCATAAAAGAAATGTTTATAATTAATGTTAATAACTATTGCAAATGTTCTATCGAACACATCAATACTGGTTAAAAAAAAAAAAAGTGCCAACAAAATCAGAAAAGATACTCAATAATGGCAATAAGGGTGAAAAGTAAAAAAGGCCTAATTAACTCTTACACAAAATTGGATACATGTATATTGGATTCTGAAGATGACGATGAACACACTACAAAAGCAATCTACAAATTTCTGTATAGAACCCTTCATACTTTTGAATCTTTTATACATGGCTCTTCAATGTAAGTAAATTTTTGAACCTTGTCTCTTAATGAAAATAGGAGGCATTACTTAATACAGTTCCCATACATTTAGAATTCTTTTATTACAATAAGAATTCTTTACAATATTAAATGATTTTTTTCGTAAATACTTGATATCTATTTTTAAAACATTTTTCATTTATTTATTTCGTTGTTTGTTATTATTATTCTGGAAGGAAGGTATATTTGAAGAATGGACAGATTATTCCAGAAATCCTACATTAACTAATGTTACAATATATCTAACGTCATTAGTTTGCATCGAGACTAGATTTATGTGATCAATCACAGATTGTGTAACTCATTTTAAATACAATACAAACTAAATCGTATACATATAAGGATTGTAATAAGGGCATTGGCACATTAATATTCTCCATTTCTTAATGTTTTTATTATTCTGCTAGTCTTTTTTTAACAAAATAATGGAAATTTGAAAGAAAAAGAAAATCCACTTTAAATAAGAATATAAAGTAACTGATAATACTGTTTTACAGAACAATACTGTGTGGATATTCAAAAAAATACTGAACTAAAATTATCACAAGTATTCTTGAAAAAATTTCAGATTAAGACATAGAAATCACATTACAAAAATAGAAAAAGGGGACATCTTAACATTTAAAGCAATTTTTAAGAGTCTTTATCAAACATTTTTATAAAATAAACTTATTAAAAAATAATAATAATAATTTGTGTACACATTTGAAATTGAACAAACAAAAGCATTGTTCAGGATGGAATGCACGTGTTAAAAAAATCTATCTATATACAAGTTATTAATTTACTTTTCAATATATATTTTTGTACATTGGTTTGTGGATTTTATTCACTTTTTTTTTTCTACATATTAAAAATATAAGAACAACTTTTGCCAAAAATAGCAAAATAGATTAACTTCAAAAGTACTGTTACGTCCATTATCTTATCTGTTCATTCTCTAGATAATTCAATAACAAGTAGTAAAGAAATCTAGCCAGAGGAAAGCAATGTTTAAGCCAGTCCTACTGCGGCATTATTTTACTGATATGATACTTTCTACGCAAAGTCGCACCACAGATTGCACTAGTGCCTTAAAAGTTGGCGGTTTAGAACCAAAAACAATAAAAGAAATATAAACAAAATGGCACACAACTTCAAGGAAATACATCAGCCATCTCGATAAAATCTTATCACTAGGTTCCTCTACTCAAGTCAAATGAATTCCCTCGATTGCTACTGATAATTTTCATTTGGAATTCGTGGAGATCGAAAGTGAAAGGTACCAAATAAGGCAGTAATTTCAACACTGCTAATTCAATTGTTCTATTGCTAAACATTAGAAAAACTATCTGCATTTTATGAAATCTGTTTTCATTTTATGAAACATATATACTTGTAATTATCTTATTCTATAATTTGTGACTTTCTTTGTACTGAAACAAAAACAAATATTCAGTGTCAACACTTTTCTTCCCAAAAATTAGCAAAATAAAAATAATGAACAATTTAAAAGTGGTTTATAAACATTTTGAAAAACAATATTCACATCTTTTTTTTTTTTTTTTTTTTTTGCAGAAAGAATGATATTTTCAATTCATTTTAAACTGAAGAATTTACAAGCATTTTTAGAGCATGTACGAAAGTAGTAGATAGAATTAATAAACGTTAATTTTCATAAGGAAGAAAAGAATCCGACAGTTTAAAACAAAATATCACATATAACATTATTATGATGACAGTCTTTAATTACAGTACATTTTTCTTGAAATCAATTTAAAAATAATATAAAATGTTCAACTTCCTACGTTATAAGTGGTGTGCTTTCGTTGGGTTGATTGATTGGCCTTCGTACTTTCACTTTCTTATTTTCACCATGTTGGGAGGTGACATTCAACTTGGAATATGAGAATATGACCATCAACTAAAAAAAGTAAAGCAGTTTGCATTTAATTTTTATTTTAAATAAAAGCTTACTTACATATACAGTGAAATAAGTAAGTCAAAGAGTAAAAAAATCTTACCGTGCTGATGATCATGAGTGCTAAAAGAACACCAAAAAGAATGTATTCCTTATTAGTGAGAGCACCTCCCCATATTGGACCTAAAATAAGTCCCATGTATATACAACTCTGCCGCAGACCCTGTGCCAGACCTATTATTGAAAAGTAAATTGCAAACGAATTATTCCAAAACCTTAACCCTTTTTAAGCATTGAAAATGAGAAAATGATTAGTAAACAGACGTTGAATTCAAAACAATTTCAGAGATTCTTAATACTCTCTCCACCCAAACAAAAGCTAAAATTGAAAAGAAAAATTATATGCACAATCAAGCCTTTAATTTTCAAAATAAGAATGTTAAATTTAATTAATAAAATTAGTGTTTGAATTAGAGTGAAATCTGAATTGTTGTGCTGTACATAAGTCTACATTTTAAAGGCTCATTCCTTGGATAATATCCTTTCTGAGGCTAGGAATGTATAGCAATAACCAATAATAATAAAATTGAGAGGAGAAATTGATAATGAAACATATTTACTTTAATATGTAAAATAAACAATAAATATTACATTCCGAAACTGTTGGATTATTCTCACCTTTTTATCCTGTCTATTTTACATATTGAAATGCGTTTCATTGTCAATTTCTCTTAACTTCATAAACGCACATTAAGCCTTCTCAATAATGATAAAAAGTCATCTTCATTAATTATTTATTTAATTTCAACTCAAAGAAACAGGTTAACCCATAGTTCACTGAATATGATGAAATAATACACTAATAATTAAAATTAATGTGTTTCTATTTGAATGACTGAAACAATGGCAATATATATAATAGCAGAAGTAAAAAGTTTTGAGCGTTTGTTGCTGGATGGCATTAGTGAGCCATAAGTCACGGTGTAAACATTGCATCTGGTCATTCTATATTGCACCGTAAAGGTGACATAACGCTTTACAAAAAGTTCTTTGACAGTTTTGTGTTTGGTGAAGCCAGTTGTGTTACAGCATTCCAAAATGGAGGTAAAAAAAAATAAGAGAAAATTCGATACATTCTTCAGTACTACTACGACCAAGGTGAAAAAGCGGAACAGGCGGCCAAAAAAATTTGTGCTTTTTATGGACCCAATACAGTATCGAATGCAACAGCAAAGCGGTGGTTCCAACTATTCCGATCTGGTAATATGGACGTCAAAGATAAGGCATGTTCTGGTAGGCATATCATCAAAAATGTCAATAAAATCATGGAATTCGTTGAGTCAGACCGGCATGCGAGCACTTATTCCATAGCCCAGGAACTGAAGATGAGCCAGAAAACCGTTTGGAACCATTTGCATAAGGCTGGCCTCACGAAGAAGCTTGATGTATGGGTGCCACACGAATTGATGCCTGCGATTCTTTGCTGAAGCATAAAGAAATCAACCCATTTTTGAAGCGGATAGTGACTGGCGATGAAAAATGGGTCACATACGAGGACAACAGGCGAAAACGATCGTGGTCCAAGCGCGGTGAGCCAGCCCAAACGATCGCCAAGCCCGGATTAACATCCAAGAAGGTATTACTGTGTGTTTGGTGGGATTGGAAGGGAATCATCCACTATGAACTGCTCTCATCGGGCCAATCACTCAATTCGAACCTATATTGTCAACAACTGACCAGATTGAAGCAGGCAATCGACGAGAAGCGGCCAGAATTGGCCAATAGGAAGGGTGTTGTATTTCATCAAGACAATGCCAGGCCGCACACATCTTTAACGATGCGCCAGAAACTCCAAGAGCTTGGATGGGAGGTTATGTCGCACCCGCCATATAGCCCAGACTTGGCTCCAAGCGATTATCACCTTTTCAAGCATTTGTAAAATTTTCTTGATGGTAAAAAACTGGCCTCAAGAGAGGCTTGTGAAACTGAGCTGGTCAAGTTTTTTACCAATAGGGATGAGGACTTCTTCAATCTTGGAATTATGAAATTGGCTTCAAAATGGACAAAAGTTATCGAACAAAACAGTGAATATTTGATCTAAATCCGATAATCCTAACTTTGTTAATTTCATCATCGAAATAAAGAGAAAAAATGCTCAGAACTTTTTCCTTACCCCATTACATAGTCCTACAAAATTGCATACACAGTATGGCCATTAAATAATCAGACCAAAGTCTTTAAAAATAAGGAGCATCTTACAGGAAGAAAAATCATTTTATTTATTTTCAATACATGCTCCCCATATTCCAAGACAATGCTTATAGTATTCATACAAAGTTTTAAAATATCACTAGAAGGCTGTAAAGTATAAATGAGCTTGGAAGTCTTCATTTTCTTCCAAATATTCTCTACTGAATCAAATCAATTTTTGTCTTTTGATTTTGGTTTCAATTTGGAAAACAAAGAAAAAGTCACATTCCAAATCTTCTGAATAAGGTGATATTCGATCACTGTGGCAGATTTGGAAGCAAGAAGCTATTTTATGTTCAAAGCAGAATGTGAAAACACATTATCATGCAACAACAGCCAACTGCATGTTTAGTACTACTTCTGTCGTCTCAATGCATTGATGTAGACACGCAGGACACAGACTATATTGATTATTACCTCTTTAGCCTTAAGAATCAATTCCTTATGTACAATTCTATAAATGCCAAAGAAAACAAGAAGCATTGTTCTGACTTAGAGGCTTCTGTACTTGAATCTTTAGGAGACGGCTGCTGGATGACACTATTAAAAGTTTTATAGAAGACAAATTTAAACCAAAGATATCTTGTCAAAATATTTGAGCAGCATTGCATAACTAGACTCGGCTGGCTGTGACGGAAACAGTGCACCAACAGATGAGGTCAACAAGGCAAAGGTGATGGCAAAGACAGCTAGGAACAAAGGTTTACATGATGTCATTTTTACTTCCATCTATTTACCAAACCAGACAGCAATCAACCAATCAGCACAACTTGAGCAACAACTTATAACCAATCCCAAGATGTGGACACTTCTAAATTCCAATGCATACCTGACAGTATGCAAACAAATGTATGGAAGAGAACAATGATAAAGCTGTCAAGGTAACAGAAGTTAAAGAACATCAGAACATTGTCTATATTATCTTTAGCCACATTTTCGGAACAGTTCAATCAGCTGTGTATGAGGATGACTGATGCCATGCAGGGTTATTCTAAGTTACCAAGGCTGAGAAGGATTATGTAAAATGAATTTAACAAGGTCATTACACTCCAGATCACAATGCAACTAACAAAGATTTCCAAGGCTGATATGAACCACCATATTTTATCTCCTCTGAATTGTGCAAGGTACAGAGCTTTAGAGAATGAACTTACATACAATGAAGCAACCAAGAATAACAAAGTAAAAAGTAAACATTTAAAATTGCTATTGAAGAATTGACAAATATCAAGAACAGTATTTGAAAAAAAAAAAAAAAAACTAAAATTGATAAACCATATTTTAAATTATGAATCAACAACACAACAACAGTTACCCATGAATAAAAAAAAAAAAAAAAAAAGATTGTTTTATTTAATTGGATGTTTCAGTTTTCCTTTCTGTTACAGTTATTATTAATTTTTGAATCAATACACATTATTAACTGAATAAATGTTTTTAAGTTAAAAAAAGTTAAAGGATGGCACGACAGGCCTATGCAGGCCCAAGGGCTCGCGAGAGGTAAGGCTCCCGGCGTTTCTTGATCAAAGGGACTAGGTTGAGGTCGGGAGGTCAGCCCGATGCCCGCCCGCCTTTAACTCCCGGGAAAGAAACCCGGTACCCATTCTACAGAGGGCTGGGTAGACCCTAGGACCTGTTTGGAGGATTTAAAAGTTATTTAGTTTATTGACCTATCTGTATAAATTTACAACTGGAAAAGCTTTTCCTAAGCCTTCAGAATGGATTTAAGTTTCTTGTTAAGTTTTTATCTGAGCGTGTCTATTCAAGTTTTGCAAACCTGAAAATTGATTTTTCCCTTTGCTCTATTTTTCAGAAACGAGAATGGTTTAATTTACAACTTTCTTACCTTGGATCTCGGGCCTTATAACTTTTGAATACAAGGATATTGAGCAAGATAACAATGGTGGAATTCCTAATAAATCAGCAAAGATTCCAACAATAAAATATGGCAAACTGCTGATGTCACCTGCAAATAATTACGTTCAGAAATTAAAGAAAGTGAAGGGAGGAAAAAAACGTTCAATCAATATCAACTTTACATTAAATTATCGGAGGAATAATTTCAAAATAAAACAAATTTTAACATAACTGAAAAGAGACCTGATTGCTTTGGAAATGAACCTAGGTCTTTAATGGAGGTGGAAATAAGGGCAAATCATATGCAACTTACAGCAAATTTTACCTCCGTTCAGTGATTTCTTTAGTCTTGCAAGTGAATCACATGATTGAAGTGCTCTTTGAATTTTAAACAATCTGGTCCACAGTTAATGGAAAGGTCTATGGTACCCATTATGTCCCTTATTATTTATTTTTTTTTATTGCAAATTTGACAAGTGTCATTTTAATGGGTTTAGAGGGTATATATTATAAAAATGCTTTAACATGCCACAAAGTAATCAAAAATAATAAAGAAACGACATAGAAATAAAAAATATCTGAGCTTTCATCGCTGAGAGTCTGGGACGTCTCAGACTCTCGCCAATGAAAGCTCAGATATTTTTTATTTCTATGTCATTTCTTTATTATTTTTTATTATAAAAAATAATATTTAATGAAAAGTATGTATCTGCAATATATAAAGACTAGACTAAGTACATATAAGGGAATAGGTATAGTTTAGTATAGAAATGGTGATAAAAAAGCCAATATTAAATTCAAGAACCTTTCTAGAACTTTTTCTGCACCTTCGCTAGAAGTGATCTTGTTTTGCCACTCACTCAACCTGCATGACTATTTCAATTTCAATAATTAGATTTTCAAACCAACCTGGTAAAAACCTTGGAATCCACGTTAGCATCCAAATTAATGCAAAGAGCATTATAATGCTACCACCTAATAAGATATGCCGATCAGAAACTCTGTTGCTCAAGTAGCCAACACCAACGAAAACAAACAGAATCTATAAAGCATTAGAAAAGAAAATTATCAACATTTTACTAATTCTATAAAATTTATAAGGTGTACAAAAAAGTAATGCACTAATTTTTCATACATGTGAACAAGGCCGTGCCAAGGTATGTTGGTGCCGGGGTGCAAGGCAAAAGTTGCCGCCCCTAACAAGCTAAATTATTTGCCGCCTGCCGTCCCCCAAGATGTGCCGCCTGGGTGCTGTGCACCCCTGCTTGGCGCGGCCCTGCATGTGAAAAAGTAACTTCAATTCGAAGTATTTTTCTGCCATGTTGTGCAGTAGTGCTAACATAGCTTTATTTAAATTGGCTTATAATTACTGCAGGCGACATAAAATACAATTACAATTACTGCAGAAACGGTTGCTGACAAACTGGCTACAGACAGCAAACAAAATCGTCACTACATTTTGAATTGCAGCAAAAGCATGTGAATCAATTTCTTTTATTTTGATGATAATGCATCGTTTCATATACAGTATGTACATTTTGGTTTTAAGTGATTTTGATCTCAATGACTGACAAAGAGTTCTGACTGCCTCAAAAATGTAAAAACACTGATATTCAAGAGTTGCTAGATGAAAATGTCTTCTCAAGAGCTGCAAATCCAAAAGGAACTTGCATCACAGTTGGAATAATCCAACAATAGATTTTCAACTGATTACACAAAATGGATAAAAAAAAAAAAGAGGGAAAGGTGGTTCCACATGAACTCAGTGAAAAGAATAAAGCTGAGCCTGACGTGGCAAGATTAACAAAGGACACATTGTTGCAACTTGGCTGAGACATTTTATGTCGCCTGCTGTATTCACTGGACTTAATGTCTTCAGATTATCACTTCTTCTGGTCAATGCAGCTTTCCTTGTCTATAACACATCAGAAATGTTAATGCACTACGAAAATGGCTTGATGACTTCATCACAAGAAAAGAGCAATCTTTATATTCAGCTGGAACCTTATAATTTGCTTGAAAGGTGAAGGATGGAAGAGGCTTGTAAAATGAATGAAATTAATTTGATAATTCAATTGCTTCGGTATATCTTGATAATAAACAGTGAATTTCATACAAATAGATTACCATTTTGTACACCTAATATACTGTATATTGATTTGCTTTTGTTAGTGATTTTTTTTTTTTAAATGAATGGAATTATATTTCTGACTACAATCTGTTGTAGAATATAAGATTTGAAGCATTTTTTTTTTTTTTTTTTTTAACAAACAAGAAATAATAAAAAAAAATACAGAATGATTTTGTTTTTAAATAATTATTTTCATAAATTATGAAAGACTTATAACAGAAAGCATTAAAAAAAGAGACAAGGGCATAAAGAGTCTTGCTGTTTCGGCAAAAGAAAGATGGTGTAGTAGCAACTAATTACAAACTCAAAATAACTTAAACAAGAACTATATTTGACAGAAATTAAAAAAAAAAAAATGTGTCAGAAAGGAGACTAATTTCGTAAGTTTTAGGTGAATGTATGTGTTTGGGTTTTTTTATAAATGAAATGGCATACTTACTTCTAAACCTCCAAAGAGATATAGGAGGCTATTTTCAAAGTCTCCATAATCATAGTATGTTTTCATCATTGGTGTGACAATTGTCTACAAAGAAAATGATTATTCTTATTTCATTAAAGAAATTCAAATTTTTCCATAATATAAATTTTTATTTAATTAACTTTTTTATAAAGACAATATTGGGAAAATTAGAAAACACTGAAATATAAATTCCTTTCAGTTTATTTTAATACATTGTTGATGTCAGACATCAGTATTTTAAGTGAAAAAACATTCTCTTGATATGAATAAGAGTTTCAAAAACAAACAGATAAAAAAAAAAAAAACAAGTGTGAGAAGTAACCAACTTAAAAAAGACGTACCACACTACCAATAGAAATGGTACAGGTAAAGAACTTCAGTGAACATCAAGACAATTTCTCTATGGATATCATATACAGTAGAGCCCTGATTATCCGCAAGCGCATGATCCGCAATGCGGATTATCCGCGAATGCCGCGAAAATTTTTTTAAATTACGAACCTCAAAAAAACCAATTTTAACCCAAGCCAACAACATGGAAAGTACAATAGGCCCTACAGTGCGAAGGTCGAAAATTACCGACAGGTTTATTGTGCATCGCAATCCTACAGGCCTTCTCGGAATTTGTGGATGCAAACGTAGAGCAAAGATTTCTGCTTTACTGTATATATTTTAAAAGTTTTACATATTATGTTTTTTGTACAATAAAACGTAGTTTTTAATGGTGAAATATTTTTTTTTTCGTATTTTTACCTCATTTTTAGTCTTTTTCAGATTATCCGCGAAGCCCTTGCCACCCAATTCTGCAGATAATCGGGACTCTACTGTACTATAATCTAAAAGATTTCAAGTAATTCTAAATAATAGATATGGAGTAAGTTCAGCTTGAATAAGCAAATACAATGAAGCAATCCAATAAGAAGCTTGCAATCCCACAGGCAAAGTAAAACTTGCTCCAAAAATGTAGGTGAAAAGTGAGTGTCCATTAACTATGATGAATACAAAGTGTATTTCCCTAACTAAAGTGTCCAAATCTATTAAGAATAGGTTGTAACAAACAGTGAACAGCTAGTGGATTGTGATTTGAAGGAAAGTGGCATCATGAAGAGCAAATCTCGCAAACCGCAAATGAAAAGCAAGATCTCAAATAACAGAAAGGAATGCAGAAATTGAAAACTGAAAGATGGATATTTTGAAAACAAAGGAATGATAAGACAACTAGAGATACTCTTATTCTAGTAGAAAGACACAGGTATGATAATCAAAGGAGGATGGAAAATCAAAAGATAAAGTAGATGGAATATTTGATATTCATGATTGGATCTAAGAATAAATGATATTAGCTTAAGAAATTATTTCCTATTTCATCTGGTGAGGATAGATGTCCAATAGCTTTATGGGCAAGACTTTGGGTTGGAATCTTTAAAGACTAACTTGGAAAATTAAAGGGCGGAAATAAAAATAAACGCATGGAATGGTCCTGATGGGTAAAAATGACTTCAGAACAAATGCTAACAAGAATGAAACATTACTAATAATAAATGTGATAGACAGCATATAGATAGGAATCATAGATATCTATGATATCACTTTCACTGAGGACTTTCACTATTTGTGGTCTGATTCAATGGATTTGTTTTATTGTTCAACCACAGCAGTTCTGAGCACAAACACTATCTTATTATTATTATTATTATTTTGTGGACTAAAAATTATTTAGAAAGTAAAATCAACATTAATACTTTTAATTATATTCTCCATCTTCTTTGATAACAATATTTAGATCAAATTCTTTACTGATTTTCTTCAGGTATTATTTTAGGGATAATAAATCCCTTCTACTAAATTTGTAAATAATTAATGATAATCAATATTCAATAATATCTTCGTATTCTAAGCAATAAAAGATATAACCTCAAAAATAAATTTTTTAGTTACAGTATTTTTGATGTGATATCTTTTATTGCTTAGAATACGAGGATATTATTGAATATTGATTGCCATAAATTATTATCTTTACGAATTTGGTAGAAGGGATTTATCTCTAAAAATAATACCTGAAGAAGATCAGTAAAGAATTAGTGGCTGATCGAAATATTGTTTTAAAGAAAAATATCATATATTAATAGAGTGCACTGTATAACATTAATATTTGCTGCATAGATTTTAAGATGCTAACTTTGCATATAATGCAGTACACTCAAAATAAAATATTTTTAATAATTAATAATCTAGATTAGATTAGATTAATTGAAAGTGGGTGGCATGACTGCCGAGCCCGTCGACCTGAAAGATCTTTTGTACTATCCCATGGAAAGAAGGACAGACTGAGAAAGGATGGTGTGAGAAATGCAGGAAAACGGGAGAACCCTGGGAAAACCTGCCCAGCGCAGATCGCCACCATCAACGAAACCCACATGAGAGCCGAACCCGGGACTCAGAGGTGAGAGGCCAGTGTCTTAGTGACATCGCCAACCGCGCAGCCATTAATAATCTAAATTTGTACAATTGCCTGTGAATAGCATTTGTTATTCACCAAGTTTAGTGTTCCTTATCATTGTTGAAACAATGCTTATTTTAAAACATTCAGGAAAGCTATTCAAAACAGATGACAAAGTCCTCTTGGCATCTAGTATTTTGTTGCTTCAATGTGCATCCATATGCAGTTTACCCAATATGATAACTTTTTTGAAAAAGTCAAATATGAAGTAATTGACCATCCAGTTCACAGTCCAGATCTAGTGCTGAGTGAGCAACACTTTTACTTACACTTGAAAAAGCTTTTCATGTATCAGGGTTGTAAAAAATATTGATGTTACAAAAAAATAATAACAGAATTAAGTTTCAGTGAAGAACTGGATGGATACAATTCAGTGAAAGGATTCATAACCTAGTGCTGCTACTACAAATGCCTGAATTCCAATATTAGTAATTAAGTTTTTTTTTTTAGTATTTTTTTTCTACATATACCTCACATAAACAATGATACACAAAATATTGGAATAAGTACAAAAACAAAATTTGATTTTTTTGTGTGATTATGAGAACCTAAATGTATTATCTGAGACTCAGTTCTATATATGCTTCATAACGAAGTTTTTTCTAAATGCTCTAAAGCAAAAAAACTTTTCCCTCTGGTTCTTCTTCAGTTCTAATATAAACACTTCTGGCTTTTAATGGAAGTTATGGAACAAACATGTGGATGAAGAACTTAGGATACTAACAGAAACCTAAAAATGTAAATTCAAGCCTATGAAAACTCTCTTAAAACAGTGAATGGAAGCACTTTTTCCTTTTTAATTCCTTAAATCAAAAAAAAAATCCTTATGATTTATTGTTGAGTATTTAATAAAAATTTTATTTTTTGGTGGGGAAATGCTAAATAATAGAAAGTAAAACTTAAAATGCTTTAACATTGAAAACTGCAAGATCCTTTATAGTTCAATTCTTTCCCGCTTCATGGATGTTAAGATGAACCTTAGATAATTATATTATTTAGGTGATTATTTTTTTTTTCCTGAGATTTTTTTGTTTTACTGCTGTGCGATACAGCTATGAATCTCTGGAAAAACATTATCTAATCTTGTCCAAAAGCAAAATAATTTATTGCTTTTAACTAAAGTCGATCATGGCAGAAAGAAAGGTAGCAGTAAAATTCTTCTTAATTGTTACTGCGATAAGAACATTGGCGTAACTAGGGGGGAGCCAGGGGGGGCCCGGCCACCCCCAGAAAAATACATATTAGTATAATTATTTTATATTTTAAATATAAAAATAAATTAAATAAAATATTTTTTAACTTATTGGCATTGTATGCATTATTTTCAACAATAAGAATGCAATTATTCGAAGGTACAAGTTTAAATTTTAAATTTCTCCGCTTTTTTTTTCCCCAAACATAAAGGGCCCCCCCCCCCCCCCCTCCCAGAAAAATTCTGTAGTTAAGCTTATGGATAAAAATTCAAGAAACCAAACAAATGAAGAATACTGTTGAGTGAATAACCAACTAATCACAAAAATTGTTAGTTATTTATAATTATGATAACGGATGTACATACCTCTAAACAAGCTTGAATAAAAATGGACATAAAAGCAGCGTTCACCAACGCAATGACTTCATCCCTCAAAAATTCTAAAATAAAGAACAACATTGTATTTAATCATTAATTTTGTTAGCATTTCTATAAAAAAAGTGTAAGTGTTGGGAGTACAACTTTTTCATTTTACAGAAAGAATATGGGATCAATAAACTGAGAAGTGATTGGGCAAAAAGGGTTATGACTCATCCACGAGTATTTTAATAATAATGAAAATTGCATAAATCTTACCATCAGCATAGAATTTCACTCGTTGGGAAAAACTTAATCCATGGAAAATTTCCATGTACGGCAAACTATCTTCGGCTTTTAACAAAAGATCAGTATCTTCTGCTGGAATTTCATGATCCATGTAACTTGATTGGGGATTGGGTAATGCAACTGCTCCGCTATTATTGGCACTTCTTTCAGAATAACTCCTTATTACCCGCTCAGCAGACTCAATCATTTCATTGGATCTTGTGAAATCGGCAAAACGGCTGTAAGTAGGGGGAGTTGTAGAAGCACCCGGTTCTCCAGAAGCAGTGTTTTCATAACTGCCACTAAAGGTGAGATCATCGTGAACTGTTGCCTTGGACTATACAGCAAAACAAAAGAAATTTAACGACACTTCTGCAATTAATTTTATTTAATAGTTTAGCAACTTACATATCAATTATGTATTGACAGAAATTTAAATAGAGTAAAAATAAGAATGGCAAATAAAATGCCAAATGTACATATTTAAACTGTTTTATGTATTTTACCATTGAAAATAAATATTTTAATTATTATCCAGTTATCATTGAACCATCTAAATTGAATCAATGGATATTTATATAATAAATGAAAGTTTTAGTGTAAATAGATAAATTGTGAAAAAAAGTTTCAAAAAATTTAATTTTTACAAAGATGCAATGAGCTATTTGCCAGTGGGATTCTGGGACAGGACATGGTGTACTTGTCAAAATGGCTTTATTTTTTTATTTTATTTCCACATAACACATAAATAAATGTGAAACAACTTCAAATTAATTTTTAAAAGAATAATACTCAGATCCATCTTTAATTAACAGTCAATTATAAATAGACGGTAGCAATAACTAGAATTACGTTAAAAATTAAGAACGAAATTTTCGAAAAAGAAATTTAGACAATTTTGTACATTTAGATCTAAAATGCAGTTTTAAGTTCTAGGAGGTATTTAGTAATAGACTGAAGACTACTTTTGTATAATAATATCCTTGCAAGAATTTCAAATTAAGAACCTTTTAATCGCTGAGAACCTTGTGACAGAAGTACACCCAAATATACAATACTGTGCATTCTACTTACAGTTCTATTTAAAGTTATACTCATAATATAGCGAATAAGATAAGGAATTTCATCAGCTAAGATTTTTATCAAAAAGCAAAGAGATTTATTTAAAAATTGCATTTCGTCAAAAAACATACTCTTCATAACAAAGCCGTCCCTGTTATAAGTAGGACAGCAGAAAAATATGATAAATAAAAACCTTTTTAAAAGTCACAGAAGCTAAATGTAAAAACAAGATTGCTCAAGATGTATCAATCTATATGTAGTTGCCAGCAGCACCTGACAAAAATTATGGGACCAAACATTTTTAACGACTTAAGCGGAGTGAGAATTTTTGAAAAAAACAAACAAAAAAAACCACTAAAATACAGTATTTTCATGAATTGCTGTAGGATTCGGTGAGAAAAACAAGATTTTCAGAAATCAATACATGCAAATGAATGAGTGGAAAAAAACAACAACTTTTTATAGTTACCACATTTTAATCGTTTTAAAAGAAAGGCGATGTCTGTCTTTGAAACGTTCCAGCCAACCATTGCTGCTGCCAAAATCTTCAATGTTCAACTCCTTAGCAATTTCAATGACTTTTTCTTTGAGAATCATGGCAGAAATCAGCATATTTTCTGGCATGTTTTAGCCATCGAACTAAAACCTCCTCGATCTCGTCAAACTTCGATTTCCTCATTCTCTTTCTTTTGTCTCTGCAGTCAGCTTCTTCAATTACTTGTTTCGATGATAGAATATCGTTTAATGTAGTCCTGGGAATATGGTGTTTTTTGGCAAAAGCTGTTTTCGAAACATTTGATTTTTCAAAAAGTGCAATTAAGTCTTTTTTTTTTTTAAAAAAGATAACGAGGTAAGTTTTCGTTTCCCTTACATGTTAAAAACGTAATCGAACCACGAAATTGCAAGAGAAAAAATAGCCTTTAGAGCAGGGCTTACTCGCTATGAAATAAAGTCACACTCAGGAGCGGTTAAGAAAAATGTCTAAACGCGACAGAGTCGCAGCAAGAAGCATGCTTTGAATGATTAGCAGCGAGATTCCAAGAACCCAAATCCTCCGAAGGGCTAGGAAAGGAATGAAGTGACAGGCATGGTTGAAAATTCCCCGTAAAGGCTTGGCTTTCTTAGTGAAGGGGAGGGGCTGAAAGACAATACGAATGCAAAATGGAGAAGAAAGATGCTTTTGGCCATTTTGAGGGCGACGAGTTATCCAGAGTAGAATTAAATTTGGTGACGGGTAAAGGAGGGTTATTTTACATTATTGTGTATGAGACCTTGTCGGGACCAAAGGAAAACGACGACTTAATGAGGTTTTACTGTATATACATGTATAAAAATAAAGGGCTTTTATTCAGTGGGAACATCAAAACAGCATTCCGGTACCTTTTTTTGGACAGTAAATAATATGACTTTGCCTAATTGAATTTTCTGGTAGCGATTTAAGCACACTAAACGTTAATTATAAATACTAAGATTTACACTCTTATTTGTCAA
Organism: Thereuonema tuberculata; assembly: GCA_023159025.1. Taxonomy (NCBI): domain Eukaryota; kingdom Metazoa; phylum Arthropoda; class Chilopoda; order Scutigeromorpha; family Scutigeridae; genus Thereuonema; species Thereuonema tuberculata. The sequence goes on from JAFIDM010000002.1 coordinate 46,402,289, forward strand.
CCGATGTTCACTTCCTTTTCAATTACTATGTAAATCATGCTTAAGCAATACATCAGATTGATTAAGATACACGTGCCATCAATCAAACATGGAAATTGGCAACATAGAGGTGCAAAAGATTGTGATCCATCGAATGTGAGTGAGGAGGTCTCAAAAGAACCTAATTGTAGCACCAGAGAGGATAGCTATATTAATTGATACCATAAAAATCTGCTTTTCATCATGATGGTAGGGCCACACCGACATCTTTTGATACTTCTAAATGTGAAATCAAGGTTGCTACATTCGGCTCTAGACACCCAAAGTAAACCTTGTATTAGAGAAAAGGAAAATGGAGATGCGCCGAAAGTTTGGAAGATTTTATAAAAAGGTTAGTTTACAAAAGTATATTAGTATAGTGCTCCCTAAAAAGTGACTGAGTATGCTTCTATGGAAAATGACCAGCATCTTACATAGAATCTTACTGTTAAATCTTATATGCTTATGTTTCATTAGAAATAGTTGTTAAGACATGCTTGAATAAATAAAGGAACTATTAAGAATATTACCATAACTTCATTTCCATTGATATTATTTTTTGAAGAATGAACATTATTCTGTGGACATCTACCGTTAACTACAGGTGTTGAATCAATGCTACCATACTGTGTTCCTGAGGATCCATTATTGTAAGCTTCAGTGATTAACTGCTTTTCTTCATTTAACTTCATGAATTGCAACTCTGATAAATTGTAGTAGAAAAATAGACAGGCAAGCTGCACTAAAACCCACACTGCTGCCATAAAAATCTGGGAGGGGCAAAAAAAAAGAAAGTAGTAATTAGGAAGTCTATAAATAGAGAAATCATATTCTTTGTAAGGTTAGTCTTAAAGCTCTACAAGTTTCTATTTTGCTTTAATTCTTATAACTACTTTCAAAATTCCAAACTTGAAAAATGAAACAATGGAATAAACAGTTTACTTGTAAAAGGGTAGATATCAATGGTTTTAGGTGATAAAAAGAGTTTAATTAAAGAACAATGTTTAAAAAGAATTCCAGATAGAATTATAAAAACCCTATTGTTAAATTTTATATTTTTCCTTTTCCTTTAAAAGTCAACTACATGTACCATATACTGTATATTTAATTAATAGTAAATTATTAAAAAAAACAAACAAAAAAAACCCCAGAAGAACAAGTAAATTCTATATTGGAATAATGTAGGACAACTCAGTTCAATATATAAATAACTAAACAAATTATATTCAATTGGAGTGCAATGTTCAATTAGAAATACACTGAAATGTCAAAAAAACTGGGAAGGGCGCTACCATGTCTATTTCAAGCCACCACAACATTTGTGGTTAATGAAATTGTCCACAAACGACTTCTATATATAACGACAGATATCTCCACAATCTCAAGTAGCAGCATTTGCAGCTGTAATGGCAGCCTATTAGACTTAAGCAACTTCGAAGGAGGGATTTGGTCACTCCATCTTGGAAATTACGACGAAGTTGGGATTCACATGTTTGGCAACAATTTGCATGCTTCGATCAACAATTTCAAAGGTGTACTTGGACTACATGAAATCAAGGAAAAACATCCAGCGTGCAAGCCCAGTGTGGCCAAAAAAAAAAAAAGCCCTTGGTGAACATTGACATTGTAACATCTGGCCCACATGCAATATTGCAGCAAATAACAAGAGCAACTCAATGCTGGGGCCAGTACTAGCATCAGCATTTGAACAATGCAACATTCCCTGTGTTCTATGGGGTTTCAGAGCCAACATTCCAACCAGGTGCCATTGTTGACCACACGACACAAAAGCTCTGCACCTCACCTGGGCTTGGGAACACCACCACTGGACTCTTAGATCACAAATCGTGGTTCCAACTGTTTGGGGCAGATAAGCAACTTCAGGTAACTGAACTGCTTGCAGCACCAATACCTAAAAAATTACCAATTTTTATTTTTAGAAAAAAGACATATTGTCTTTTGTTTCATTAAAGTCAATATATGTACAATTTCAAATTAATGATAAATAATATACTCAAACACTCAGCAGTGAGTTATAGATAAGATAAGCAAAAACACATGTGGCACTGGAGTCCGCATGCCTACAAGGGACAATACAAGGTGACTCTGTTATGGTATGGGGAGTGTTTACAAGGCACACATTAGAACTCCCAATGCATTTGCAGACCTCTGACCGATAGCAGCCACATCACCATCCTTGCAGATCATTTGCACCCATTCATAACCTGCATTTACCCTGACTGGTGCAATCTCTTTCAACAGGACAATGCACCACTGCACAAGCTTCATCTACACTTCATTTTATTATCGAATTTTCGGAAGAATTTTCTATCTTCCTTCTTCAAGATTACAATGAATAGTCAGGTGATATCAAATTACAAAAGATAATAGTTGCATAGTTGTTAACAAAACTTAGCATTTTATCCTTAAAATGCTACTAACATATTATTATATTTACAATTGTTTCAAATTCAACAATTCTTAATTTTAATACAATAAAAAAAAAATTGACATCAAGATAGCTTTTGAATACAACAACAAATTGAAAAATATTTTATGTCAAAAAATTAATAAAAATGAGAATAAAGCTAACATGGGATTAATCTATGAATTGGAATGCCAAAATTGTGGGAAAATTTATATTGGGGAAAGTAAAAGAACAACACGGGAGAGGGTACTTGAAAATATTAATTGTATTAAAAATGACCTGAAAGAAAAATCTGACGTAGCATATCATTGTAGGAAAAATGGACATTGGATCAAGGAGGAAGTAAAAATAATTATGTTAGAAAAAGATACAAAAACAAGAAAAATACTGGAAAGCATAATAATCAGAAACACAAGAAATTTAAATTACAATAGAAGCAAAGGTTTGGAAGTTGAGAATATTTTCATAAATTTAGCTAGGGAAATGGTAAAAATTCATATGAACAAGAACAAAAAAAGTGTAATAATCGATGAATTTAAAAAATTATGATTATTATAATGATTGTTAGTAAAATAAAACAATTGTATTAAAATTAAGAATTGTTGAATTTGAAACAATTGTAAACATAATATGTTAGTAGCATTTTAAGGATAAAATGCTAAGTTTTGTTAACAACTATGCTAAGAAATCTTTTGTAATTTGATATCACCTGAATATACATTGTAATCTTGAAGGAAGAAAGATAGAAAATTCTTCCGAAAATTCGATAATAAAATGAAGTGTAGATGAAGTTTTTTCAATATGTTACGATGTGATTTAAAGAGCAAGTATGGATTTACCACTGCACAAGTCCATAGTCAGCTGATTATGGCTGCAGGGGCATTCCACATTTGGCCCCAGGCTTGTTGGATCTAAAAGCCATTGAACACATGTGGTGTGCACTTCAAAATGCCATCACTACCACGAATCCACCACCAGCAAACATTATGGAATTGTAGGATGCTCAGCAGAATGCACGATGTGCACTGTCTCCACAGTACTACAGAGCACTTATGGAGCCCATGCCACGTCCAAAATTGATGTCATCATCCAAACGCAAGGAGGACCTACACGGTGTTAGGCAGGAATCCCAGTTTTTTTGGCACTTCAATGTATAATAAAACCCAATTAGGAACAAATCTAAATAACTGGCTTCCAAAATCCAAACAAAACCAATTACTTACACCAGGACATGTATATTTGTTGATATGGTAGGAACCCAGATAGAAATCAGATTTCCTAAGTAAAAGATTGAATGCAGGTCCAAAAAGGAGGCCAAACTGTCTACATGCTTGGAGTTTGGTCAAGATGGAGGTTCTTTCTTCTACAGTTGTTGAGCAAGCAATATCAGCCATCACAGCAGAACTGCTTGCAGCACCAATACCTAAAAAATTATGGATTTTTTATTTTTAGAAAGAAGAAAAAAATCTGTTTCATTAAAGACAACATACGTACAATTTCAAATTAATGATAAATAATATACTCAAACACTCAGCAGTGAGTCATCGTCTATTTTTCTGAATCAATGCTTGATGGAATTATTCTTGAAACTAACAAAGTTCACCTTTTTTGAATAAACTTGAATACTTTTAAACCTATAGATTTATAAATCAATTCTATTAATCTGGTAAGTAAACTTTAATCGAAACCTCTCTATTCAAAATATTGGAAGGGATTTTTTTTCTTTTTTTTTTAAATGTCTTTTGCTTAATTAGTAAATGATTTAAAGGAAAAAAAAAATAAAATTTAAGACAATTCTGGAAGGCAAAAGATTATATAAATCAACTAAGATGATGATTATTTCCATTGCAGCATTGTCATCTGACCATGTAGGGTAGCAGGAGGAGAGAAGTATTCGTAAGCTGATTTTTGTATAAAATGTATTCAGAAACTTTTTATTGAAATTCTTCATTTATTTATAAAATAGAAGGGGAAGGGGGGGGGGGGGCAAGGCAATGAAAGTAGCATATTTGTAATATACTTTTAACCTTTAATTTTAATCGATATATCCTCTGATGCAGCCTTTTAAATTTTTCCCTTGATGTCTGGTGGTCTATCGATATGATATGCTTAAAAAACACTTGAAGAGTTAAGAAACTTGAACTTTGTAATGCTAGAAGTCATTACAATTAACATTTACACCCAAGATTAAGGTTAAACTATGCATAAGGAAGCATATACTAATAAAGTCTAATATTGCCTTGACAAAAAAAAAAAAGTGTTTATTGGCAACTTCTTAAAAAGAAAGCTAAAACTTGGTACATTATTTGCAAGAGTGCTCAAGTAACCCAGAAAAAGAAGAAAAAGAAAAGTTTTCAATGGTAAAATATTACTCCAACACACAATGATACATGAAAATCTCAAAACTAACTGCAGAAACTGAAAGACTGCTGAAGTACAGTGCATTAAGTGAAAACTCAGTTCACTTCTGATTATTTCCAATCTGGCAACAGAGTTTACCTAATTATCTTAAGTTGAAAGTGGAATTGTGTCCAGTAAGGTATTTTTTACCTAATGTCCAAAATCTGGAATGAATGGGAACAGTTGGAGGTGTTTTTGTTAATCAGCAAGTCTGGTTCTCTGCATGGATGGCATGCAATAATAAAATTGAAAGTGATAATGACTGCTAATAGAGATTCGGTGATAGTTCCTATTCTCTGCATACTAGCAACTGAAGAAGCAAGAAATTACAGGGCTTCTGATTAACCCTTCAGAGTATCTTTTCTGAATATGTCTTTCAATCAGTACTTTTTTAATTGAGAAAACAAAGAAACTGAAATAAAAATTTTTAATGGCTAGAATACAGTGCAGAAATTTAAATTCCGCCAGTAAATTATAAGCTTAAGTAATTATCTGTCGGTCAGCGGAAAATTACAGAATTTGGTTGAACATTAACAGCGGGGGCCCGCCAATTATCTATCCCTGCAGAGAACGTACCCCTGTACGTCAAACTGGCTGTGAGTCAGACCCAGGCGAACGTACACATGTAAGTCTTACCTGCTTGAAGACTTACCTGCTTGTAAGTCTTACCTGCTTACTGGATCAACTAGAAAAACTGGATGTTTAGAGCAGATGGTTGAGTGGAACCATACATAATATATTCATATAATATTCTAATTATGAACTAATAATGGTTTTTAAAATTCAAGTTGAAATAAAATTCAAGAAACACACATTTTAAGTTTGAAAAAAAAAATATATTAAAGGAATTTTGATATTTTTCATTGCGAAAACCGGTTTTCAAGCCCTTATTTCATCACAGGGCCTGAATAAAGTGATTTTTAGTTTACAACAAGTGTGTTTGGAAATTAGTCAATCGTGACATTTTATTTTGAATTTTTGTATAAAACTGTTGGTTTGGACTGTCGTGCGATGACACTATCAGCCACCAACTCCGGTCTTTAAAAAAACAACCCGACTACGTCATCGCAGTTCAAGGTAGACAGTTGGGCAGCACTGCCCCACCCCAATCTCAAGAGGACAAAACGTCATAGAAGACCCATTTTAGACTGTCAAGCAGCGCCACTGTCGTCCAACAGTTTTTTACAAAAATTCAAAATGAAACGTCACGATTCGCTAATTCCCAAATACACTTGTTGTAAACTAAAAATCACTTTTTTCAGGCTGATGAAAAGCCCAGTGCAAGGGCTCGAAAACCGGTTTCTGCAATGTAAAGTATCAAAATTTCTTTAATATAATTTTTTTCAAACTTAAAATGAGTGTTTCTTGAATTTGAATAACTATTATTGACACAAGTAAAATACATATCACATTTAGTAAGGGTTTTAGAAATGGAAAGTAAAACTAGGCGATTACTACCTCAAATGATATAAGAATTTGGAGGCAATTCAACTTTGAAATACATTTTACCCCGAGACTCTTTAAGCTGTTAAAAACTGAATTTTCTGCCAAATACAAGGCTGAGAAATTATGTCCAGAGCCACACGGAAGTTATAAGCCACCAAGTGTCAGATTAGGCTATGAAAAATATCTCTTGATGATGAGTAACAGAATATGGACTTTTCTGCAGAAAAGATAAAACACTTGAACTGTTACATGTTTTTACCAGGGAGATGCATAACATGTTGACAATGTTGAAGTTTTGGAAGAGTCAACTGGTAATGAAAGTTATGCAGAGGACTAGAAGTCTATCAGCATAGTTTCATTAAGGTTTGGGATGTAGTGGATAATGGTTAAAGAATTACAGCTAAAGCATTAGATAAAAATCATGTCGTTGACATATAGTACTATTTGTTGACAGAAAGGCGCAATGGCTTAGAGATTTCTTTTTTTAAAAGTAGATCAAATCAACTGAATCAAATTTCTATCAAGGAAAATTAGAAGATAAAGGACTTTACATTTATGCCTTAAAGATTTAATATTAAGGCAACAAATTGATAAGGCTATTCTAGGAACGATAGTGAATGATCCCTGTCTCCAGTATTATCAATAACTTCCGAAGAGAAATTGGAAGTAAGTGAAGTAAAGCCTAGTTCCAAATCAGATACTGAAACAAAGAATAGAAAAGGATGTAAAGCCACTGTAAATTTAATAACTGGGAATTATTAAGATGGAGTTGATGATCAAGGCCAAAAATTAGAAGGAATTGTGATGATATCCTTTATATCTGTCTCGTAAGACAAACACGAGGAGTTGAAAGTAAAGAGATTGAGAACAGAAATGTGCTTGCATCCATGGTTTGATAGTGGATGCATTAAACACCACCTCTGAAAAGTCCGAAATTCAGCAACTTGAATGGCCTTGTCATTTATAGTAAAGAAATCATCAATAGCACAAGGTTCATTGAGGTTGCTACAAAACATTAGATGTTCAGGATTCTGGGATTCTACAGTCATGAAACCCTTCAGTAATGTAGCCCCACTTCTTCAGATTTTGTCTACGTTTTGACACATCTGTTCTCAATCTGTTCAGGGTTTTCCATGAACATATGGAGAAGTTACTCAGCAGCAGGTTCCTCCATGAAGTTACCCAAGTTTCAGATGTTAATTACACCAAAGTTCTAGACATCGGTTTTCAAGTGCCAGGAGAATAGATGTTATTGTATGTCAAGAAACTCTTTCTTGACTTCAATCTTGAAGGGTGAGGTTCACATCCAAACATAGATGTTGTGGATCCGTTTCTTGTTTTTTCTTTTCAAATTCTGCAGCTACCCTTTGTCTTACTTCTGGGGGAGAAATGCCCATGATGTGGTAGATTTTTTTGATCAGAGTTGGTCTTAGGCAGCCTGTCACAGTGTGTCCTGTTTCACTAAGAGATGTATTAACCTGTTTGGTGTGGGCAGAATTCTTCCACACTGGTGCTGCATATTCTGCCATAGAGAATATATGGCCAATGAGGATGTATGGAGTATATATGGGTAGGTTAACTACTTGGTACCTTTAAGTTTCCGAATAATGTTATTTCTGGCACGCTTTTCGCTTTGTATCTAAGCAGTGTGCCTTAAAGATAAGGGTAAGGTCTCCAAGATATTTTGGGATATTGCATTGAATTAATCATTGATCTCTCCAAAGGATATTTAATTTCCTTCTGACTTCTTATTCTCAAATGGAAAGCACAGGTTTGTGTTTATCCAGGATTAGGTTTTAAATGTGTTTTTTTTCACAATAGCTGTCTGACATGAACATATTTGTGTCAATATAAAAATTGATAGAAATTTCTTTGTAGATTGTTGCACCATGGTCCATTTTAAGGTTCAAGATAGGTAAGAGAATACTTAGCTAATAGCCTAGGTTTTTTCTTTTTCTTCATCCCAATCAGAACGGCAATGAGAATATATAAGATGGTCACCATAGTAGCTGATGCAGTCTGAAGTTGATAGGTTTAGAGTAGGTTTTCAAACAGTTCTACAGTTAGAATGCAATCTGAAGGCATCTTACAAGAATTGTGCCTTCCAGCAACTCTCATTTTGTCTCAGTATTCTGAGGACCTATGTCTACAATACTGATAACTGACATATCAAATTTGGGAATGTAGAACCTCAAATTAAAATTTAGATTAATTAATTAAATAAGAACAAAATCTGATGTTGTCTGTCTTGGATGTTGCCAGCAAGGATTTGACCTTCACTGATTGAGTGCTACAATTAGGATTTTTAATGTATTTGAGACAGAAGTCAAGATCTTAATTGTAAAATGACAAATCACTTGTCACATTTGATACAAATTGAGAAATGGGAAATGGTAAATGTTTACTCAGCAGCAATCAGATATTTGAGAAAATACAATATGGATTTTGATATGATTCTTACTTAATAAGCAAATAATAAATGAAATGCCACCTAAGTTGAAATTGAAATGAATGATAAGATTTTCTGGAAGATGTTCAGAAGAGGTGAAAACTATATTGGGTTATAATCACAGTAAAGAATGCATAACCGCTGCAAAAAAAATTACCATTTTGAAATTTAATAAAGATGATGAGAATGAGGAAAACTGAATGATTATTTAAAACACTGAATAGTTTCTCTTGAAATACAAGAGAGAATCTTAAACTAAAATGACTTTTCTTATAATTTCTTAATTTATTTTCAGAATTCTGTAAACAAAATTTTTATTATGGCCAATATTCTATTTGTATTGACAATATACTTATTATTTTTTTCCAAATAATATTTAATGTAGTATCAAAGGTTGTGATGAAAAGTGTCATACAAACCATTCAAATGTACATTATTTTATTCATTCGTTTATATTTTTTTGTTATGAGTATAGAGTACACAGAAAATACAATTCATTTTTCTAACTTATGCAGCCTTTTAATTTAAATTGGCAATCATATAAAGCAGATTTTATAAGCCTTTTATTTCCAAACTGATTTTCACTTATAGTTATAAAAGCAAGACTTACCACAAACGAGTCTACTCAAGATAATAAACCAGGATGTAAGCCCAAAAGAATACATTAGACTTCCAACTATTTCAAATATATTGGCTGTGAGCAAAACACATCTAGCATTATGAGATCGATCAAACCATCTTCCGGCTACTGGAGCAACTAACAATCCTGAGAAACTGTAAGCTGCAATGGCTAATCCAAGAATATATTCATGAGTTGTTCCAAGACTACGTAAGAAACCCCATATTGTTGGAAAAACAACAGCTAAAACAAAAAAAAAGTAAGAGCAATAAAAATCAATGTTATTGTACAAAAAAATCTCAAAATTTAATCAATTGATATTTCTTATAAATTTAAAAAAAAAGCTTATTTCATTCAATATTCTTTAATATATCTTAACTAACATTTGTACATAAATTTAGCATGTATCAAGAGTTTGTAAAACTATTTGAAAGATAACAACCATTTCATTGCTATGATATTCTAGGAAACCAGAAATCCATTATATTCATGTTAATTTTTTTTATTGCTATTCATATATGTTATCAACAACAGGGTAGGAAATAATTTTGTCATGGAGACAATGTTGGATATAATGATAAAACTGACCAACTATTGAATTGTCAGCAGTATTATAGTAGGCTATATATACTTAAGTTGTTTTTTTTTTCCCCCCAATATTAGCACAACAACAACAACAAAGAATTGAAGTATGTCATCAAACCTATATTTCCCACTAACATATAATTAATCTTCACACTTCCTGTTTCAGAACTTCTTTATTAACAACATTTCCATCTTAATTCCGATTTTCTTCGGGTTATATTTTCAAAACCACCTTCTTACATTTTTCATAAAAAACAACAACTAACAAGTTTCAAATTCAACATAGATCTAACTTAAGCAAAATACATACGAATTATTATGACAATGTATATGAATATGCTGATTTTGACAATTTACACGTCCTCATATATAACAATTTTGACAATGTAATACAGCAATTTTGATCATTTTATAAAAATGTTAATGATTATTCAGTGAAATTATTTCTGGAAAAAAATTTATTTTTAGTACAAGATAGAAAGAAATTTAAATATCTAAATTGATAAAGAATTTGTAACATAATAAAATGATCAAAATTGTTATATATGTGTACACCGTCAAAATTGTTGTATGGGTCAATCAACTATTCTTTGTACTAAACGCGAGTGACAACATAATGATTTTCTAACAAACAAAAATCAAAAATCTAACTCCCTATGGAGCACATTTTTACGATTAGTGAATGACGTTTTAGTTAAGATAACGGGCAGAGCACTTTTTTTTAATTTGAAGAGCAAATTTAGTATTTTGCTTTATTTAGTAAGATTATGGCGGTAATTTGTCCCCTGCGGGACAAAACAAAACAAACAGCCTACATTGTTGCATATCCTTACTATCAGTTACTACTATTTAACATATATTTTGTACATTTAATACCAATCTGTAGTAAAACATTCGCATTAGGAGTTTGTAAAGTCTCTGAAGTAACAGGGAAACCAAACACTCGCGGGGAAAAATTGTCTCCTAAGTTTCAGTAAAAATAATAAAATATTCGTAATTAAACTAACATCGGTCACTCTAAAAGCTTTTGATCAATGACCTAATAATACTTTGGGGTAAAAATAAAGTCCAATAATTATTTCCAAAAATCAATATTTATTAAATTTGCGTTCGGGACAAACTTAGGTACAAAGAATAGTTGATTGACTCATATATGTGTACATTGTCATAATATGTATGTATTTGTTAAGTTAGATCTATGTTGAATTTGAAACTTGTTAGTTGTTGTTTTTTATGAAAATATAAGGAGGTGGTTTCGAAAATATAACCTGAAGATCGGAATTACAATCAAAATATTGTTAATAATGAAGTTCTCAAAGAAAAACAGAATTTAAATATATATATTTTTTTTTTTTTTTAGTAATCAAAAGCTTTAACTAAAAAAGTTTTAGGATTTCAGAAGTTTAGTTAAATAACTAAATTTGGATAAAATTATTCAGTATTTGCATTCCTTTGTATTTCATCTATGTAAACAATGCAAGTTCTTTGAAATGATACTATAACAACACCACAGAAAATGATTATAGTAATCATTATCAATGTATATAACTAACATTTGTATGCCAAAAGTTTACAAATCAATGACAAATGAATCCCACAATGTTTGTGACCCATAATGAAATGATGACAGATTTACAGTTGACAAGATACTACAAATAAAATTCATAAAACAAAGGACGACAATCTTAATGTTAACCATTTTTGTGACAGTGTAAACATACCTTAATAAAAACAGTAGAACTCACATCAAAATAAGTACTTTTCCCAATCATCATTTTCATGTGTCAAGGTTGTTTTGATAGTTTCATCAAATTCAGATGCAGATAAAATAATGCCGTAATGCATATACAAATAATGCATTTATTTATGTATTCTTATAAGCAATGTTTTATAAATTTGAGGTATGTGTTGTCTACTATTTTTACTATAACAGAATCTGAATGAATCTATTTGCTTCAATACCTGAAATACATTCTTAAACATTCGTAAAAAACTTGTACATTCGAGAAACAAAAAAGCAGAAGAACTCAATAAAAAACAGACGGAAACAACCAGTAAAAATTACCAGTAATTTATCTCAATTTCTCAGGATCAGATTCTAGTCTGTCCGACAGAAATGTGTTAAGCAGAAATGAAAAGAGAACATTTTAATATCTGCAGATTTGTTTCTATTTATTTAAGAAAAATATAGAGAAATGCTTATTGACTTCTGTGAAACTTAATGAAAAACATTTTAAGATCTTTATTAATGAGAAAATAATAAGAACTAAAAATGCATATCAAGAATATATCTGTACACATAGCAATGGCTTTATTATTGGACAGTAAAAAAAATTAACGAAATGATTGAATATAAAGATTATTTACATCATGAATAATTTAAACAACACAGTATCCACACATCATGAATAATTTAAACAACACAGTATCCAGGACCAATGCTGATATTTTACGTTTTATTAATGGTGAGAACAGAAGAATTGTTCGGGATTTCTTCAAATTGCATGGAAAGTTAGCGGCAGCATCAGCGGCTAAATCATTCAACCAAGCTTGCCATAGCAATGACATTTTCCCGGTAAGTTGCAATGTAAAAATAGCTACATCTAACCAAAGGATTGATAAACTGGTTACTACTATAAAGAAAATCATTTTAGAGGAACGTATCCATCAAGCTAATATTAAAATACAATGGTGCATCCACAGAATTAAGATTGAAGCGGACAAAATCTTTGCAGCAGTTACTAAAGATTTTTACATCGTTATCCTTGAAACAGCAGCTACATTAGCACAGAACACTTATAATAACATTAAACATAAGCATTGTATTAAATTAACTAAATTAAGTGTTAAGAAATGGGGTAAAAATGACCAAAAGATTGACATTGATCAAAGATTTATTAATGAAAGTTCTTATAGTTTCAATGAAGTTCAAAGAAATCTATTGAGCAAAGGTTTAAATTTCAACATTGGCAAAGAAAAGATTAACATTTACAACATGGCAACTAGATTTGAGTCGCAAATACGGTTTATTGACAAGAAAGATGTTAGAAAAGACTTAAGAAAGAAAGTAGGAGCAGAATTAAACAGAATCAAACAGCAAAAGTTCACTAAATGCGTTTTAAACCCTATAGAGTCTATTGCTCTCGATGATATTGTTAGAGCTACCAAAGAACACAACATTATGCTTACTACTGCTGATAAAGGGAGTGCAGTAATTGCCTTAAATCATGATACATATGAAGAGACTTGCATGCATTTTCTGAACAACACTAAAGGTTTGATAGGTAGCAAGAACACTGAGAAATTAACTATTTTCCATATGAAGAAAGTCATTAGAAGTTTGAACAATAATGGTATTATCGATGAAGACAACATGGATCACATTAACAGCTACAAGTTATTTCCCAAGTTCAAAGGTTTACCAAAAATCCATAAAGATAATGGTTTTTACAAAATCAGACCCATTATTGCTTGTAGAAATACTTCAATAATGGGATTATCCAAAGTTATTGTCCAAGGCTTAACTAAATTGGTTTACAAATCCAAATTCTGTATAAATAATAATATAGGCTTTATTGACGAACTCCAAAAAGTAAAATTACAGATTGATGATTGTATGGTTTCCTTTGATATTACCAGCCTATATATGTCTTTATATTTAGATCTTATAAAAGATGCTATTAAATTTATTTATGAGTTAGATATTAATAATTGTAAGAAAGATCTAATACCATTCGATGTTTTGAAGAGTATGATAGAAGCAATGTTTAGTATACAATGGTTTACATTTCAAGGAAAGGTCTTCTTGCAAAAGCATGGGTTATTTATGGGGCTTCCTTCTTCAGCTGTAATTGCTGAATTTGTTATGAATTACATAGAACAGCAAATTTGGAGCGAAGATACTGTTACTAATAATGTGTCATTTATGTGTAGATATGTTGATGATACGTTCATCATTGTCAATAAACACTATATTAATCAAGTCCTGGATGTTTTTAACAGCATACACCAAGACATACAGTTCACTATCGAATTTGAAAAGGAAGGAAAGATCCCTTTCCTCGACATCTTGGTAATTAGAAATAATATGCAATTTGACACTACTGTATATAGAAAAGCAACAAATGCCAACATTAAATTACACTTTTCTGCAGCTGGACCAATTAAATATAAAGTTAACTCTTTATATGTGGCGATCAAAAGAGCGATCAAAATTTGTAGCAAAGAAATACTCTTGATTAATGAGTTATAAAATATCAGAAATATTTTCTTAGGTAATGGATACCCTTTGGGATTTATTAATAAATATATTGATAAGGTCTTAAAAGCTAGTAGAAATCAAAGGGTTGGAAGCAATGCTATTACTAGATATCGATGGCTTAGCGCAAAAGTAGCGAATATCCAGTAAAATACAAAATTAGTTTTTTGTGGCGAATAGGTGTCTTGAAGAGCCTTCTTGTAGGGCAAAACTAGCAAATCCTTCAAAATGGCATATTTCCTGTGATTTTAGGACCTAAACTAGCGAAAAAGTACCCTTTTTTAAAAACTTAAATGGCAATAGAAGCGAATTTGCATATTCGCTACTTTGACCGTTTCATCTCTGCTGACTGAACACTTTCTGTGATAAAACTAGCGAATGTGCCTGTATTCGCTAGTTTGTCCCTAGATGACGCCACGTGGTCATTGTCACCTTCTCACCTTGGATAAATTGTTAATTGAAAAATGTTAGCTTAAAATTACACTATCAAAAATTATCTAAGATTATTCTAATCAATTTCTTAGTTTAAAATGTCACAAATTGCAT
>JAFIDM010000002.1:46422037-46437445 GCA_023159025.1 Thereuonema tuberculata
AAAAAAAAAACTCAGTGAACCTTTAATTGTGTGCTGTTTTATGCTTTTTTCTTGGCATTATAACCAAGATATACTTTGCTGCTCAGTATGCATCAGCACCACACATAACTTCAATAATTTTTTGAAAGGGTGGTATTGCTATTCAATAAACTACAGTCCACCTGTTAGGTTTGAAAACTGCAGAAATATTTGCAGGATGAATGTTTTGGTGCCATTATATTGTGCAGTCTTCTGGGATATTTACCACTGCAGGATCAATTTATTAATAATCATCAAACAAACAAAACTTAAAAGATGTTGAATAGTGGTATAATATTAATGACGTACACTTAGTATACACCTTTTGATTGCAGTAGACTGCATGATATAGTAACATCAATTTTTCTCCGAGTAGATAGTTATTTTTGTTTTGCTAGCTTTGCTAATGAATGACACTAAGATTTACAACTTCATTCTCGATAACAGTTGTTTTTTTTCATCTTTATTTAGCAATCATGAAGATGAGTGATAAAGCTCCTACAAATTCCAACCCTCTTGAGCAGTATGTCCTTTTAGCCAAATCAGCTAAAGGCGCAGCAGCAGTGGAACTGATCAAGCAAGTTTTGGAAGCACCTGGGGTTTATGTATTTGGAGAACTTTTGGATATGCCAAATATAATGGAGGTAAGTATTTGAATTTTCCTTTTAAATTCAATTGGTAATTCCTTTTTAAAACAATTTACTTCTCTACAAAAACTTAAAAATTGTGTTTTTCTCTTTCAGCTTGCTGTAGGTGCCTATTCAAAATATTTCAATTTATTGAACATATTTGCCTATGGAACATTTACTGATTACAAAGGTAAGAATGAGACACAACAATGCTGGTTTTATTAATAAAAACATTATTAGCAATTATTATATATATATATATATATATATATATATATATAAAAATACAACACACTCAATTTGGTTAAATTTGTGCTGAATCCATTTCTTGTTTTATTTAATTTAAATTATTTTGTGGCAGGTTAAACTTTTTTAACTTATGTTTTTTTGTATTAAGTAACCTACAGTCCTATCAGTTATTAGGATGAGGTTATTAGTTGTGCAAATTGGCACAACATTTATTGTTGTTGTTTTTTGTTCTGCAGGGGTCACTGCCATGTGTGACAGTGGCCTCCATATATGATTTTGCCTTTCTGGGTCTCTCTATCGGGGAAGGCGGAGATCGGACTGATGAGTCCCCTGTAGGACGAAAACGGCCGTTCCCGATTCCTTCCCGATAATCGAACCAGAAAGAGGATTTGGTTAAATTTGTGCTGAATCCATTTCTTGTTTTATTTAATTTAAATTATTTTGCGGCACTTTAAACTCTTTTCACTCAGTAGAATACAGGCAACAAAAATAAGATTATACAAGAAA
The DNA here is from genome assembly GCA_023159025.1 of Thereuonema tuberculata. Lineage (NCBI taxonomy): Eukaryota > Metazoa > Arthropoda > Chilopoda > Scutigeromorpha > Scutigeridae > Thereuonema > Thereuonema tuberculata. The sequence continues at coordinate 46,423,441 of JAFIDM010000002.1, forward strand.
GCAAGTTTTAGAAAAGTGAAAAGTTGATGCTTGCTCGTAATTATTTAAACTGGTAGTATAAAATTCCAAAGGAAATTTGTGACTGCTCTTCTCTTGACACAATTCGTGACTGCTCTTTTGACACAATTCAAAAGAAAACTTAAACAACACTTATCTACTCAACTCAATCCTAATAAATCCTCATAGATATATAATTCCTCTTTTTACATGAACCCAGTAATTGATTGTAGTCTTTCCTCTTTCTTCCCACTACTACCTTTTTTCGTTTCTCCTTCCTCTATCTAGATGAGTGCCATCAGTCTTAATTTTATATTAATAATTTCCTCAAAATATGATGAACTGGATTTTTTTTTTCCTCTTCAAAATGTACATAGCTTTGTAAAAAGAAAAATAATTCAGTTTCTTCATCTTTTATTTTTTTTCCCTGTAATGCTCTTTGTTTTAATTTCATCTCTTATTTGCCTCGATGCCGACACCCTTTTGTCTTCTCGATGGGATTTCCCCTTAAGACAACTGGGATGTCAAAACTGTAATCAATGTATACTGTTCTAAATATTTTTTCATAGGCAATAAATTATTAAATTATCATTATTATAAGTAGATTGTAGGTAAAGAAGCTTGTTCCTTATTAAACCTAATAGATAAGTCTGATATAGCTGTTTTTTTGCAATTTTTTCTGAATTATCATTAGTCACTGTTCTTCCTACATGTCGTATTATATTTGTGCTGTGATAATTATTAAGCTTTGTCTTATTTATGTGACAACATCCATTGCCAGATATGAGAAACACACCATGTTTTCAATGTCATAGCTGGTCAGTTGTATATACCAGATGTGGAAAAATTTGATTCCCAATATCTCTTGATAAAAATATAGAATTTAAAAAAAGAAAAAAAAAATTAAATTTTGAACTAATTATTTGTGTTTTCTTTCTCATTTTTTATTTTCTTATATATGTATTTTTTAAACTTTATATAGCAATTAAGATTTGTGTAGAAATATAATTAAATTTTAATTTGTATATTTAATACTACGGAACGTGACTATGGTGTGGCTCTTTATATACATAAAATCCAGAATGTGACTCTCGTTGACCTCATGTATGCCCATACTTGGTATATACAGTATACTCTCGATATCTCGAAGCCGAAGGGACGCTTAAAAAAAATCGAGATAGCGAGTTTTCGAGATGACAAGGTCATAACCAAAACATAAAAATTCACGTTAAAACACAAGATATGGAATAATATTCTAAAAATTAGAGTCTTGATAGATGAGAATATGTATAAATATGTAATGATAGTTAACAATAAGTCTAAATACAGCAATGATAATTTTAATTTTTAAAAGTAGTCGAAAATAATTACATTAAATTGAAAAGAATTAGTAAAATACAATGAACTTACATTGCTAGAATTTCTTTAAAAATACCTCTATTTGCTTCGACACAACTGAACGGCGATTTTTCCGGAAAAATTCATGTTTTACCTCAAAAAATATTTGACATAACAAGGTTTTGAGTGAAAACTCTTCGATATAAGAATTAAAATTAACATTAAATGAATATGTAATATCAAGGGGAAAAATAATTTTTCGACATAACAAGGTTTTCGAGATATCGAAGTTAGAGTTATCGAGAGTATACTGTACTACTTTTTCTAACAGCATTTTAAAGTTTTAACCAAGACAGTTTTTGGTTCGATATTGGCATTATTTTATACTAATTTAACTAAGTTACACTTATCTATCATCTTTTCACAAGTAAGAACAGTTGGTAGAGTTATTCTATCTGAATCGTATACACAACAGTGCATAAACCGATTTATCTGATATTCAAACAACAAATTTCCATTCTTTTTGAGAGCTTACTTTTCACATATAACCATCATTAAATGCCTTTGTAGCAAAGATTAAGTTATAATATATATATAAATTCAGATTCTCAATTTTTGTAATTTGTAATTTTAGCCAATCAAGCAACTCTACCAGAATTAAGTGTTGCCCAAATGCAGAAGTTGCGGCATCTGACAATTGTTTCCCTTGCTACAAAATCTAAGGTATCTACTTGATTACTTAACATTATTAGAGAATTTGAATTTCTTACTTTACTTTAATATTAAAAAAAAAGTTATTGTCTTAAGATATGATGTTGAATTGATATGGTTGATAATTATTAGGCCTAGTATTCCTGATCTTCTAAACTTTTAAAACAAACTAGTTAACTCAAATTGTTAATTCCTTCTAAGAGGCCGACATCTTAATCATGTTAATTCAAAATCACTTTATAACAGTTCTGTTTTATTATTTAAGTACCATTGTTTTATCATTCATAGTTGTGAAACTGCCCTAGAAACAATTTTTGGTGGTTGACATTAAAAAGAGAAAATGAAAAAGATTGCTAATTTTATGTTTAATTTTTTTCCCTTCCAGTGTATTCCTTATGCAATATTACTGAAGGAACTAGATTTGAAGAATTTACGAGAACTTGAAGATCTTATTATTGAAGTAATCTATGCAGATATTGTCCATGGAAAATTAGATCAAAAGCACAGTCAGCTAGAAGTGGATTATGCCATTGGTAGAGATATTCGTCCAGAAAATATTAGCACCGTCATAACTGTACTACAAGAATGGTAGGCTATTTGTTTTTGCTTCCCTCTCCTTAGTTCACTTTACTAGTTTAAGCCATATGTAAACAAGCCAGTCTGTTAATTGTAGATTACTAATTTGGCCGCGCGGTTGGCATTGTTGCTAAGACATTGACCTCTCACCTCTGAGTACCAAGATTCAGTTCTCATGTAGGTTTCATGATGGTGGGTAATCCACACTGGGCAGGTTTTCTCGGGGTTCTCCTGTTTCCCCTGCACTTCTCCCACCATTCTTTCTCAGTCTTTCTCTCAGGCTGTCCTTATTTCCATGGGATAGCACAACGGTTGCAGTGCTCGACTTCCATGCCACCCACACTCATCATATTACATTACTTACATGAGATTTTTTTATTGTTTTATTTTATCTACTATTTTGTAGTTTAATTATTAAGTGATGAAAATCACACAGAAAGAAAAAAAACAAACCCTTGCCTGTCTGTTCTTATACAGATCATTATTGTCTGTACTTACGCCTTAAGGTCTCATTTATCATTACTATTATTTTTATTTCTTGGTATTTATTGAATACCAGTCTCTTTGAGCTCAATGTCTCACAATGTGCTACAATGAAAGCAATTGATTCAATTTCTATACCTTGTTGCTGCCAAATTTTTGATCCTTTATTCGTCATAACTGTTCCCAATGTAAGACAATTCTGCTCTGGCAAGGGGAAAAAAAAATCTAATTTTTGACATCTTCAGATTTCTGACCTGTGATATCGTTGCTTTATTTCAGAACATCCTTCAGTCGTTAAGTCCATAAGAGGACTTGAATCCTTCAATAAATTGCTTCTCTTCTAGATGAGATATTTCTAGTGAATTGTAATTGAGCGTAATGTATAACTAATCTGAACATGTGAGCTTCTTTTCAGTTCTCTTTACTTTTGTTTCTTTTCTCTGTTATTAATTTAATTTCCCTTCTATGATAAAAAAAAAAAGCTTTTCTAAAAACTTATTGATGAGAAGAATGTCATAAATGTAATCATTGCCTGCAAACAAAATGCATATCAGTTTCTTTCTGATTTACTTGAATCTTATGAATCTTACAGAAATCTCTAAAGACCTGTGTTCAGAAGATCAAAATAAAACTATTCAAAGTTCGTATTTGGTTTTACATAAATTGAGGAGAGTATTGTTAAAATGAGTTTTCTCACTTACAATCCTAGGAGGACTGTAACAAAATTAATGAGTAACTTTGAATTGTAATAATACTAGTTTGCAATGTCCTATCAGTGTTCTCAATAATTGTTGAGTTACAAGTTTTAACTTTTAGTAATCTTTGTGACTTGGGACTTATGAAAACAAGGCTTGAACCAAGATTGGCCGTTAGTTTAGATCTGAGGCTAGTTATAACAATAAGTACGTACACTTGAGAGCAGAAAAATCGCACAGTTGCAATTTACTTTTTGTTTTATTTTCTGTGAGATTTGCAAGTGTTTTTTAATCAAAATAATGTCAATTTAAGGATCGTTTCATCACCTATCCAACGATACCACTTTATTGCGTGTCAGAAGAGTGCTTTTTGATGGAATCTCTTAGCCTACCAGAAAACCTCGTTTTCGTACAACCTGGGAAATAGTGATTACAACAAAATTCAATACAAACATTTATAAAGCAATTTTTATTAATAACGGGTATTCCCTCCTCTAGCCTTAATTACGGCCCTCATTCGATTTTATCAATTTGGGGTGTTGTTCTATTGTTGTTATTGTCTTGGTTTTGAAGGGACAATACACACTTAAGTGATATCATTGGATAGGTGACGAAACGATCTTTAAATTGACGTTATTTTGATTCAAAAAACATTGTGAATCGTGAGGAAAATAAAAAGTAATAAAATGCAACTGTGCGATTTTTCTGCTCTCAAGTGTAATTAGAAAGGATGAGGCAGTCATTTAGTGTTTGACAGCCAGAACTCAATGCTAATCTCTAATCCAACCACTTTTGAAAGTTCAAGATCAAATAGTTGCCTTTCCATTAATGAATAATCAATCAAAAGACACGGCTCCTAAACAGCTAAAGTCAAATTGTGAGGTATTTTTTATTCTACATGTAAGAAACCACACAGACAAAAGCTATTGTTGAAAAGTCATTGGTAAATAGAAACTATCTTAAATGTTATTTTTTTCCCTAATTTATTTATTGTAATTTTGATAGACTGTAGTATATGTACTTGTATTTCCTTTTTTTTTAATGTATTTATTTGTAAATTTGTTCTTGGTACAGGTGCGATAGTTGTGAAGCAATCTTAAGTAATGTTGAATCTCAGATTAACAAAGCAAATGCCACCAAAGACAGCCGTAACAAACATAAGTCCATGTTAGAAACAGAAGTAAGTAAAAGAAAAAAAAAACATTCATTAAAACTAGTTAAGCTGACTATAGAAACGGATATCAAATTTTTATTTTAATCATCTCATTATGATGACTGAGTGCCCATATTCTCCCAATTTGGACTCCTTACCACTTTTGAACTTTGCTATAATTGGGTTGATAGAGAACAACTCGTTAGATTGATTAGTATCCAGTTTAATGAAAGAAAAAAAAAAGCGCAAAATAGTAATATTTTTTTTTTTCAAATAATAAAACAAGCAAGAAAATAAGGTTTTTTATCACAGCTGTTTTGATGGACCTTGATGTTAAGAAAGGTATTTCAAAAGAAATTTTATTTATAGAATAATATTTAATCAAAGAGATTTAAAGACAATGGTGTCTATTAAAGCAAGTTAATTAACCCCCTTTTTTTATTAATTTTTCAACAAAATATTGAAATGGATATAGAACCACCAACTGAGGAGAGTAGTTCCCCCAAAATTAATATTTATTGCAGTTTTTTTAGCATGTTTCCTAAATCATTCTGCATAAGTTGAACATACGCCCTTATAATATATTCTTTCATTGTCCCATAATAAAAGATGAAAAAGTTAAGTTTCATTCCCTCACTGGATTCACCTAAAATTGCCTTATCTTCTTGTCTATTCATTGTGACTAATCTCATTGAAATTTTGCATACACTAAATATTTAGTTTAATTTAATAAAAGGGTCACAGATATATGGAAATAAGCAATGGTTGATGAAAGAAGAGAAGGAAAAATTTCAAACTTGAAAGTCCTAATTTAGAAGATGCTATTTTTGATTTGATTGGAATGTCTTTCTAAATTCCCAAATATATATGTTAATGAAAATTGATTCTATAGTCAAATCATATGATTTTCTTACTGTCTTAGCCTTTATTTAATTTATTTTTTTCTTTAACAATTCTGTTATCAATTTCTCTCATATTTGTATTTTGGATTCTGCTGCATACTTATTCTGATCTCTACCGATGTCAATCAACCACAAAACAATTATTCCCAGTGATAAATATATATCGAACAGGCAAAACTCAAAGCATGTCCTTCGAGTTTCGCAAAGCAAAAATTTCAATCAATCATTTGCAATTTAGAAAATATAGAATATAAGAATAAAATTAAGTTATATTATTAAACATATAAAGCCGGACAGTAATGTGAAATTTGAAATGACATGAGGATAAATTGGGCGTATCTTCACAGAAACAGTGATATGATTTTTGTATTGCCATTTTTCAAATTTCACATCACTATCCGGCTATATATATACATGTATATATAGTGGTACCTTGGTTAACAACGGCCTTAGCTAACGACGAGTTGCTGTAAACAAAAAATGTCTTTGCTTTGGTTTACGATGCCTTGTCAATAGGTGGCTGTCAATAGTTTTTGAGGAAATCGCATTTAAATTTTCATACCTACATCATTTATATTTTCTTTACACACAATTTGTACTTCTGGTACAAAGATTGACATTAAAAACTGTATTCATGAACTATTCATTTTTTAATGATAAATTTTTGTAGCAAATATAAATGAAAAAATGATATGTACCATATTTTTATGACATTTAAAATCGCCCTTGGATAACGACAGTTTTGGGTAACGACATAATCCTGGAACGGATTACCATCGTTAACCAAGGTACCACTGTATTATTACATTTTATTAATAATTACCTTTTCTACAGAAACAATTTCAGTAGTTTTTCAGTTATTTACATTTACTTTCTTTATAATTAAGCTTAACTTAAATTCATTTTAATCTTAGCATCTTTAATACAGCCACATAATACAAACTGAAATGCAACTTTATAAATATATTTAGGTAAATAATATTAAGAAGACACTGAAAACACAAACACAGGATGTTGATGAACAAATGGCAACAGATGTACGAGATCCAGGAAACCAGCCAGAAAAACCTTCTAAAAAACAAACCAAATCTAAGGGGTAAGTTGAAAGTTTTCTATGTGCCATTTTTGCTCACATGATTAATATTTCATTTTATTTTTATTTTTGTTTTAAAAACAGTTATTCATATTACAATACCTTATTGTAACCATTTCAATGCAAATTTAAGAATTCCTGAATTAAAAAACCCTAATTGTGGATCACTACATACTTATGGTGATGTGGAAAGTAGAATTTATACAAAAGAACCTTACTATTATATTGTGTGAATAAATCAAAACAAAATTGCTTTATTTAGAAATAGATAACTTGATTGCTATGTAATCAATGGCATTTAATATAATCATTGATAATTTTCTTATTTATATAGTGGACATAATCTTTTTCATCATTTTTTCAATGAGCAGTAGTTCCTTCCAAAAGCTCCTCTCCTTCACAGGCTTGATTTGGAACAGTTGTATTTGCAATAGTTTTCAGAAATGTCATTGTGACTTTGGTTTAGTTTGATAGATGCAAGTGAAATGTATACAAATTGATGCTTTCATTTTAATAGTTTTGTAACAGTTTAATACAAAGATAATGCAACAGTAGGTTATATTGGGTAGGGAAAACAGTTAGGCATTGAATTGCATGTTTTTCGTTTTCTTATATTGAGATTCTCATTATAAATGTAATTTTGGGTTTTCCCACCTCTTCCATATTTTGGTTTCGAAAAGGTTTTTACGGACAACTCTGATCAATAGTTTTGAATTATATAATTTGGTTTTGTCCTTTTCTTTCTTTGTAAGAAAGAAAGAAAAAAAAAGCTAAAACTCTAATACCTTGGTATTTGTTTAGTAATAATATAAAATTTGAATTGTGTAGAAATTTTTGCATAGAATTCATATGATTTACTTTTTTGTTTGAGCTTTAATTTTATTAATTCATTTGAAAAACTTTTAAAAGAAATGCTGACCAAAAAGTTATTGAAAATTATCTAGTAGTTTTAAGGGGGGGAGAAAAATTATTAGTATGTTTTGTGATCTTTTTAAATTCATAGAATAAAATAATTTGGGATTACAGAGTTTTTGTCAAACAACTGTGGTAAGAGGGTTGCATATATTAGTTCTTAAGGTTACAGGTCAAAACAGAAACTTTGTATAACTATTCCAAGTGAAGTGCATTATTATTATTATGTAAATGAATATGAAATTTCTAATTTGGCTTGTTTCATTTTGGATTGGGGGTGGGGGACAGAATTAGTTAATAAGAGTGTAATATTTTGTAGATAAAACAATGCCTTGGCATTTGTCTAATATCTACATTGAAATCCATGCTTTACAGAGCAAAACGAATAAGCAGTAATGCTTTATTGATGTATATTTGAAGATGGAAGATAGTAATTATATTAAATGTATGTATATTTTTTTTTTGAAAAGTATATGTAAATAACCGATAAAGTGGTTAAGGAGATTTATTTATTAATATCTTTATAATGTAGCTATTAATTGTAGCACCCAGTTAAGGAATTATGCAAGCTTTTGTCAGCATAAGTTACTACAGTTGATTACCTCCTCCTCATCTTAATTAACTTTTTAGTAATTTAATACTGCCAACCAATAATAAAACATTAAATTATATATTTTAGAGATAACAATTTGGAAACAAAATACATTGGATATAGTAATCTACTTATTTTTTTAAAAAAGGGAGGGGACGGGTCCATACAAATATAACTACAGTTCAGTTCATGAAGAGCTTTTAATGGTGTAAATTCCTTACAGATTGATGTTTCCAGGACGTAACTGAATCTTATAAATATTACAAAAACATTCTGGTTTTTGTATTTTCTACGGTTATGAATACATAATAATAATTAAAAATGTTACACTATTCCCCTTGCTTGGCTATGCAAAGTTTGTCCTTTCTTGGTCACGCTTATGCGATCACAAAACGATGCCATCTTGGACTGACTGCTTGGAGTTCAAGTTGATGGAGTTTGTTCCAGACAAAATCGATCGCTACATAATAATCATATATGGCAAACCCTTTTTTTTTTGCAAAATACTGTAGGTTTAATGATTTATTGGAAAATCCATTTTTAGTTAAAAGTAACTACTCATTTATTACTGGAGGGAGGAAAAATTCTTTTTATTTTATAAACGCATAAATTTTCATAATAATATACTATTAATTAGAATATCAAGCTCTTGATACTTGGCACTGCAATCATACAAAATTTATTTTTTTAATACAAGAGATATCACAATTGATTCATATTTTGTACACTGGTAATTGATATTTTCATGAATTTCGAGGCAAAGGCACTAGAAATAAAATTGCATTATGGGCAGTGTGCTTGATAAAACAACAGCTAGCTGGAATGTGTAGCTGGGAAATCTAAATTTATAAGGCCTCTGAAAAGTAATGAATAGAATATGGAGAGTAGGCAATGAAAACAATGATTCCATTGGGGCAAGGTACGAAATAACTGCAAATGATTATTCAGCAATGCAGAATCCAAGAATTGTTTTGGAAGAGAGATGGCCTCACAGATGTCTCACAAGTAGACACAGACATAATATCTTTGAAAGACCGAAACATCACTAATACATACCTGAGAAACAAAGACAACAGAGCATTTACCTTGCCTTTGGTTTAGTCAGTGAATTTTTGTTGGCTGGTTCTTATCAGACAACAGCCACACCTTGGAATTTCAATTTGTGCCGAGGATTGCATAGGAAGCACCAAGTTTCATCATCCGTAACAATTTGGTTAAGTTGGATTTGTCCGCAAATTTAATCTGGTCATCCATGAAGCAAAAATTTTGACGAATGAAAAGCACTCTGAACATGAGATTTTCTGTCCTGCCAACTACAGGACTTCCTGAGATTGAGTTCTGATAGTAAGCCTACCTGGTTCACATTCGTTCTGCAGCAATTGCTGTTCTTTGAAAAACTGCTTATACACTCATTAACAAAAAAAAGATGCACCTAGAAGGAGTTGTCCGATGGAGACAAAAATTGGTGGAGAGGAAGATTATGTACAGAATAGAAAATGATTAAAATTTCAGACAAATTGAATGATTTATTTCAGAGTTACAGAGTTACAAAGTAACGAGCTCAATAAGGTGTTGACCCACCTTTACCCTGAATGCAAGCTGCCACACGACGTGGCATAGTGATAAAGCTCCCTGATGGTCTCCTGCAGTATTTCTTGCCAAATTTGCTCCAATTGTCGGGCTAGGTCATCCACATTCCCTGGTGGATGCAGTCGCCTTCCCATCATATTCCAGACATGTTCGATTGGAGAGAGATCTGGGGATCTGGCTGGCCAAGGAAGTGTTTCACAAGCTGCAAGACAGGTCATAGCAACACGTGCCGTATGTGGTCTGGCATTATCTTGCTGAAAAATAAGGCCAGGATACTGCAAAAGGAGGTAGCAAAACAGGTCTCATAATGTCGTCGACGTACCGCTGTGCTGTAAGTGTGCCGCTAATGACGACCAAAGGGGTCCGGCTATCGAGGGAAATGGCATCCCAGACCTTAACTCCTGGTTGAGGGCCTGTGTGGCGTGCAATAGTGAAAGCAGGATCGGCACGCTACCCTGAGCGTCTCCAGACACATCTGCAACGATCGTCAAGACACAGTTGGAAGCGGGATTTGTCGCTAAACACTATACTTCCCCTGTCACCATCATTCCAACCGGATCGAGCCAAGCACCACTGTAATCTGGCCCGACGGTGTGCAGACGTGAATGGCAGGTGGCGTAGTGGTCTGTACGAGCGTAGATGTCGCTCTCTCAGCCGTATGTGAATGGTCATGGTGGACACTCGTGTGCAGGTCGCACGTCTGATGGTTGATAACGATGATTCAGGTGCTGTGACAGCTGATCTGACAATCACTCTATCCTCCCGCTCTGCTGTAGCCCTAGGTCGACTGCTACCTTCATGACGCTGAAATCTGCCATTGTCCACCCATTCCTGCCAGCCGCATCACTTCGACCCATATGATGAGCGATTCTCCGATTTGCCCAACCTGCCTCTTTTAAACTCTGACAGTTGCACGTAATGAGCTCGAATCCTGCGGCGAGGAATTTTTTTCATTTGTTGAAAGGTATCCTAACTCGCAATGCAACAGAAAGTTTGATCATCAGATTGAGAATCGCTTCTTATATACACCTGCTGAGTATGCAGTTCCGATGCGCTGTAGCTCTCGCTATTCATTCATTGGACACCAAAGTTTAATCATTTGCATGGGCCATTCCAATGTCTTTGCATATGAAATTTCATTACAATGCGACAACTCCTTCAAGGTGCGTCGTTTTTTTTTTGTTAATGAGTGTATTATTCAAAATACCTAGTGTTAAAGGAAAGATATCCAAACCCTAAATATGGACATGGTACTTTAACACAAACAGATGAATATTTCAATCCAGCTGTTGAACCCTCGATTCAAACTTGCCAACGCATGTGAATCAAGGGGATGAGGTTGTGAGCACCAATACATATTTCCCACAGCTCAAATTGGCACTTTATAGAGGGTGCAACTATTTAAAGAAAAGATCAATTCTCGGACTTATAAACTCATTTATGCAGATATTATCCAGACTTTATTTCAGTGTGTTTGATAAGTTACATAAAAGAAACATACCGTGTATGCTCCAATAGAGGCCCACCCGGCGTTTAATTGCAAAACTAGCCTCGGCTCCCGGCGCTTAATAGAGACCGGCTGCTATTAGAGGCCGGTCATTATTAACAAAAACCTGCAGAACACAATATTTTTACACATAAATACCGGCTAATATTACAAACAGCTACTTTATTTTTATTTTACATGCTACATAAGACTGTTAAAGATTAATGGCAATGTCTTTCTGTACCTTTCGCTGCTATTCGTCGTCTGAAGACCCAGCTGCTGTTAGAGACCGGCGACAATAAGAGCCTTACCGTTTATTGGAGTATATACGGTACTTAAAATTTAGGTTAGACCAAGCTTCATTCAAAAATATCTTTTGTTTATTACAGCTCTCAGTCAATTATAAATTGCCAGTTGACAACAAGGACCTTCTTCAACTTGAACTATATTGTTTCCACCAAATTATAAAATTACATCTAGAATAGTTTGTTTATATTGTGAGCTCTTTCTGGCAAAATTAAAAAGGTGGTACCTATTCGGCTTTATGATTTTAACGTGTTAAATTTGCAACATCACAGCTTCCTAATAATCATATTCTTCTTTGCTCATGCCAGAGGAAAGAGAAAATTGCTTTTAATGACTAACAGTGGTCACTTAGTAAAACCAATTTTACATTGTTCCTCTGGTTGAATACAGATGTCTGAAGAAAATATCATTATTTTGAATTCAGAGATAGAGAATAAAGTCAGTCAGAGGTTTTCAGTCCACTGTCTTTTGTCGATTTTATGCTTTAAAAAAAAAAAAAAAAAAAATAGCAATTGATAACCGAATATTTTTTTGTTGATAAGAGTAATCATGGCCTATAACTATTACCTTACCATATTGTTCAACTAAAGACATTGACAGGGTTTAGAAGCTTGGATCGTGTTAAAGTCAAATGTATCTGCATAAGAAATCACAACTTAGCTACAGTTCTGTGACTTCAAAATCCTGAAGTTTTTCTCAAATGTCCTCTTGTCAAGTGATGCAAAGTTTATGATTAGTTTGAATAAAGAATGGCAACAATAAAAATAAATTCATCTCACAAACCATTATTTTCTTTTTAAGATCCACAAGTTTTTACTAGCAGACCAATTGTGGTAATAAAAATGATGCTGTATAATCTGCTGCACTGGTAGATCATATCTAAACTGATATATATATATATATATATATAATTTTTTAAAGATTCTTTCCCAGACTTTTATCTGACAGTCAAGTGTCTTTAGTTGCTCCATCTGTAGACATAAACAAGTTTTCTGATTATGCTCAAGTTCGAAAGAAGGGTAAAGATGTTCGAACAAAACTTGCCAGCATGTTTGAGGAGTTATACTAAGCAAAAATGTCATCTATGGATTGTATGATGTCCAGCTATCATACATAGGAAATGTTTCCTCAGACAGTCGTTCCCAGTGTGTGACCCATATGCCATTCCATAATAAAACCAGGATTAGTGTGTCAGGACCATCTCCAGACACTTATGCATTGGTGCTCAGTGCAAATCGTGACTGAAGACAACATGACTTCACTGCACACTATCCCACATTGATGGAGTCCCCGTGCTGCAAATCTTCTGGCAGTGGTCCAGATGAGCAATGAATTTGGTACTGTTTGTGCAGCCCTCCCATTTATTATGTTTCTGCCTCCCACTGGCACCAACATTGATTGCCATGGTGATTTGACCAACTACCCTCTTTCAGCCCAATATGTCCTCGCCCACTGTAATGTGCACAGATCCAACATCGAGGCAGCCCCAGTCAGTGGAGGCTAATGCATCAACTGTCACACAATAGTCCCTGTACACAAGCTTTGTTCTTAAGTGTGCAGTTCCCATGTACTGTGATATTGACTATTTAGTTATTGGTCATGATTTTCTAATATTTGCTTGTTAACTTTCTCAGGGTGCTTCAATTAGAGTATGTCAAAGAGTATACATACAGGGCAATTTTTTTTAAACATACCAATCAACAGCAATACAGGTTCCAATAAACATAAATGAAGCATTTCCACCCGAGTTAATATCTATTACTACATATGATGTATTAATGTCTGTATAATGCTCCAAAAATTACAAAGTAATTTTTATTGCATATATACAAACGGGTAAAACTGATAAAGTTGTTCAATATGCCTCCACTACCTGCCTCAATGCAGATGAGCAAGTATCTAATCTGCTGTCAAACTCCTGTGTTCTAAATTATCTGAAAAATGTTGTCTATCCTCTGTTCCAGCTATTGAATCTTGAACACTTCCAATTGATAAATAGTATTTTTCATATTGCCCCAAAGAGTTAAATCTGAATCATGCAGGTCAAGAAGAGCACCACCCTGAGCCTCGGATGCATTGAAGATGATCGGGTATCGTAGCTCCTCAAATACCTTCGTAACTGTTGTATGCGAAATCCCTTCTATTCTTGGATCTGTGGCTACTGCATCAAG
>JAFIDM010000002.1:46443300-46491737 GCA_023159025.1 Thereuonema tuberculata
TTTGGACGCACTATAAATATATAATTTGCATTAGATAAAAAAAAAATGAAAAAAAATTCACAGTACTTCCTGCTTTATATGTAATTTTAAATTATATTTTTAATGTAACTTGGATCTGACGGAGGAATGGACCATAATAATTGGATGTGCTCTTCTATGAATTTTCCCACTCTTGAGCTAGGGTCAATCAATATTTTGGCCCAGTTTCTTGAGCCTTCATCAGGAGACGTTGAAAGTTACAGGAAGTCTGGCGCTTTTCCTTTGTCAGTGTCTTGGGGAAGAAGGCTAAGGACTCAACTTCTCCGAGACGTTGAAAAACGAAAAGTGACTCCATGTAATGCTCTCTCATTTCCCGATGAAGACTCGAGGAATCAAGCCGAAGTATTGACTGAACCTCACCCACAGCGGGAAAAATCACTCTCAGAAAAGTATATCCAATTATATTTTTAATTTTAAATGTTGTGCCTTGTGATCTAAAACAATTTCTATAAACAAAGCATTTATGAAATAATAATGTAATATCTTACCATTCAATAAAGTGTAGCCAGTATCAAAATCATAACTTGAAGAGATAATATCATCTCCAGTTCTGCAAATAGCATGTGTTGCTCCAAAATCACAGGTGTGATTTCTTACTTTGCAAACTTGACCTGCAAAACCAAATAAAATTTAGATCATTGTAATCAGTTACAGGATATTGAAATTGGATACAATTATTTTTTTTTTTATATTATAGCTTATTCGCTGAAATTATTCGCTCATATCTCTCCAAATATTAAAGGAACACAGCATGTTATAGTAGATATTTCATCACACCATGACACTAGGTGGCTCTGCTATTTTTGTTGCTTTCATTTCCTATGCTGAGAGATCGAGCCGTCATGTCTCATTCTCTATAACCTTTGCTTCAGTCAGAACTTTTTTTAAAAACAAAAAAACAACAACTTCTCATCGAGTTAGAAAGACCAGTAAATAAATGACAATGAACTGACACTTGAAGAATACTGGTGTAGATTAAAAGAATATTTAAAATAGTTTTGCACATGAAATTTAATAAGCAAATTGTATGAGTAGGAGACAGTAAGAAATAGACTATAATACAATTAATGTTTTTTGTTTCGAATAAACAATATTAATGAAATATTAGCAAGAATTAGAATGCAAAAAAATGCTGCTGTTTATGTATGGCTGATCCACAATGTAGTCTTTATATCGTTGTGTTTTATGCAAAAATTACAAAACACCATATTCATTCATCATGGCTAAAAGATGGCTGTTTCTTCACTGCCAGAACTGATCAAGTACTTCCTGCAGTTTTAGGTACTGATAATTATTAAGTTGTGACAAAGAGTTACAGGCAGTTAAAACTTTACGGTTTGATATTCCATTCTAAATTAACTACAATCAAAGACTGGCATAAATAATGACTAATAATTTGGAATAGGAGAGCTGTATTATATTTTTGCAATATTTCATAATCTGTGACTGTCTCTCAAACAGAAATCAAATGCCTAAACCACATAATGGGGAATGTCAAAAGGAACAGATAACAATATGTCTACTTATCAAAAAAAAATAATACTATAAATAATAATAGAAATAAAACATCAGTTGTTTAACAATAAAAGCTTTAAAAGACTGTTTTATCTTATCTTATACCAATATATAAAGATGAAGAGTTTGTATGTTTGAACTACCAGTCCGATTTGAAAAATTCTTTTTGCGTTAGATAGCTTTTTCTGTTAGAGAAAGGTTTAGGCTGTATAAAATCACGCTATAGCCAATAGGAGCGGAGCAGAAATATAAACGTCAACCAACGAGTGTGGTAGCGGCGACGGGGAGGCTTCGCAGCACGATGAGAACCGAACATTACCGAGAAGGGCCAAATTTAACTGGGGTGTCACAGCAGGGCTCAGCCCGTTATAGTAAGAATTATATTTCAACCAGTTCCATGTTTTGTATTGAAATTATAAAAAATTCTTTAACAGTATTGATTTCTTCAAAATTAATTTAATTAATTAATATCCTCTTCTTTTTTATTTAACATAGTGTTAACAATGACTGCTTCAGTTTTTCTTTTTCTTTATTAAAAAAAAAATCTGCTCTATCTATAAAATTTCTGCATTTGATGAAGATCAGTTGAATTTTGAGACGGACTAGAAACACAAAATTCTGAAATGTCTAGAACTGTTTTAAAAATACACTGCCCTTAACTAGAAATTTTTTGGGTAAAACAATGTTCGTTTCAGAAAAATTATATCTTTATTAACTGAGGAAATGCAATAAACAGAAATAGAGGAACACAAAAAGTAGAAATTTAAACAGGAATGAGGGAGTACAAGTGAATGAACGTATAGTAGCAATGGCTAATGAGATGATTGATAAAAATTGATTACGTTGTAATAACAAGGTCAAATTTGATGTTATTGATTGTTGAATCTTTGCGTTACTAAAAGATTATTGTAATTTGTTGTAAAGTTGATTGTTTCAACAATCTATGTTATGTAGTTTTTACGTGCTCTTCCTTAGTTTGTTGTTAAAATTCTTTTTTTGTTACGTATTCATGTAGGCTTGAAGAAGAAGAGACGATTTTTTTTCTTCGAAAATTTGCGTTTTTCAATAAATGTATTATGTATTTATTACATTTATTTGTGTTGATTATGTTGAGGCTTAATAGTAAAACTTCTAAAAGAGAGGAAATTAGGAAGAAGTATGGTAGAAATAGAGGAATTTTAAATTAATGAAAAACATTAATTATAAGGATATATTTTTACATAGCTTATTTATTCATTATTTATTTACAATATATCACTGTTGTCTATAATCACTTATTGTATAGTTATGATAAAAGCCCAATATTTACTTACTGTTTCCTATAAATTGAAAATCATATTTACGAAAGATTACTCAATTCTTTAATTCAACAGAGGCTGATCATAAGCCCTTACACAACAATATTTACATAAATGAGAGGCATATACCTTTTTGAACAGCACAATTATTAATTACACTATGATTTACCTTTTTTCCAATCAATAATCTTTAAATTAATACCATCATCTCCATAAATGAGGCAATCCTCCATAACCTCTAGTGCTGATATAGGGCGAGACAGCAAACCACCAACATGATTAAATAAAAGGTCTTCAGAAGAAAATAATAGATATAATTCTTCATCTCTCAATTGCCAAACTCTTACAATCCCATCAGGAGAGGCAGTGTAGACATAATCTTCTTTAACCTATTAAGAATGATGTTATGCATTGTTACAAAAGCAGCCTTAAAAATCAGTGGGCATTGTAGTAATAAGAAAAACTATTAATATTCTTATTTTTCCCTTCAGTTATTAGAAAACTTACATTATGAGCCTATAGAAACAATTTAAAAGCACTACTGTTTCTTAAATATAAAGTGAAAATTATCCAATATATACGTTCATATTCTGATACATTTTCGCCTTCATCTTAAAGTTAAGCTAAACTTGAACACAAACACCTCAATTGGTTGAAATTAAAGTCACACGATCATGAAGTTCTATATTAATGTCTTGCCAGGAAAGTTTTTTTTTTTTCTCCAGTTCTAGAATATTCTTTTGTTAAATCATGTAGTCACAACCTATCTATTGAACTTAACTTCTGGCTATAATTATCATTTTCGAATGTTTAAAAAAAAAAAGCGTATCTTAACAAAAGACAACTCAAACACTAAAATAATACTACAATCATGCTAATAGAATATTTTATATTAGGAAAGGCTATAGAATTTTCTAGAAGATGGGAAACATTAACTGAATAATATAGGTTACTGAAAACAAAACAAACAAAAAAAAGCCTTTCTTCTTGAATACAAATACTGTAAAAGCTTACACATTACTGTAGATTCACATCAGCAATGAAGAATATAAAACAGAATATAATTTAAAAGCTAATATTCATGAAGATTTACAAAAAAAGAATATTAGTAAGCAATGCAGGAAAAATAAAAGCTTTTGAAAAATAATGAGATGCACAATCATTTTTCCTGTTGTTGTTTGCTTTTTTTGAGATCCCATCTCCGGGAACAGGAAAAGGATCCATAGCCTTTCATGCTTTCTGAGCTTGATCATCGAGGGTATATCTGGCTGATGAGTCCTAATAAGGATGAAACAGCTATCCCAGATTCCTGCCGATGATAGCTCAAAGCGTGAAAGCAAATGACTGTGCATCTCATCGTTTTTCCATTGTTCTTGTTACATTTCATGCACGTTAAGCCTTCTTATTTAATAAAGCTTTTGATATCTTCTAATGCTTTTATCTTAAAATAAGTTTTGTAAAAATTATATCATTGCTTTCTTTTATAAATGTATTGCTCTTAATCAGTAAAGACCTATAGACTTTACAAATATTTTTTATTGTTATTTTTTGTAATACCTAGATTTTACACTTTGTTGGTAGTCATTTCAAAGTCAGCAAACCTGATTTGATTGTATAGTAAAGTTTAGAAAGACTTTGTTCTTTCTTTTAGTTCTAAGAACTTCCTAATTTAATTTTGTCTTTATGCTTTACATCCAAAAGAAAACTACAATGATATACTGAATGGATTATGCAATTTCTGAAAAGCACGTTAATATGACTTTCTCTAGAATATTCTAACTCCTTAAAAAGTTCAGAATAGCACTGACTCAAAAATGAGTTTTTAAATGCCTCATACTGAGATGCTTATTTAAGCCAAGCAGATTAAATATTCAGAAGCTTTACTCACCATTCCAACAAGGACTGTCATGCATCAAAGAAGGACAAATAAAAATATTAGTACTTTTTTAACATTTTTATAAATGCAAATGTTATGGAATTGTGATCTTTTTATAACAATAGCATTTTTAAATAAAAATAAAATGCTTTGATTGTGGTCAACTTAGGCAGTTGTATTGAAAGAACTGGCAAAGAGTTTCTAAAAATGTAAGAAACGTAAAGAAAGCCTTTGCATTGTACAGAATGTTTAGTATTTCAAAATCTGCTGCTTTATATATATGTGGAAATGCGGAATTTGTTAAAAACACAATTTAAAGACCAGATTTCTGCAAGGATAGTGCCAATTTATCTCTGCATCATCATCGGACCTCACAGAAAATTTAAGTAATTTGGAAATTCAAACTAAAACGCAATATTCATATTTAAATTTTTAATTTAAACATTAAAAAAAAAAAAAAAATACATTCATTCAAATTCACAAAACAGAATTTTTTTTTATTTTTAGTCTTCTGATACCAGTATCAGAAGACTTATATGCCCGTTTTGTCGTGGACAAGTGTCATTAAAATATTATTAGCAATAATGACAACAATCGCAACAATTGCGTCTTTCACAACAATCATATTTATAACAATAAGGAAATTAGGGCAATATCAATTATATTTTCATAGACGTATCAGAAGACATTGAGAAGCATTGTGATTGGTTTACTGATCGCTATCCCTACCTTGTTTATATACAGGGTGGTCCTGAAATAGTTGACCAAACTTGAAGGCCCATAACATGTAACATAGCAAAATAATGAAACAGGTCCATGTGAACATGGGTGCGGAAATGCTTTTTTTTAGATTTTACAGAATGATTAACATGTACAAAGGCTATGGTGAAGTCGCTGTTAGATGAGGATGTTTGTTTTGGTAGAGGAAGACCAAAAGCTGGATCTCCATGCTCCCCCCTCCCCCCAGAGCTAAATCCTCTTACTTTTTTTTTCTGGGGCTAAATGAAAATGCTAGCGAATGCTACGTCAATTCCCAATGTACAGACATTGCACGACTACATTGCAGATGGTTGTACAACAATTCAGGGTACCCTTGGCATGTTTGAGCATGTCTGACAATCCTCACGACAAAGTGTGAGGCATGTGTTGCTACTGGTGCAGGCCACTTCGAACACCTCAAGTAACAATGGCTACACCATAGCTTACATGTTAATCATTCTGTAACACCTGAATAAAGCATTTCCACACCCACGTTCACATTTGGACTTTTTTTGGCATTTTGCTATGTTGCATATGGCCTTCAAAGTTTGACCAACCATTTCAGAACCACCTTGTATATACAATCAAACTCTGCTATAACACGGTTGTTTATATCACTAATTCGGATATAACGCGATTTGGTGTTGGACCCCTTCTATTTTGGAAAAGGTGAATAATTGTAAAATTGCAAAATTTACCATAGTTTCGCCCAAAAAGTACAAAAACCGTTTGATTTTAGAGAACTGCTCGCGATTTACAAGATGCCAAGACGGTGGCGCTAAACCGTAAGAAAACAGAAATATGAAGATTTTGGCTAATATAACCCATCAAAGTGATGAAAGGGTTAATGATTTATAAATATTTATAAATATAAAATTCTCTCACATCGCTCTGAACGATGTAGGTAATCGCGAAATGACCATTTTAAATCGATTTGGAATCATTTGAGCGATAATAGGGTTCGAGTGTACGACATTTGATATCGCGAAGTAAAAATAGCTCGGGCAGATCGCGATCTTCGAGATCTTGGATCCGAAAGATCGTGATATAGCCAAGTTTGACTGTATTTTTAATTTTTCAATTTTTTTTTCTTCTTTAACTTTAATGTTATTTCATTAAAAAAAAATAATAGTAATAAAAATAACAAATGACATATCACATCAAACTCAAAGCTTTCTAAATAAAAAAGATTTAATTTTGAGTCATAACTTCAATGATTTGTTAATTTAATTGGTCTTTTATAAATGTTTCAACATTAGTATAACAGCATATAACTTACCTTTATACAATTTAAACAGTCATCAAAAGTACTCAGGGACTGCAAGTTTCTACCAGAAACGATATCCCATAATTCCAGTTTACCTCCATCTGAAAGACAACTATTTCAGTGAAAGCAGAAAGAGTATTTCTACAATTATATTTTTCTCTTACTAGTGATCTAACAAAGCAAAAGATGAATGTTGAATTATTAAAACAGAATAATAGTATTTCCATGTTCTGAACATCTAATTTCTTTTATTACTTTCATTTCCAAATCTTGGTTATTTCCCAAATTTGGCCCTTTTGGTACAGACAATTATCACAGACAAATAAGGGTTTTACAGATAACATTTTAAATTAGATGAATAATTAATAACAAAACTGAAAACGATTGCTTAAAGTTTTATATCAAATCAAATACGATAAAGTCAGCAATTCTTGTAAATTTTATCTTGAAATGGGACTAAGGATTTTGATGAAATTTTTTTCAGATGCGAGAAAGCGATTTAGCTAGGTCTCGACTTTGGGAAAATCACTTAACAGGTAAACGATTGGCCTGGGACCTGGGTATCAGGTTACTGTCTACAGCGTTCTTATTTTAAATAAATCGAATGAAATTGAGGCCATCACACTTTCAAATATAGAACTAAAATTTATAAACTTAACTAAACAAAATACATTTGACGGGTGATCACACCCCGTTTTCAAGTGATCGATTACAAAATTTAAAAAGTGATTGTCTACAATGTTTTTACTTTATTTTAGCTTTATTTTACTAAGCAAAGCTGAGTCTTCCAGGTACTTTATACAAAATTAAGAATCAAAAACTAACAATAATAACTGAAATCCTGTAACTAGAACCAATGATTATTTTATTTAGAAATGTTTTTCAAAATGTATAGCACTTACCTGTACCAGTAACAAGACATAAATGGGTTTCCACAAAACCAAGGCAAGTAATCCCATTATATGTATAAATTGATTTTACTTCAGTACCTAAATAAAATAGAAACAGTCCAAATTAAATGTCACTCTGATTTCATAACAATCACCACAAATAATAATCTTAAGTTTCGAGCATTGATTTGCTACAGGAGTCCTTATTCCAGTTTATTGGAAGACATCAATTTTTTTTTAAAACAGTAGATTTTGTAGAAAAGTGAATAACTTTTTCCTGATCCATATTTTTTTTAGGAAAAACAAGTGCTTATGAAACTACAGTTCAATTTTTATTTAGTAAAAAACAAAGAAAAATCCTACATGGCTGTTTGTATCTCTTAGTGAGCTCATATTGCTACCCTTGGTTGTCTAGAGTACCAAGTAAAATTACTATGAAAGTGATAATAATCCTGAAGTGAATAAGAAACAAAAATATGACATTCAAAAGAGCATCAATCATTGAGATAATAGTTAAAAACAGGTCTAATCAAGAGATGCCTAAATGGTTAAACAAGAGCAAGAAAAAAAAACATCCAAACAGTTAAAAAAAAAAACTAACCTAAACTTAGGATTTTTTATCATCAGTTTTTAGTAGTTTAATGGCATCTCTATTTCCACTTTTTACAGAATATGCTTAATTTCTATAAGCAGTTTCTTTTGTACCAAGACCACATCCCTTGAATTGCACTAATTTTTTCAATCTGGATAAAGGTATTCAGACAAATCTTGAAAGAACCAGTTCAGTCTTCTATAGAAACTCCAAATATAATTTAAATTAGTTTGTCGATATATCAATAAACAATATCAAGTTTGAAGTTGTAAGAAGAATGGGAGCCACATTTTATTCAATTCTTTAATATCAACCATTGCAGTAATTTCAAATGCTTCTCATCCCATAAGTTAAACAATTTATAAAGAAATTGTAATTAATAGTGAAGTTTATTATAAAACAAATAGATTGACAGTTATAGCTTATTTTGCAATAGCTAGCCATTTGGCATATCTTAACATTACTGCATTTAAACTAATATTTTTAAAAACATCTGATATTTGAAACAAATGCAAAAAAAAAGCTCACATTTAAAAAGTAAAAATTCATATGTTAAATGAATAAGTAAATCCACATGCATAATAGACACAAATCGTCTAAACTCAATTATACGTGGACATTAATTAATACTAATGGAAATAAAGCAAGATTGACTTAGCACTGTTTTTCATCTAGAAAAATTATGGAACACAATGCAAATGAACTTTAAAATCATTAGTAACAAGAAATAAGAATAATTCCTTGAATTCATATCTTATGAAATCTTATGTAAATAGTGTGCTTCTATCAACACCTCAATCTCAAGAATTACACTCATTACCAAAAAAAACGACGCACCTAGAAGGAGTTGTTTGATTGTAATGAAATTTCGTATGCAAAGACATTGGGACCACCCATGCAAATGATTAAACTTTGGTGTCCAATGAATGAATAGCGAGAGCTACAGCGCATCGGAACTGCGCACTCAGTAGGTGTATATAAGAAGCGATTCTCAATCTGATGGTCAAAATTTCTGTTGCATTGCGAATTAGGATACCTTTCAACGACTGAAAAAATGCCTCGCCGCAGGATTCGAGCTCATTACGTGCAACTGTCAGAGTTTGAAAGAGGTCGTATCATTGGATTGAAAGAGGCAGGTTGGGCAAATCGGAGAATCGCTTGTCATATGGGTCGAAGTGATGCGGCGATTACAAGATGCTTGCAGGAATGGGTGGACAATGGCAGATTTCAGCGTCATGAAAGTAGCGGTCGACCTAGGGCCACAGCAGAGCGGAAGGATAGTGATTGTCAGATCAGCTGTCACAGCGCCTGAATCATCGTTATCAACCATCAGACGTGCGACCCCCACACGAGTGTCCATCATGACCATTCACAGACGGCTGAGAGAGCGACATCTACGCTCGTACCGACCGCTACACCACCTGCCACTCACGTCTGCACACAGTCGGGCCAGATTACAGTGATGCTTGGCTCGATCCGGTTGGAATAATGCTGACTGGGGACGTATAGTGTTTAGCGACGAATCTCGCTTCCAACTGTGTCCTGACGATCGTCGCAGACGTGTCTGGAGACGCCCAGGGCAGCGTGCCGATCCTGCTTTCACTATTGCACGCCACACAGGCCCTCAACCAGGAGTTATGGTCTGAGGTGCCATTTCCCTTGATAGCCGGACCCCTTTGGTCGTCATTAGCGGCACACTTACAGCACAGCGGTATGTCGATGACATTCTGAGACCTGTTTTGCTACCCTTCCTTTTGCAGTACCCTGGCCTTATTTTTCAGCAAGATAATGCCAGACCACATACGGCACGTGTTGCTATGGCCTGTCTTGCAGCTTGTGAACACTTCCTTGGCCAGCCAGATCCCCAGATCTCTCTCCAATCGAGCATGTCTGGGATATGATGGGAAGGCGACTGCATCCACCAGGGAATGTGGATGACCTAGCCCGACAATTGGAGCAAATTTGGCAAGAAATACCGAAGGAGACCATCAGGGAGCTTTATCACTCTATGCCACGTCGTATGGCAGCTTGCATTCAGGGTAGAGGTGGGTCAACACCTTATTGAGCTCGTTACTTTGTAACTCTGAAATAAATCATTCAATTTGTCTGAAAGTTTAATCATTTTCTATTCTGTACATAATCTTCCTCTCCACCAATTTTTGTTTCCATCGGACAACTCCTTCTAGGTGCGTCGTTTTTTTTTGTTAATGAGTGTATTTACTATAGATTTGGAACTGATATTTATGTTAAATCTCTCTGAAACTAACTTGTCTGGTTCATGGATGTTTCTCTACTACAGTTGAATTTCCTATCAAATTAAAACCTGTATCAATAGCAATATTCCAAACTTATGATAATTTTCATTTAGTATCTTCCAAAGAAATTTATTCAGTAGTGAATGCTAGAGTATCCAGATACTTTGTAAAACTTTTCAGCCTCTTAATATATTGCTAAAAGCACCATAACAAGGAGGCTTAACATGCGTACATTGAAATAAAAAAAAAGTGAAAATAAATAAAACGCACTTACTTAAAATGTTGAGGAGATAATTATTTATTGTATGGTAATAAACCGACAGTTTCGGAATACTGTGCATATTCCTTCATCGGGAACAGCACATTCCTTACTTTCACCATGCTTTCCCACCTCGTATCATCTTAAATGTTGTTTTAATGTCTTATAAGTTTGTGCTGTTCCTGATGAAGGAATACGCACAGTATTCCGAAACTGTCGGTTTATTACCATGTTTATAATTCTATCAACATTTTTGTAAGTGTGTTTTATTTATTTTTACTTTTTCTTTGAAAGCACCATAATTTGCAAGATCATAATATTACTCCAAAAAAAGGTTTACTTGCAATTAGGACATTAAGGGTTAAAAACTGATTAAGATATATTTAAGAAGATAATTCGATCCAATTGTTTTAATGTTTTCTGAGACTAACTGTAGTACCAATTCTGCTTCACAAAGAACACTGGAAGTTAAAGAACAACAATTGAATCACTTAATTTCATTAACTACCAAAGAATGAATAAATGAACCTTTTAAATTTTTTGTAAATCTATTTGATAAGTTTCTCTATTACCTGTCTGTAAAGACCAAATTTTTACATTACAATCAGCACCACCACTAATGACCAAACGAGTTTTTTCTTTGAGCTGGAAATCTTTATAATATTTAGCTAAAGTTGTACTGGCTTCTTCTGATACAAGAAGGACACAAGTTACACTCGCTGTGTGTCCACGAAGGCTGGCTAGTTCCTGACCAGTGGCAGCATTCCACACTTTCACAGTAGTATCACGGCTAAAAGAAAAGAAAAATCATTCCGGCATTATTTCTAAAATTCAAAGCTTCCCAATTTTAAATTTATTATTTTTAAACAATTTTAAGAATATTATCAATTTATTTTCATATACGATATCAAAACTTTCACATTTTTTTCCTCTCATTTTAATACAAGTAAAATACCATAATGACATTCAAAACTTCAAAAGGCGACTTCAAAGGAATTTACTTTTCTTGTTAATAAATCGACACCAATTGAAACGAACAAGTTCTTTTCTGAAAAAGAAAGCTTGTTGCATCTCTGTATCTAAATTACTTTGAACTACATTCCTTTTCTACTTTACACTGATGGAGTCTTACAGTTTCTAAGCAGATACAATCTGCATTTCTGTATATCTAGCGTACTTCTAAAAAACATTTAGTATCAGTCATGCATGTAAATGAAGAAACTTGTTTGAACATTCTGTTAAGAGGATAGACGTGGACTGTATTCCATCATCGTGCAAATGACACTTCAGGCATTAGTCGGAGTACTGAATTTGATATCAAGTTGTGCCATTTTAAGAAATCCAATCATAAAACATTCAATAATGTAGGCTAATTTACAGAAAATAAACAATCATAGAAAAACAAAATTTCAAGCATTAAATCTTTGCTTTATTTTCTCTCTCAGTAATTCCAGTTTTACTATTTAATTTTACTGAATACATCTATAACGTGACTTGAATGCTTTTCTTTTTTTGTACAAATTAATGCTTAAATACAGTATTTACTCGCGTATTTTTCGCGCTTTTTTGGAGGAAAAAATAATTTTGAAATAGGGGTGTGTAAATTACGTGAGAAATAAAAAAATCCTTCCAAAAAAGCAAATTCTCTCCCAACAGCTGTTCCCATGTTTCTCCGCAAATAGAATTACATGAACTTTAAAACTGGACGTGTAACTACTATATTTACCGGTAAGCTTCTGCTTTTCACTCATTTTCATCACGAAAATAGCAAACAAGTACACCGATTGTGAGATTTATCACTACCCACAGCTGTAGCAAACCTCGGTTGGGGGGAGGGGGGCTTGTAAGCGAGAGGGCAACTTCACGAAAGCAGGTTTTATGGTTGTGTGGAAGGCAGTTTAAGACGAGCATGGTGAGGCCCTTTACCATTATAACTGGCCAATCTACTATTCGACACTGAGAAAATTATGCAAGAAAAAAATCCAAAATATACTCTTAAAATTTGAGGTGCGAAAAATACACAGGTAGTGTTTTAGTAATAACAAATTTCTTAAATACAAACAACTTATTTCTATATTACATACTGAAATGTGTGAGCAGAAGTAATGGCATGTTAAAATATTGCTTATAATGTGTATGCTCAAAGAAAAGAAAAAAAACAAACTTGAACCTACTTCAGATTTTAAATGAAACCAGATCACCGTGGTTTCATAAACTTCCCAAATATGCTAGAATCTAGTGCTAAAAGGCAGATGTCTTCCTTTTTATAATTAGTGACTCAAATTTATGAACCGCACTCACCTGTTTGGTTTTACTTCTTAAAAGAATACAACTTTAAAAAAGAAATATTATTATAATTACTGATAGCATGCCTGCAACTGATGAGGAGATCTCCTTCAATGACAGCATTAGTTATAAGATCATTATGTCCTTGCAATGATCTTAAAGTAAACACTTTCTTTTTCCAACTATTAACATTTTCTTCAGGTTTCGGGCCTGCATCTACTTTCTGCTTGGTTTTCTTTGATTTTTCTAGAAGAGAAAAGCAAATGTTACAAACATCAATGTGAGATGAATAAGAAGAGCAGTGGAACCTCCATGACTATAAACTAAAAACATAAAAACACATTAAAAATAAAGGAAAAGAAAATTCATGTGCTGCGCTCTGCCAGCCTCAAATGCATTTCTTTTGGCATCAAAATAAAGAAAAAATGCCTAAAAGATGGTCTCAAATTTTAATATCAATGTGAGATATTTCCCAATTTCTATATCAGTGATTTTTTTTTTTTTTAACTAGTTATAGGAAAATTAGAAAAAGTAGCTAAACTATGGAATAATTCAAAAATTCCAATTCTATATAAACAACACAGTGTCATTGAAATAGATAGCATCATTCTACAGTTCATTCTAAATGAAAAAAATCTGGTAAATTATGGTTTTTAGATACATGACTCTTTCATGTATCTTAGATGCAAGGATCTTTTTTATAAGTTTAAAGTACAGAGCAGCCAATGAGAAGTCATAAAAAATTATTATATATAAAATGTATAAACTATTTTACAAAAGCAATGGTTCGTTTATAACTTGGTGCAGCAAATACAAACTTAAAGCACAACTACACATTTTAATTGATTCTCCAAGAATTTGCCTTTCGTATCTAAATAGCATGTTGCCTGTTTTAATTATGATTCACATACATCACATATTTTGAATTGCTTTAGATGTATTTTTTTTTTGTACCATCATAAATTCATTAACTTTCATAATATAAAATATAGTAATAAATTGGTTGTACATTATAGATATCGCTAATAAACTTGCCTGCAGCTGATTGGAAATTTACAAAAGCTAAAAGTTAAGAGACCACAAATTAAAAGAGTATGCCGACATTGGCTTTTTTACTTTCTCCATTATTTTATTCTAACTTGCACCTACAATTGTTCCAGCACTTCATTAACATTCTATATAGTAATCAGATCAAGATTTAGATAAAATTATAACAATATATATATATAAATTTTATTAAAAATTTGCAATCCAACTACGATTAGAATCACACAAATTCTTTGAAGTATGTATATATTTTAGTTAAAGTTCAGAATACGGTACCCACCGACATTGAACTACTTCCAAGATGACAGTTAAGGAAACATCCGTAGGACATAGTACCTTAAAATGTTTCTAATATAAACATTCTGGAGTGCGTGTTCTCTTAATTTACCTAACCTAAAGCTAATTGGTACACATGCTTCAATTGGATGCTGTTGGTGCTTTGCACCAACAGCTTGAGCTCATACTAAGTTAACTAGTTTCCCCTTCGCAGGGAAGTGGTAACAAGGCAGCCGGCGATGTATCCTTGTACGAGAGTTTCGTATTCTGAAATTTAACCAATATTTTATATCACAGTTACAAAAAAAAATCAATAATTTAGGAAATTTTCAAAAATGCCTAAAATACAAAAAAAAATATATTAAGTTATCTTTTTTCTTTCCCTTCCAAACCTGTTTTCTTAAGTGGTTCATTTTTTTCCTCTTCTTTCTCAAGAACCAGTGGTTGAGATAAATCATTCTGGGGATCATCAATTTTTATTTCATTTGGTTCCTCTGTCCTGAAAAATCACAATTTGTTTATTTTAATCAAGTGAAATATCTCCAAGTGTGAGAAAACTTGAAAAAAAAAATAAAAATTCAAGATTAAATGAATGATAAAAATAGTGCTGAGACTAACCCAAAATTTTAACTGAATTATTACCCTCTGCAGTTACTATATCTTGAATTTTTATACTGTGCAATTTCACAGTATTTCTTGATTACTTACAATCACTTTCACATCATTATTATAATAAAACTGTTTCTTAATTTATGGATTATTTCAGATAATTTCAAGTTAGCTCGCAGATTTAAGTATAATAAATGCAATGTTAAAAAAAAAAGTAGTAAAACGTTATAGTAGGCTACAGGAGGAGGATTGAAGTAGATGAAATTTCTTTAAATATAAACAAAAACTTGAAATTATATGTTCTAACCTACACATATAAGTTCTGTAGGTGAATCAGTATTAAGCACAAACTACCAAAACCTAACATTAGAATTTCGGCTTAATAATTTCTCAATTATTACAAAAGGCTAGATATGCTAATTTCAACTAAAACTACATTTCAAAGCAAATGGTGAGATAATCTTTACTTAAAGATATATATCAAAGACTGTTAAAAATATTAGCCGAACTACAATCATATTAATCAAAGCTTCATTTTAATTCGGTGGCAATATAAAATAGTTTATTTTAAGGCGTTCCAACGTCATCAAAGAAATTTTAAAATAATTCTTATTGATTGCTTGTTTTCTTTCTTAAAAATTTAAAAGAATGTCCTAAGTTTTGCTAATGTTACATTTACGATATCACGTAGTGATAAAAAAATCAGATAAAAATATTAATGTAATGGATAAAAATGGGCAACTCAATATCAGTGAAATTTACATAGAAGAAATCAATTATTTACTTTCTGCCAGCAGTCGGCTTTTACATACAGCACCGAGTAACAAAAACATTTTTGTCATTGAAGTTTAGCCAACTTTTTCACCACTTAAAAAGGATTAGTCACACTGCGAAATTTAAAAGTTCAAATGAGGCGATTACTAATGCATTAATATACTTTTAGATAATCATTCCCAATATAATCTCTAATAACTTATACGCATTTAATAGAAAATCCATTTTCAACAAACCATAATGAATTTCGTGGATTTTACTTACTCAGTCGAAGCAACAGGTGTCAAGTCTACTAAAATATTGCTTTGTATTTGTTCCTTTTCTTCAGAATCGTTTAATAATCTTAACAGTTCTTTTCGAATTTCTTCTTTACGAGTTATCTTTAAAAGAAAATATAAAACAAAAATTAGCAATTTTACAAATGAATGAAATGTAAATGACCGCTGATATCTGAAGCTTTTTATATTAAGTTTCAATTAAAATCATTCCTTAACTTTAATTACCGGTACCACTATCTTTTAACCATTGAAATATCAAAATGTCATTTCACCATTCCTTACCTTGACTGCTTCATCTTCACTAAGTGGTTGACATAAGTTTTCTAAACTTTCGATTTGTCTTAATTTTTTCCTTAATTTTCTGATTTGAACTGTAAGGCTGGGCATAATGAAAGTAATTAGTAAGTTATTTCCTCATAAAAACTGATGCAAACAACACTTTTAAGAATTCTGATATTTAGAAGATATCAGTGCAATGAAATTACACATCTGGCGACTAAAAGAAAAAAACTTCAGTCATACAAACGAAGATCAATCAATCAGTAGTGGTATTCCTCGTAAGCTACAATAGTGGCGCTGTTGCTTCTTAAGTTTCTCACTAGGTGGCGTATCATCAACAGTTAATCAACAGAAGTTCCTGAAAGAAATTAGTGTATAATTTGCTTCAAGTGTTGTAATGTTTTTATTTATATTTGTTTAAAATTTTTAAAGTATTACAACAAAAGTATCCGTATTTCTAACTTGTAATACAAGCTGAATGCAAACAGTCAACTTCAAATTTTCTATTTCCTGAAATTGATTAAAACTGCAAATATTTTTATGTTACATAGCCTACCCGGGGGGGGGGGGGGGCATAAAAATTCTGATTTTATCAATTAAGCTTTCCTTAGAAAATTAGACCAATCTATGCTAAGTCTCAACATTGTCTTTGGTCTCAACATGGGCGCCTGCACGGCACGGACGGGCAAGTGTGGCATTTGCCCCACCCTAGATTTTTCAGTTTTAATGTAATTCATTGGGTTTGGTTTGCTTTTAATGATCGTTAGACGGTTAAGACGGAAAAAAATGGTAAACTTATTACTATAGTTTACATAATTTCACACAGAAAGTATAATTTTTATATACTTTTTCACACTGCCAATATATCTTGCCCCGCCCCTGGAAAAATTCTGTGGGCGCTGTCACAACTGAATTTATTAGGAGAAACTGATTTTTATCTAGCTTAATAATAACAATAATAATGTTTTTCCTTCATTTTGGAATATAAAAAATTAAAAATGTGATTGCAGAACTGTTAAAATCTTACAAGGGAAGTGCGCGACCTCGAACGCTGAGAACCGCACGAAAATGTGCTTAGAATATAAATCTCTCATGCCAAAAACAGTGGTATGAGTCATTCTCATGAAAAACTACACGTGTTACCATGAGAGACATTTGAATGATCACCTATTAAAGGTTCAAGAGAGGAACTTTGGTAATGTGAAGAAACAAAATATTGATATAATATAAGGTGACCAGATTTTTACATTGGCAAAGCGGGACACCATTGACCGGGGGGGGGGGGGGGGGCGGAAAGAAAAAAAAACAAAACGGAATCTCCAGTTCGACAACCAAAAAAAAAGGAATTCAATAATCAAAAAAAAATCGGGACTTTTTTAAAACGCTGCAGGACGCGGGACAAATTGTTAAAAATCGGGACTGTCCCGCCAAAATCAGGACATCTGGTCACCTTATATAATAGGACCAAAAATAAATACATATTTCAATGTCGTGACTATATTGCTATATTTCCCTCTGCTTAAAATAATTACGCTATCTGAACAACAAACTTTTCCTACTGACCTGAAAAGCTATTCAGTTGCACAGCTATTCAGTCTTCAAAAAGCAGGTCTTCAAAGTGCGCTAGCAGACAACAGCTAAGTTTTTCATAGGAATGACTCATACCACTGTTTTTGGGATGAGCGATTTATATTCTAAGCACATTTTCAGCGTTCGAGGTCATGCACATCCCTTGTTAGTAAATATATCGATAAGCTTCAGACAAATAAGGCTTCAGATTTATAATAAAACAAAAATATATATATAACTCTTTACTTTTTATTGTTTTCAATAAAGTATTGTTTACATCGATCAGCATTATAAAGCAGGATCATGTCTAAAAATAAATTATTTATTTTGAAAAACTATTGCTGAAAAGAAATAAATCATTGAAGTAGGTAGCATATTTATAGAATAAAAGCATATAATTTATTTATTGGTGATATTTGAGAAAAAAAAATAAAATTGGACTGAGAAGTTGATGTTTTTAACAGGTTTCTATGAACAAAAATTACAGTGGACTTCGGAGACGGTTGGCGCCCTCTAAAACATTGGAATGAGAAACATACTGCTGTTGCAAACTTATATTGCTTCTGAAGCCCTAATGAAAGTTTTGAAAGTCCTCATACAAACTGCATCCATAGAGTACTTCATCCTTGATGTCAGTGGCAAGCTCATAGAAATTAGCCAGTGATGTGAGTTTGGTAGTGACCCAATTAGTTCATGTGCTTCATCTGTGGGAGGAGATAGAAGATACTGAAAAGGATTCAAAACTTTGCAGTGCAAAACAAATTTTTCTTCAATAGCTGCAATAGTCTGATTAAGGAAGGGGATGCAAAGAGCTCTTCTGAAATATTCCTCCGAAGTATCTGATGGAATGTTGCCTCTGTACCTGGATGTAGTTTGATATCTAGTTTTGCGCAGATGTGCATAATATTGTGGAAGATTTCAGCAGAATGCACCTCTACATTTTGCCTCATATCTTCTAACATAACTTTAACATTCATTGCTGAGTTTATACCAAGTTTTAGATCAATATTTTCAGTTTGCAGATATTTACTTAGAATTTGCCGCGAGGAAATTTGATTTGCAGATAGAATTTGAAAGGAGCTGGGTATCTGTGGTTGCTATCTTGTCAGTCCATCATATATGATGTCAAGAGCACTGACGACTAGCTCAAGAAGTTCGATGAAGGATTTGAGGGAAGTGTTGTGTTCAACCCTTCATGTGGGGCACATCATTTTCAGCTTTTGGGCGTAGGATCCATCTGGTAACTTGAGGATTTCTTCCTAGAAAGAGGGCACAAGAAATGCTTGTTGGTGATCTATGAGTGAATGACTACTTGAAAGTTAACTTTTAGTAAGGTGACCAGATTTTAACATTGGTAAAGCGGGACACCAAAAAAACAAAACAAAACAGAATCTCCTAAAAAAACAATCGGGACTTTTTTAAAACGCCGCGGGATGCAGGACAAATTGTTAAAAATCGGGACTGTCCCGCCAAAAGCGGGACGTCTGGTCACCTTACTTTTAGGGTACTTTTTAATTTTTAATTGTTTTATAAAGGTATGAAACTGAATGATCAAGTTTAAGGTGAAGATCCATTTTGGTATATATTTTTTTTTAAAGTCATTATTACTTTCATACCTATCTATAGGATACTTTGTGTCTTTGGAAACCAGAAAAATTTCCATGCTGTGTCTATGACAGTCTATGCAGTTTCTTATTTCCTGTACACAATATCCTTCAGTAAGGGGCAGGTTGAAAGAATGGGATGCACAGTGAACGAACATTGCTTTTGGGTGCTTTTGTTTGATGATGGCTTGTGCTTCCCTCATAGCACTGCTGCTCCGTCATAACCTTGGCCAACTAAGCTATTGCAGTCTAGTTTCATATCATTTACTGCTGTGCATATAGCGTCTGCAAGGCCTGCTCTAGTACAGTCTACTGGTGTGAACTGCATGAACTCTTCATGAACACTGGTCTTTGACAATGTTATGACTATACAAGACAAGACAGACAATGTTATGACTATAAAAGGTTTATATAAAATAGTTTTTGATAACAATAGGGTAACGTCTAAATAATTTTCTGGAATTTCATTGCTTCTTGGAAACAGAAATGGTCTCGAGTTTTTAGATGATGCTAAGAACAAAACCAGTTTCCTATTTCAAATATCAGGAATTGTAGAAAAAGCAGTGAGTTTGGTAAGTC
Source organism: Thereuonema tuberculata (assembly GCA_023159025.1). Classification (NCBI taxonomy): domain Eukaryota; kingdom Metazoa; phylum Arthropoda; class Chilopoda; order Scutigeromorpha; family Scutigeridae; genus Thereuonema; species Thereuonema tuberculata. The sequence goes on from JAFIDM010000002.1 coordinate 46,463,352, forward strand.
TGCATTTCTACACTTTGAATTGTATCTAAAGTTTTTGAATGGATAGGATTAAGAGAAATTGCCAAATGTCTTCAGAAAAAGAATGTACTACGAAATCTCATAAAACTTATATGCATAAATTCTAGAAATTTAACAAAAATAAAGTTAATAATGGCATTTTAGTAGTTCTTGGTTCTACAGCCGATTAGCCTTGACCACCTCCATCTTCTTCTATCCAAATCAACCTTTTTCCAATTTCTGACACTTACTTTTGCAATATCTTTTTCTACCTCATCAATCCATCTTTTTTGTGGTCTGCCAACCTTTCATTATATTTCCATGAATGCTACATTTTTTGTTGGATCACTATCCTTCATTCTTATTAGATGCCAGGCCTATTGTAATCTAGCATCTATGATAGTTTTTACAATATTATAGTCACTAAAAATATTATACAGTTCATCCTTGTATTGCCTTCTCCATTAGTTATTCTCGAAGATAGGTCAAAAACTTTCCTTAATGTTTTTCTCTCAAAGACTTCCAGCTGTTGTTCATCTGTTTTTGTCATGACCAAACATTCCGCACCATATATAATGACAGGTATAAATTAGGTATTTTGTGTCAGTTTCAATAAGACATAATTCTATTTGTCTTTTCAATCCATTAGCTTGTACCAAACTTTCTTTAATTTCCAGACTATTATCATTATTAGGGCAAGACATTGAATGACCTATAATTTGCTAATAAATGACAAATAAAAAATGCATTTATGACCTAAAAATAGTAAAAAAATGACAGAAAAATAAAAAAAAAATGACCAATAAAACATTTGAATTTATTACATTAAACCTTTTTTTTACCTTTTTTAATTTTGACAACCAAAAAAAAAGGTCTGGAAAAATTTGTTGGCTTGAATGAGGACAAGCAAAGATACTGAATAATAAATAAAATCTCAAAATATAAAAAAAATGGCACTGCCTTCCAAAAAAACTACAAAAATTGCTCAAAATGACCTAAAAATTGCCAAAAAAAGGACCTATCCCTAAAAAATGCCGAAAAATGCAAAAAAATGCCCCAACGAATTGCCTTTATTTAACCAATTATTTAATGTTACACATTTTCATATATGGAGCCATGTTTCAACCTTCATAGAAAAAAGATGCAAAATCATCAAATGCCTTGCCCTAATCATTATTATTAGTGACAATTGATTCCAAGTAGTTCAACATATTTACTTTTTCAAAAGCGTACTTTCCAAATTTAAAGTGTGTTGTTAAAGTATTAATTTTGATTATTTCCACATATTTGTTTTATTTTCGTTAATCTTAAGTCTACATTATTTGCAGTTCTTTCTTACGCAGTGCTGTACTATGGATAATGATAATGATATCGTGGGTGTATGCTAATAATTGCTAGATTTATTAAAACTAGTATCTCTTTGATCAAGATTAGCATCTCTAATAATTTTTCCTAAAACAATGTTAAAAAGTAGACAATGATAATGAGTCACCTTGTCTAATACCACGTTGACTTTTAAACAGATCTGAGATAACTCTACAAACAATATTCTTTAATAAAGCTCTCACAAGTCGAACATATTTAATTACTCTCTTTCTATTTACAATATCAAATGCAGCTTTAAAAATCTGGGAAAAGACAGTATGTTGGGATATTATAGTCTTTATTTTTTTCTATGATCTCTCTAAGAGCATGTATTTGGTCAAAAATGTTTTTACCATCTCTAAGATATCTACAATGACTAAACTTCGAATATTCAGAACCAATGTGAAAGCAGTACTATTGTACGGTTGTGAGACTTGGAAGGTCACCTCCCAAATTACCAGTTGCTTGCAAGTTTTTATTAATAGATGTCTCGGAAAAATTCTCCGAATATTCTGGCCATATGTGATATCTAATGAAGATCTTTGGAACCAAACAAGAGAGGAACCCATCGCCATTCAAATCAAGAGAAGGAAATGGAGGTGGATTGGTTATACCCTCTGAAAAAGCCAGGATGCTGTTGAGAGACAAGTTTTGTTCTGGAATCCACAGGGAAAAAGGAAACGTGGAAGACCAAAGATATCATGGAGAAGGACAGTGGAGAAAGAGGCCATGATGGAAGGAAATACGTTTGCAGAGTTGAAGGTCCTCGCTCGAAATAAGAGTGCGCTGGCAAAACTTCGTCGAAGCCCTATGCTCTGGATAAGAGCGAAAGGAATTGATGATGATGATGATGAAAACCAGCCTAATATGGTCCTAAGTTTTCTTCCACTTTATTCTTTAATCTAGTGTATAAAATCTTGGAGAATACTTTTTAAGCAACATTTAATAGTGATTCCTCTGTAGTTTTCGCATTTAAGACATTCACCTTTCTTGATGATGGGACATATTATTCCTTCTTCCCATTTATGAGATAAAGATTCCTGTTTCCACACATTGGCAATGACACGATGCAGATGTTGTAACAAATTAAGACCATCACATTTTTTTTTTCAGGAGAGATGTCATCTACATCTGTAGTACTATTATTATTCTATGACTCAACAGCAATTTTATCTTCTTCCAATGACCTATTGTGTCATTATCCTGATCAGTAGCTAGTATATTGAGATGTCCATCTGTTTCTTCAGTATCTTCATTCAAAAGTTCATGGAAATGCTCTCTCCAACAGTTCAGTACTTCTTTCTTGTTAGTGAGAAGTTCTCCACTCTTTCTCCAATACAAAAAGACTCTTGGTTGAAATTCTCTTCTTGATTTTTTTCGATGCTTGTAGAATATTCTGCTATCTCTCAGGCAATGAATATCTTCTATGGTTTTCATTTGCTGCCCCTCAAATTCTTTCCATTTTCTTTTTTTATTTTCTTCTTTCCTAAGATTTCTTTACTATTCACATTTTGCCCTTGTACAACTAGATTCCAAAGTTTTTCTATATACTATGTTCTTCTTTTCCTGCTACATTGCCTTGCCTCTTCTTTGCCTTGCTACATTCATTAATTCCTTTCTCTCTTCATTTTAAAGCCAATAGTTTTTTTAGCAATCTCTTGCACAATTTTGGTGATATTGATGTATGGTCGAAATGACAGAGACTAATGCTGTGGTTTAGTCTAAAGCATACACATCGTTTATTTACAATTATGTACAGGTTTTAAATACAAATGAGATCGGATTTTAAAATGTTCTTGAGAACTCTATGCAGTCCGTCAGAAGCTCTGTGTGGTCTGTCTTCTGGAGAGACAGAGCTCGCATGCAGCTGATTGGTCCCCCAATCAGCCAATCACAGGACAGATTAACTGACCAATCAGAAGACCTCTCAACCTTGCATCAATATTATTCCATTTACTTCAACCATCTGCTTGTAGAGCATTCTCCAGTTCACTTCTAACTCATTTACTTTTCCATTGTTATTACTTTTAAGTACATTTTCCTTCCACTATGTTTTTCTTTATTGGTTTTCAAGAGTAAACTACTCATATTAGCAATGTCTAGATAGTGGTTATATTAAATGTTAGCTTCTCCATACGCATGTACATCCAATAAATTGCCACGATGTCTTCCGTAAATTAGAATATGATCCAATTAATTGTATTTCTGAAAGGAGCTTTCCATGTAGCTTTGTGAATATGTTTATGTGGAAATAATGTTCTGCCCATTACCACTCAAGTGAGGCAGCAAATTCAAAAAGTCTGATACCATTGTCATTACATTCATTATGTAGAATGAACTTTCCAATGTATTCATTACTTTTGAATGAACTTTCTTTATCTGCATTTGCATTCTCCAGCTGTTCATAATTTGCACTTTTCACTTCTGTAGCAGCATGTGTATAGATCAAACTATAATCATGGAATCTTCCTTTTACTCTCAATTTACACAAATGCTTATTTATAGGTTTAAAGTCTAGATTAAATGTTTCTGATATTACTTATCAGAAGCCCTACTCCAAAAATATGCTTATCTTCATCACAACTGTAGAAGAAAGTAGTTTTTTGATTCAAGTATTCTGTTTTCTATCCATTGCACTTCTTGTACAGCAGCAATATCCAATTGTTCTTTAGTCTGTTGTGATTCTTTATGAAAATCATCTCAGAGAAATTGGTTTCGGTATAAATGGAGCTGAAACCTTATTTATGCCATTTTTTTATTTTCAAATCAAATGCATGGAGAATCAGTTTCTGGTTTAAAAAAACCTATGAATTAAATATTTGACTGGAAATTTAACTCGTTCACAAATAATATCCCAACATAGCTATTTCAATGTTATTGGTAAATCATAGCAAAAAAAACCAAAACCTTTCCCCAATTAGAAAATTTTAATTATTCATGAAAAAGGAGATATGCCAAAATCTACAGGCACTGATGGGCTCTTAGCTTGTAATTATTCCAAAAAGCAAATATATATAATATTTTAAATAATGTGTACAAGTAGAGACAATATCTTAATTAAATCCATATAAATTGAGGACTACAAATTCATAAATATTTGAGTTCAAATAATGAAGTTAAAGCTTTTATTAGAACAGATTCTATGAAGGCAGTAAGAATGGTCTCAAATGAGGCTGATGCACTGTTGAAGGGTCAGAAAAAGGAATAATGAAGAGTATTTTAAAGGAAAGGCCTACTTTGGAAGTAATAATGTTGTGATTGATGATGTTATTGTTGTATTTCAGTAGTAGCCACATTGGGCCCTATATTTACTAAGATTGATTCTGAGGTGGCCTTTGCAATCAACTGTCTTGGCTTCTAAAAAACTACCGGGTAATGCATACAGGTGCAAATAGTATTCCACACCACCAGGACCCCTTGACATTTTCATCTTCAGATTCAAAAATGCTATTTTGAAACATTGCAGATTTTATTAGAAGATCTCTTTATAAACAATCACATTACTTTTGTTTAGGTTAGATGCTATTGTGGTCCATACAATCACTTACATTCATAGCTGAAAGCAGGACTACTGATTTGCCTCTCACTCCTAATCATTGTTGTCAACATCTTCAGTGGCATCATCTGCAAATCCATTGATGTCTGAAGTTTATTCGGTAGTGATTAGAGATGAGATTTTTTTTTCTGTCTCAATGTGAATGAATGAATTTTGGAAAATATCCAGGAAAAAGAGAAAAAGCAGATTCATAAAGGTGCAACACACAATGCAAACACCTAGTGAAATGGGTTGAGGGTTTATGGTATGACTTAAAACCATTTCTTATGTTTTTACAAGACAAGCTGATATCCTGTTACCATCTTGAAAATTCATAACACCTGTGGTCATCTCATTTTTGGTAAGTTTGATGTTCCAACAAGATAACACTATCCACATATTGCCAATATTATCAGAATCGTCCTTCAAGACAAGACTACAATGAGGTAGATCCCAGATCTTTTTATTGTAATGCATTTATTTATGATTTGTCTGAAAGGGTCTTCACTTCAACTTTAGAGCACAATAAAACAAGTCAGGAATAAAAAGCTAAAAATAACTTCAAATATTTTGTAAGTAAGAATGAAAAGAAGGATCATATCCATTATTAATTTTCAAAATTACACGTTCTACTTGTATATCAAATAAACTTAAATAATTGGAACTTTATTTGTCATTTCGACATTAGTACCTTGGTCACAATCAGGTCACTCTTTCTTCATATTATGATTTCCAATTACCTAAGACTTTATTTACTGTGCAACCTAGTCTTTGTTGGGTATAAATCACGATTAGCATCAATCCATAAAATTTAAATAATGAATACTAAAAACTTAAGTTACAAATACAACATTCATTAAACAGGTCAAGTAGACTCTCATATTCATTAAAATTCAAGTTATTGAAGGATATTGAAGAAGGACCAAACACACACAATAAGTAAAAATAAATATAAACACTTCATTATAAAAACTTCATGACATGTTTCGAGGATCTTAATCCTCCTCTTCAGATGATAAACATAATATTAAGGAAAACTCTATGGCTCCGAACATAATATTGAAGCCAGAAAAGAATTTCAACAAATCAATACAAAGTAATAATTCAATAGTTTACAGTAATTGTTACCAAATTAATAAAGATGTTGTGCAACATTATTATATGAACTATCAAAACAAATAGCAAATGGTCATATTAAGTTATATTGTAGGGCATTAGTCACCGAAATTTCGGTGTTATAGCATCTCATTGTTTTTCTGGCTTCAATATTATGTTCGGAGCCATAGAGTTTTCCTTAATATTATGTTTATCATCTGAAGAGGAGGATTAAGATCCTCGAAACATGTCATGAAGTTTTTATAATGAAGTGTTTATATTTATTTTTACTTATTGTGTGTGTTTGGTCCTTCTTTAATATAATTACGCACATCATGTCTGATAATTATTGAAGGATAATTAACTAAACACTTGATTAAAATAATTATCATATGAAATTTAAGATTATTTTTTAATTTTATTCACTGTTGTGAAAAATAATTATAGAAGCCTTTTTGGAAATTATAATTAAACATCAGGTTTTAGAATTTTATGAAAAACATGCGAATTTGAATTGTTGATATTGAAATTTATATGTGAATAAAATACATTTTAAAAGGTCTGTATTATGAATTATATAACAATAAAACCAATTTCAGAGAAAGACTAGTGCAAAACAAATAACTTATTAAATGAAAATGCCAAACAACTATTTTAAAGTTGATTATTATTTTTTAAAGTAATGAGTAAATATTGAATTCAGGCGAATGTGATTAACTTAATGATTTTTCTTTATTTGTGGAACTAATTTTCTTTATTTGTAAATAGCCATCAAAATGTTTAAAGAAACTTATTAAAGATAGCCATTTTTCTTCTTGTAAATAATCACCAGAAATATGTAATTTTAATATGAAAAATTATGTAATCCTGTTATTAGCATTAAGGAAAAAAAATGATATGTATATATATATATATATATATATATATATATATATATCATTTGATAATTTCTGATTCATCACTTTGAACAGTCAAGGTCATTGGGTCATGATAGACGATTGCTTATCAGTATTAAGTTTGTTTTCAGAGATCCTGACACACATCCAACTCCTATTTATAGTTTGGATTTAAGAAATTAGTTTGTTCACATATGTTTTAACTTAATGCCAGTCACAAGACATTGACCAAACTAATGTCGTAATTAAAATGTAAGAAAAAAAATTATTTAGGAAAGATTATTTTTTTTAACTTATTAATTAATTAATGATTACCTCAAAGTTGAAATGAAAGAACAATTGAAATACTACTATTTTGACATCAATAGAAAAGCATTTTGCAAGCCATACAAATCCTAGTATGGCAATCTGCCAAACCATTTTAATTCTCACCATTCTATGATAAACCTGTACTGTTCACCTTTGTTGCCCTATGGAATCTGATCTTTTACTTCATTTGTGAAATCAAAGTTGATGCAATATAAATGTTCTAAGGAGGAATTAGATGTGGACATGAAATGGAAATAAACAATAATATCAAATAAAAAAAAAATAAAAACCTTCTTACCACTCGATCAAATACAACAAAATATTAGCTATTAAACCAATATTGAAAAAACTTCATCTACACTTCATTTTATTATCGAATTTTCGGAAGAATTTTCTATCTTCCTTCTTCAAGATTACAATGTATAGTCAGGTGATCTCAATATGTTACGATGTGATTTAAAGAAGAAGTATGGATTTAGAACTTATAAATGGATTGTAGACCATCAAAAGAAGGTGAGTAAGATCACCTGACTATACATTGTAATCTTGAAGAAGGAAGATAGAAAATTCTTCCGAAAATTCGATAATAAAATGAAGTGTAGATGAAGTTTTTTCAATATGTTACGATGTGATTTAAAGAAGAAGTATGGATTTAGAACTTATTAAACCAATAGCTGTCTATAGATTATTTTTCTCCAGACTTAGTATTTGGTCTTTTCATTCATTTTCTAATATGTTTTAAATCAACATTCATTAAAAAGAAACTCTAAAATCTATTCCATATATTCTACAGTAGAAAATATGAGTCGATTTAACTTATCATTTAATTTAGGCTTTTCAATTGGCAAACGTTTTGATAATCTTAACATTCTCCATGCAAAAATACCTAAGACATTTTAGATTAGCTGAAACTGAGTAAATATGTGACCTATTTCGAATGTCCTTATTTGAAACTATTATAGGGGCAGTACATTGTCAATTTCTTCCATTTCTTTTACCTCCAACTAGGTATTATAATAATGGAAGTTAATAATACAGTTCAAGTGGAAAACTCCACAAACAATTATGTACAGCAAAATCATCTCCAGATTATCTCTGTCATTTCAAAACAGTTACCTACCAATCAGTCTTGCTAATTCTAGTCTATTAGGGACAGATACATATAGGACTATTTTCTTACTCAGAAAGGACTAATGTACTCAGAGGAATTTCAAAATTGCTCTGTATCTTTATTTTAACAAGGATTCTCTACAACAAAGCAACTCCATTTTGAATTACATTGTTAGAAAAAAAAATGCTAAGAAAACATATAGATAACAAGAAGGCTTAACGTGCTTGAATTAAAATCAAGAGAAAAATGAAAGTAAAATGCACTTAATTGTAGAATAAATGAATAAGCAGGATAACAGGATGGTAGTAAACACTTGAGTATTTCATCTTGAGGGACGGCACAAACATATATGACAATACGGGGTGAGAATATATAGTGGCAGTGAGGGGAATAAATAATAAAAGGATTAAGGATTAAAAGAAATAAAGGATTAACTTGCTCAAACAGATACATATATTACAACTCCAACATATACAAAATCAACACAGTTGACTTTCTCATAAGCATAGCACTAACAACATGTTCCACTAAACTTGTCTTATACATTGAACTCAATACCATTTATAGCATACTTAACCTCATTGCTATCCCTCCCAACTTTTTCACAACCACCCGAATATCCTACAATATAAATTTAGCAAACCTACCAAAACCACAACTTTCAAACCCCTGTCAAATACTTCCCCTTTTCCTACTATCCACGCTTTAAAAATTTCATTAAAGAATTTCTCACCCCATACCAATATGCTCCTGCCTTCAGATCACCCAACATAAACATCACACCCACCACGCAACAAAAGGATCCTTCCAACATTGTATATTGGATCCCATGTAAGCAGTGCCTCTCTGGTTATGTGGACAAACATCCCACCCCCTATCTACACACATCAGAGAACACAAGCAAGCCTTCACAAAGAAAGACCCAACACATTCATTACAATGAGACTGGACTCACACCAAACTTTTCGGCTGCCAACCCCTCTCCCACCATAATTAACTATCCCATTGCCTCCTTGTTGAATCTTTCAGCATCATCCAGCTTAACCCTACAATGCTATTACTGGTGGGCAAAATGTCAGTCAGTAATGCTAAAAACACCCCTTAATTCCTTACTCCCCTCACTCCCACTGATTTCTCACGCTGTATTGTCCTATATGTTTGTGCCGTCCCTGAAGATGGAATACGCAAGTATTTTGAAACTGTCGTTTACTACCATCCTTTTAATCCTGCTTTTCATTTATTTATCTCTTGATCTTCAGCATAGGTAAATATAGGCATATTCAAAGGGGCCCATTATGGCATATGGAGGTGCTGAAGGTAAGGATCCCAATGTTTCAATGACCTGACCGAGATGAGGTTAGGTCAATGCTCACCCTCTCCAGGAAAGAAACCTAATACCCATCCTATGGCAAGACTAGATGGACCCTAGGACCAGACTGAAGGCTCGGAAAAAATCTCCAACTTCTGCCAGGGTCTGGAAATTTAATGTGGCTCCTTCACCACAAGAGAACAGTAATGAAAGAGAAATTCAACTTTAATGTAATAGGCCAAACTTTCCCACTTTATTAAACCACAGAGCCCTCAACTTTTTCCTTTAGGCAAAGAATTACAAAATAAACTTTAGTGCAAAAAAATCGCAGTTGCATTTTTTACTTTTCCTCATGATTCGCAAGTTCTTTGAATCAAAATGTCAATTTAAAGATAGTTTCATCACCTATCCAATGATACCACTTAAGTGTGTATTGCGTGTCAGCAGAGTGTTTTTTGGAGGAATCTCCTAGCCTACCAGAAAACCTCGTTTTCGTACAGCCTTGGAAATGGTGATTAAAACAAAATTCAATACAAACATTTATAAAACAATCTTTATTAATAACAGGTATTCACTCCTCTAGCCTTAATTATGGCCCTCATTTGATTTTTCATCGATTTTATCAATTTTGGGTGTTGTTCTATTGTTATTGTCTTGGTTTTTGACGGGACAATACACACTTAAGTGGTATCATTGGATAGGTGATGAAATTATCTATAAATTAACATTTTGATTAAAAAAAAAAGTAAAAAAAAATGCAACTGTGCGATTTTTCTGCTCTCAAGTGTATATCGTTAGCACGTGTCTTGATCAAAACAACCTAGCTGTAATAATACAAACCTTAAAGATCAAAGAAAGTTTTACAACTATTTAGTGCAGGCATTGTTAGCTGAATGGATGACACAGTAGCTCCTGACAATGTTTGGAATTTTAGGTCTTCTGAGATACTTAAAATTCATCTCAACTGATTTGTCTTTCTCCCAAAAACATGATTTTATTTCTGTTTGGAACAAGTAATTACAAGTGACATGTTTTTCTGTTTTCTAAATCCAAAATACATGTTTGAAGCTATCCATCCTAAAAGAAAACATTGTTTAAATATTGCTTTCGTGAGAACTTCATGTTTTAATATTAGCTCTGAAGTCTTTTTGCAACAATTGCACATTTTCTTAAAACAAGGCAAAATAAAAGAATTTTTTTGAAGTGAAACATCTTTCACTTTGTTGCTTCCTGTCTGAAAACTGTTTAAGCTAAGTAAACCGATAACAGACTGAAGAATTACTATTAAACTACCTTTATAACCCATCAAAATATATATTTCTCAATTACGAATTTTCTTGGTTGTGCTGAAAAATTCAGTAATCAAGTTATTCTGCTAGTCATGTTTCATTATTTCAAAACATGATTATGTAAACAGAACTTTCTAAATATTGAAAATTGCAAAAGAAATTTAAATCATTAATATTTATTAAGAAAACTTAAATGTTTTAAGTTAACAATTAAGAAAATGAACTGGTCTTTTTTTTCAATCTTTAGCTTTTGGTTGTATAAATTTTTTATAATTAAGCAGTTTTCCTTTTTCAAAGAAAAAAATTAAAAATTCTTGAACATTCTTAGTTATAATTGGGTAATAGCAAAATGTTGAGAAAATGCCAAATCCTGATACATCTTTCCCCTCAACTAACGTTTGACAAATTAACTTATTCCCTGTAACTACAGCCAGCAACTTCAAATTAACGTTGGCCATTTTTCCCCCCTTTATCTTGAACTCAATGACCATTGTTTCAATGGATATTTACAACTAGTGTATCAATTTCAACAAATGCTCCAAAATAATGTTACTACATTTTTTTACTTATAATGCTAGTTTTTTTTAATTGCAAATATTCTTTCACTGAATTTCTGATGCATACTATTTCTATGATCTAATTTTAAAATGTTAATATTTCCAAAAGCAAGAAAGATGGAAATTTAATTCTGTAAGTTTTATTAAGAAAACATGCCAAAAGCAAATTGGGAATACTGACTTATTTCTTTAGCATCAATATGTAGGGTTGTGATGTACACTGAAATTTTAGTTTCTTTCCAGTGGCAAGATGCAAAAAAACTTACAAACTGCACTAACTTAACCCATGAAAATCTTACAAGTTTTTTTTTTTCAATTAATTTTGTATCAATAGTGATTTTTTTTTTCAGTTGTGTAACTAGGTAATACTGAAAGAAAAAAAAAATATATTTTTGTAACTGATAAGTTTATTTAGATTAACAGATTGATATTACAATGGCTTATTGGTGCCTGATGACTAGGCAACAAGTAACTTTACTTAAAGGCTTATAATAAATTTTATAATTTAGACAAATCTACAACAAGGACAAGGATCAGATGAGTTATTTTCGTTTGTGAATTTTATCTAAATTAACAATACATTATACATAAATGGCAACTGAAATGGATTTTTTTTTTCTATTTACTATAATAGTAAATAGTACTTAACATTATGACGGCAAGTATATGAATTTTTAATAATTTATTTGATACAGCTTAACATACTAAGGCATGACAAAAACTATTTGGCCTATTGGTTTAAACAGCTTAATTCGTAAATCTGTTTTGGTCTTCTTACTTGTCTTTCGACTGCATGTACTTAATAAGATCAATTACTCGGCAACTGTAGCCAAACTCATTATCATACCTGCAAAACAAAACAAAAATTAACAAAATTGTTATTTTCCTTAGTTAACTAATATTAAACTGGAATCAATAAACAATGCAGCCAAATAAAAAATCTATTTATGCCTTTAATTTTTAAATGGTTAAAACATTAAATGGTTTAAATTGAGCTGTTTAAATGTTTTTACTGAAATCAGAAAATTTAATGTCGTGAAAAAATAAATGCTCAAGAGTTCCAGAAATGAGAATCATTATGTATTAAGAAAAAAAAAAATTCTTTTATGAAAGTAAACTGGACAATCTTGTAATTACTGAATGTTAATAGCTTTAAACACTTCATATAATTATAGTAATGTTCATTTGAGTTTGGAAAATTGATGTACCATGCCAAAACAAGGGAAAGTAGAAATAATACTCTGCATCCTCCTCCCTTGGCCATATCATTTAAAGTTTAATAATAAAAATTAAAAAGGTGTTATAAAAGTAATAATGAAACTAGTGCATACCAACTAATCAGCTTGCAGAAGTTCTTATTGAGGGAGATTCCAGCTCGGGCATCAAAAACTGAGCTGTGAGTATCTCCGATGAAGTCAGAGGAAACAACCTATAAGAATTTTATCAAAAAGATAATTAGTATGTTTAGACACTTATTTACCAATAAACTCGAAAATGTTTAAATAATTGAATTGGTTCCACAAATCTAATGTATCATTTTTTTAAATATTTTTTTTTAATAAAGATAGCCAAAGTTATTGTAATTACATTGTTATCCATTGCAGTGTAAATATTTACAGGCTGGTGAAGCAATGTTGCGCCATATCAATATTTAAAAAAGATTACTGTAATCTATTGTCATATCTTTAATTAGTATATTTGTGGATGCCACAAAAACTATGAAAGATTCAATAACTAAAATGATAATTTGTTTGCAAATTGGTAAGAACTGTAAAGCTCCAGTATTTTACCACATCTGAAATTTAAGCTCAATGTTTCGATATTCATTTGTCCAACAAGAATGGAAATGAAATAAATCCAGCAAGATCAACTTTGCTATAATGATTGGATATTTTTTAATAGAATTTAAGAAAAACAATTTTTTAAACTAAAATTACTGAATTGCATTTGCTTTGCTTTTTAGAATATCAATTTTTTTTTTTTTGAAGTTATCACGGCATCATCTAACTGACATTTAACCTTTATTATGCAAACATGCTTTAATTGGCACATTTCAATAACAAATAATTACCAGATTATTTTACATTATTTTTCTTTTTCAAAATAAATTTACTTGCCTCATCTTCTGTGTATCCCAAAATTCCCTTCCAGTGATCACTTTCAGAAGCAGCTTTAACTGCAGCCTTGATTTCTTCATACGACGCCTAAATGAATAAAAACATTGTCAGGGAATGCTTCTAAGTAAATCTAACAATATATCAAAATGGATCTGGGGACTTCTTTTTAGATAGCAAGGGTTTACATACACTATGGGCATTTCTGTTATGTATTTTCAAATACAATGAAAATTTAAGCTTAATTCAATGTCTTAGCTTTAAAATATCAAATCTAGATTTAATATCTCCATATACCACTTATTCTTTTAAACTGCTTGATAAGTATTTAGAAAACTTTACCTCTTTCTTAATTCGGCAAGTAAGATCTACCACTGAAACATCTGGAGTTGGGACACGGAAAGCCATTCCGGTAAGCTTGCTGTAAAGGAAGTAATACATTTAGTTAAACCATTTTCAATCATCAGCTTTCAACAAATTAATTAAATGTTCTTTAGTCTATTTATTCTTGGTCTAATTTTAAACTTCCAAAATAAACCTTAACCATATATTCCAAATTAGTGAAATAGTAGTTAACTAATTTTCTTTTGTTTAAGCAAATGATAGCAGGCTAGCTTTGATTTTTTGCTTACCCATTAAGATCAGGAATGACTTTTCCAACAGCCTTGGCAGCACCAGTGGAAGCGGGAATAATATTCTGTGAAGCTCCACGTCCATCACGCCACATCTAAAGGATATGGAAAGCTATTAGCTGCACTTCAAACAAATGAGCAAGGAATGTCATTTTATATCTTTAAAATCCCTTTCTTACCTTAGCACTGGGGCCATCAACTGTCTTCTGTGTGGCTGTAATAGCATGAACGGTTGTCATCAAACCCTCAATGATTTCAAAATTGTCATGAACCACCTTGGCAATTGGCGCCAAGCAGTTTGTGGTGCAAGATGCATTGCTGACAATTTTCATTGTTGAATTGTAACTTTCATGATTTACTCCCATAACAAACATTGGTGCATCAGCAGAAGGAGCAGAAACCACCACCTTCTTAGCACCACCATCGAAATGAGCCTGAAATAAAAATAGGAACAATTTCAGTTAAGCATTGTCGGAAGCACAGTGGTGCCTCAGGAGAAAAAAAAAGATCAGTTAAACAACTTTATAAACAATTTAAAAATGTAAACAGTCAAAACATTTTCTATGTGTATTAGATTAAGTTACCTGAGCTTTATCAAGAGTAGTAAAGACACCAGTGGATTCAACGATGTATTCCGCACCTGCCTTTGACCACGGAATGTTATTAGGCTTCATCCTGAAAGAAATTAAAATTTAATGAATCATTCTTTGATGAATTCGGATATCTGATCCAGGATATAAAATGCGAATATACAATTTGCCCCCAAGGCAGAATGTTTAACTTTCTGCAACAGTTGATGCTAAGACGAAAAACTTTCTGCAGGTGTGGGAGTTTTTGTAACAAATTAATCGAGGTTTTATAGGTGAATAAGTACATGATCAATTCTTTGTTTTTAAGTTTGTTAAATTTTTGTTTATGCCCTGCAAAATATCTAATCTTTATCTTTCTGCAGCCCTCATTTTCGTTCTGCAACAATGTCGCATCGTCGCTTGATGTTCTGCTTTGGGGCAATTTGCTATAAATCAATTGAAAATTCAGCAATTTCTGTACAACCTTTCCTAACAATAAACCAAATTTTAAACTTAGATAAAAACAAATTCCAGAAGTTGAAATTTTCATTAGAATGCTATAAAGAATAGCCTACTTTGATTACTATCCTGTAAGTCAAACCATCTTTTAGTAAAGATTGTCTAAACAGGTAAGCCAGCAAACCACTCTGCTGCCAAGCTTTTAACATTTATTTTTGTTGTATTTTCTTCATCTACAACTTTTCTTTTTGAAGAAATCAACCATTATCTCATACAAAAGCCATTTTACACTACCATATAGCACTGAAAAATGGACAAGAATCTCCTTTATAAGCTGTAAGTTAAACTAAATCTTTTGGTTTCAATTCTGCTTATTCAGCAATTATTTTCTTAAAATATTTTCTTTTCTTGAAAAAAATCTTAAATTGGAACTTTTACTCGTGTTCTTTATTTCTGGTTTTAATATTCATTCATTTTGATTTCTAATAGTTCTAAAAGTATTAACAATATTTGCTTCTATTGATTCTTGTTAGAAAGCTACCTCAATATGAATGCTGGTGCATAGAAATCATTACTACTTGACACAATATTAAACTATCAAATATAGATCATTCTCAATGAATGGCTTAGTTTGCCAAAACTGAAGCGATTTTTTTTTTTTTTTTTTTTTTTTGTAAAGAACCATAAGGTTTTCAAGATATGATAGATCACAGATTTACTGGTTAACTTACCAATGTCAAACAATCCTATCACATTTAAAAAAACATGAATGCAATTATAACGCAAACAGCAGCTATACTTCACCATTCTTGAATCCTAGATATCACTATGAACTAATCAGAGGGGCCCAAAGACATTTCTTTTGGCAGCACTACAATTTTTTTTTCAGGAAGCAACAGTTATTTTTATCTATAATTAAAACCAGATGACAATCTCCTGCTATCAGTCATGAAATGAATAATAGTTTGCAATTCACACCTTTAGCTATCATAAGCTTGGACTCCAAACTTCTTCCTTGTCGAACGTTCAAAATTTCTTAAATTTTAGTTTTAACAATGCAAATCATTTACAAAAACATCCTCTATGGACAGCTATAGCAACAAATTCTAGAATTTATCTGTTCTTGAACAAACTGGTAATGACTTAGTCAAATTACTTTATTTTAAAGGGTATAGTCAAGGTCACCAAGTGACAATGTTGGAGGAAAACAGCTTTATAAAAAGCAATGGAATTTTTGTAAATTTTACTTTAAGCAAGATTTTAAATAGGAAAAACAAAAAAATATAAGCAAAGATAATTACTCCTGGAAAACATGGATCTTATGGCCATTCACAACAAGCATGCCTCCCTCTTCATGGACATCTCCCTTAAATCTACCATGAGTTGAATCATATTTGAACATGTACACCTAGGGAGAAAACAATGAGAAAATACTTAAGTTGTATTGAAAAGATTTAAAAAAAAAAAAAAAAAAAACCTCCCATTCATAATGATACAACAAAGCAAAGTAATTTTAAAAATAGCTACTTTGGTGTTCAAGATGAACAAGTTTGATGAAAATTTGACCTTGAAATTCTATCTAGTTGACCTTTACTCCACCATATTGAATATTCATCATCTATCGACTTTATTACATAAAATTCTATTAAAAGTTAGCTTCAATTTTACAAGAAAAATATTTTAATTTTGATAAATGAAAGCTAAAGATGAAAATGCAAGAGATGAATAATGAGCATATCTTTATATCAAGAATGCATCTTTTGTATAAAGGTCCATATGAAAATCCCTGAATTAATGATGTTCTGTCAAGTTAATAATTTTTAATAGTTTTGATTTCTTCAGTTTATCAGATTTATAAAAAATACAGTAAAATAGTTAATAAATACCATGTAGTTGACATCAATGAAAGGATCATTCACTGCTACTACTTCAGCCCCTTTCTGCAAAGCGGCACGAAGCACCAGACGACCAATACGGCCAAAACTGTCATAAAACACGAATTAATAAAAATTAAAAAAAGAACATCTCATTAAACAATGTTAAATATTCGAGAATAATTTAAATTGATGTAGTATTTAAATTACCCATTGATTCCAATCTTAGACATGACTTATGATAAATGTTAGACAGTAGAGATGAAAAAAATGATGGGTTAATTCTGTAAAGAAACAAAAAGAAAACCAAAAATAAAGTAAATTAATATACATAAAAACTTAAATCATAGTAAAAATTAAATAATTTTACCCATTGAGTGCTAACTTAGTCGGGATGGGCGACATATTAAGCAACAGGAATAATTTGACAGAATTAACTGATTTAAGTTCGTTTTGCCAAAGGGAAACTAGGGAAATAAAAGAATTAAAATAAACTAGTTATGGGTTGAAGGCAATTAACCAAATAACCTTAAATTACTTAAAATACATTTTTTTTTTTAAGATCTGAAAATTTTTATTAGTATATTTTGTCTATTTTCATTTATAATTGCAGAAAAAAAGTTTGGAGAAATCTCGTATTAGTTTGACTTCGGTTTGAAAAAATTTCAATTTCACGTCTATTTATAGCAAATACATTTGAGTACCCCACTCACGATAGGGAGGGTATATTGGTTGGGGGAAATCCTCACAATGCTTACGCTGCAAAGCTGAGGTAAAATGGCGAGCACTGGTGATCTGTTAATCCCAGGAAGTATTTCTGGTTCTTCTTGTGTGATGCGTGGGTGGGTGGGGTAGGGGGTTTGAATGAACGATTCGGGTTGTCTTTTTTTCTTTTTCTTTTTTCCTAACATCTTGCAATATATATATACTTTAGCTATTTTTCAAGTTAAAACAAATGAATAATTTAAAATTTAATGTCGAATCGATTTTTATGAACACGGCCTTGATAAGATAAGGATTTCAGTAGCGAATGGAAAATCAATTTTCTGTACAAATACGCTCTTACAGACTACTTCAAATATCGAAATTCGTCAGAAGAACCTACTTAGATATTCAATTACTCAAGAGTGCGTTTAATCAAGTAATCAGGTCGCACCTGTCACCTACATACTTTCAGTATTTTACACTTTTCTCAATCATTCGGGGAAAAAAAAAAAGTTCTTCTAGCTTTACAAATGGTAGAATTTAATAGTTTTGGCGGAAAATAATACTATTCAAAAGGACAACAAAAACTGGTTGTCGAGATATTTATGACTACTTAGGACAGCTATCTTTTACTTCCTCTAGCGGTTTCTTTCCATTCACTTACTCCGCCCTTTTTTCTTAAAATTAGTGTAGTTCACGATTTTAGATATTTTTAATATGTCAAAAGTATTTAAAAGCAAGAAAAGAGCAGGTAAAAAAAAAAAAAAGTTAAAATAAATTTTTCAAAAAATCAATAAACTGAAAAAAAAAAAAAAAAAAAAAACTTAGTTAAGTAGGACATTAACTATTACTGAAATAGTTAACTCGAGCAGTTAATTCGCTGCTTTAATGAAATTTGTTTTATAAAAAAAGCTGAACTACAAAATTTAAATCTGACTTTCACAATTAATAATGTTTAATTTATGCAATTATTTTATTTTATTGTTTTGCCATCTTTTATGCTATTTTAATTATATCAACATCCTGAAGAAAATACCGAAATTTATTTTATATATATAAATATACGAAAAAAAAAATGGCTATTTTATTTTTTAATTTAACACAAATTTAAAGCTTATTTCTAATCTGATATAAAAGAAAAATACCAGGATTGGATCTTAACTTTTTTCACATTTTTAAAATTTCAGTTTCTTTTCAAAAAAACAAAACAAAACTGAAATTAAGCAAATATGTGGAAAACATTATCTTAAAATCAATAACAAACTTATTTCATTTTCAATCATTATTAGATAAATGCCATCCTGAAATGGAAAATTTCTGATTTCAGTTAAGGTCATTTGAAGGTCTCCATTGCTGTAAAAACACCCCAACTCCCTTTTCATCATGAAAAACATGACATTAGGAAATTTCATCTACCAGTTGAGAAACAGATACTGATCAGGGTGGAAAAGAAGAAAAGCCTCAAAAGTGATTCTTCCCATTTGCAAATTTACTTTCATCATAATCAGATTGTGAAGATGAAATTATACCATACTTCAATAGGCCTGATAAAAAAAAAATCAATTTCACTTATATTACTCAACAAAAAAGACGAAGTCGAATCGTTAATAAAGCGATCTACGGAAATCTATGCGATTAAATAGAAATATAAACAAATAAAGACAAAATTAATTAACAGGAGAATTAAATAGATTCCATTCTCACCGGTTCTGCCGCTCAAACTAACTCACCTTCTACAAGGTCAAGAAGACGCCAAACTGGGCATGCGTTCCGCCTTATATAACTTTGTATGAATACTCTGGAACCAGTTTCTATCATTCGGTAATTATAAAGAACGACGATGATTGGTTAAGCCATTCTTGTTGTATTTTAGCATTTGAGTTCGAGATGAACAGTTGATCATCGGGCAATCACGGGAGTGAAGGTTAACTTTTCGCGAAGCTAGCATGTCTGCTGATCGTGCTCGTATTCCGAATGGAATTAAATTTCTTTTCGGAGGGCTTGCAGGGTTTGTATCATTTTTTGAAAAAACAAAAGACAGTTTTCTATGAAATGGCGTGGAACAAGGTGATGGTGCCGTTCTAAAAGTTTCATTTCCAAAAATCTTCGTCAAATTCCCATGTCCCCTATATTAATCTTGCAAAATATATTTAGAAAATTAAGTTTTCTGAAAAATATGGTTTTCAAACGAGGAAAAAGCCAAATAAAAGTATTCTTACATCTTTTAATGGAGGACAAAATTAATGAAAGCTGCTTTTAAATGATATTCTCTGCTCTTTAAATTGGTACCAGGAGCACCATGCGTCAGTAAATAATAAAACTACTTCATGGTTTCTTTCGATTCTATTTTTATCCGTTTAAGTATAGATAAGATATTACGGCTCAAAAAATAAGACAAACGAAATAGAAAAACATTTTCAGATGTAGAAATGATTTATATTTTCCATTTTTTTCTCCCCTAAATTCCAAACAGAAGCAGATAAAAATAAATTATGCATTTGTATGACCTTCATCAAAATACTCGGTGACCTCAAATTTTCTTCACATTATTTTTATTAAATAATTACGCATAAATAAGTTCATTAATATACACATTGGAGGAGTATATTATATATTAAAATCTATATAATAACCCGATAATTTTATTTCTTTTAATTAAAATTGAAAATGAAGTAAATTTATGTAGATTAATTTTCGTACAATATGCTTTGAGGTGGAGAACGAAAAAGACCGAAAAAAAAGCTGAATGTTGTTCACAATTGATTGTAATATTAGTAATAACAATGTTTACCTAGTAAATCTATACAGAAAAAAGGGGATTGTACAGTTTGGGATTTCAGGGCACCCATTTCCTGTTAGCTTGAAGCGAACAAGCTCAGGCTTTTCGAAATCATAAATTTCAATCAAGATGACGTTAATGAGAAATGATGAAAAAAAAAAAAAATAAGGGAAAATATTACAATAAAGTTTTTATTTTATTTTCTGATTCAAGGAAGGCGTTTCCCAGCTTGCACATCAACTACTGCGCCCCCCCCCCCCGAGAATTTTTTAAATATTATATAATTAACGGCTTTAAGTTTGTTTATCGTGTATTTATTGTTTTTTCCTTCTCCTTTGATATTGAAAGTTTTTTTTTTTTTTTTTTTTTTTTTTTAGTTTATATTTTGTGGAGCATTGTTTAAATCGATATCAACAATCATCTGATTGGTTTAAAGAGAAACAAAAGAGATAGAATGCTATATTGTTATCAGCTAAATATTAATGCTCCATCATTGTTAAGTATTTTTTTCTTAGAGAATTGTAAGAATGGCTAATGGAGGACTAAATAAGCATAAACAATCAGTTAAATGGGCTTAAAAACTTATTGAGAAATTATAAATTCCTTAGAAATTAATCGTATAGCAAAAAAAGAAATAAGTATTCGAAAAATGTTTTCAATTTTATGATAGTAAAAAACAAACTCAGAATTGAATATTGCTCTTGTAAAGAATTGCATTAATTCTTTAAATCATTGGCGATAATGAGTTAATTGAGAAGTTTTTATAATAAGTGGAAAATAGATTTACTTTTAAGTCTCCCTCATACTGGAAGCTATTTAAATATTTATTGTGTAATTAATTTGCGAGAGAAAAAGTATGGAATTGACTGTAATAAAAATACTTTCCATTGATTGATAAAATTCGTTCATAAGCAATGTTAATTGTCTTTTAATCTAACAAAAACCCAAAAATATGTGATATCTCAAAAATTCAGAAGATTAAAGGCCAATATTTGTATATGGCATATTCAGCCATATGTTAATTTTGAAACATATTCACATTTGCTAATAAAAAATAAAGGACTATATTGTTTCAAACAAATACATAATGGATTTTTATTTAGTGTATCAGCATTTTTTCTAAATATTGCAAAAAAAAAAAAAAATCATGATTTTTTTTTTTAAAAATTTGTTTACTACCAAACTGATGATTCAGGACAACTTGAAGACTTTCTGTGAAATTCTAAATAAACAGAGCCAATTTTGAATAGGTTCTTCCAATGTTGACAGACAAGTTAGCAAAAACTCAATTGGTTGTTTTATTCAAGGGTAAGATGTTTTGTTCTACAGAGTACAGACATTGCCAGTTTTGTTCTTTACCCCAATACCACAATCGAATGGGAATCTTCCTATTAATAACCTATAACTACCAATTTAGCTTTGTCTTTATAGGATAGTTATCAAAAGTTATAAGTACAGATAGGATACCTTTCTTTTTTTTTTTGAGTGATTGAGGCAATCATAGAATTCTTCCAAGTCTTCATTATACTGTCACATGCTAATATTAAAAAAAAATTATTTTGAAAAATGGCACCTTAAAAGGAGAATCACATTGAAATGAAACAAAATTACAATATTGTAGGTATCTAAAACAATCTAAATATCCTTAGAATTATTAATATAGATATGCAATATATGGAATCTGCTTTCTTTAAAAGTTCAACCTTAATTTTTTTTTTTTTTAGTTTTTGAACTCAAATTTCACCAAAAAAAGAATTAAAAAGTCATTCTAGCAATACATACATACACATACTATCATAACAGATAATTTTTACTTTAAAGTTCCACATTCCTAACTAAAGCAATTAGAAACAAAAACAAGATAGGCATAGCGATTAGTAAACCAATCACAATGCTTCGCAACGGCTTCTGATAGTAATTTATGTTGAATTATTGCTTTAATTTCCATATTATAGATGTGATTGCTGTGAATGCAAAAGGCACAATTGTTGCGATTATTGTGATTGTTGATGAGCTGTATTGTACATGTGATTGTTGCGAATGCAAAAGGTGCGATTGTTGAGCTAATGAGATTTTAATGATAATTTGTTCACAGACGACAAACAGGAAATATAAGGCATCTGATACTTGTAGCAGGAGTCTAAAATTAATCCTCAAAATTTGCTTGAAGAACATAAGTTTATATATTTATAAGTATATTTAAATATCCAATAGTAAAATGTGTATAGGATTTTTAGTGATTTTATGTTAAGTTATTTAATAAAGTTGATCCTTAAAATAAACCAATGGAAGTTTGGGTATAGATGTTTTATGAGAGTGATGTAGTTTGAGAAGCAGAAGCTTAATATATATTACAATAAAAAAAAGAATTGCTACTCTATTCCACAACTAAGATAATATTTTTATTCTTTCTTTTGCATTCTTTCAAATTTCCTTGACTTGGTCTTAATTGATTGAGTTTTATGAGCTTATTAAATTTAGATTTCAACCTGTTATTGTTAATTTAATCCTTCATTTTCTTTTGTTTGTTTTAGAATGTCTGCAACTGTCTTTGTACAGCCCTTAGATTTACTGAAGAATCGTATGCAGTTAATTGGTAAGTTTAAAAATATATTCCTATATCTAAGCATAATTAAACAGTGGTATGCTACACTTAAAGTTCTTTAATCTATATATTACTAAAATCTTTTCCTGTCCAGCCAATTCAACAATGGCCAAGGGTGTGCCTGTGTAATTGTTGCGAATGCAAAAGGTGTGATTGTTGTGATTTCCAATATTCACAATGGTAGTGCAACAATGGAAGATGGGTGTTGAGTTTTCATTGTTGCATAGAAATCCACAAATGCAAAATGAGCCTAGTTGAACTTCAAAATGTTTGTTCTCTCTGTCAACAATGGTGCGCTTTCAAATAATGAGTTCATTCAAAAAGGAATAACATATCACTATTTGCTCAACTATTCAACAAATCATAACTACTTTCATTGGAAGCAATTCTTCTTGGATTATCTGTGCTCTTAAATAACCAATACAATTCCTACCTTATTTACTGTAAACTCAAATTGTTAACAGTAAATAAGGTTAGAATGTATATTGGTTGTTATTTAAGAGCATGGGCTGATTGTATATTTTCATACATCACATATTATAAACGATATTGTGAAAGATATTGAGAGGAAACGATTGAAAAGAGCACAACAGACAGATTTGGATTGAAAGAATGAAGCCGAACGTAAAAAACAGTTAAGAGCTAAGGAGGCATGAGAGATAGAGGTTAGACGCTGAACGATATCAGGCAGAGAGAGAGACAGAGACTTTAGGTCCCCGAACTCTACTTCATCTAACATCCATCTCAACATATCTCTTCTTCAAACATCAATCAATCTGTATGGGGGGGGGGGGGGGGGCCTGATCTATATAATTGTTGAGCATTTTTGCCAATAACTGGTCCTTAGTGCCTTTAATAACAGGACGAGTATGAGGAAAGTAAGCCTTGATGTAGAATGAAGAATAAAATTTCTTTTCTCTTTTGTGTGATATAGGTAATTTCTGAAAAGTGTGTTGGTGCCTAATTAAGTTTTAGGAAATGGGGTTATTGGTCTCCTCTGAATAGGACTGATTTTGGTGAAACACCAATATTAAAAAGAGATATAAATACAGAATCAAAAAGTTGGTGAAAATTAAGTATAGACTTAAGATTTAAGTGATTTAACTTAACATTTTATGATAAGATTTTCAAGATTGGGCATTGAAGATTATTTGAAAATATTTCACGATATAAACTTGATACATCTTCCCTTAATAGCTATTTCTGCCTTTTAATATTTCACCACTACAAATATTAACCTGGTGGTCCAGTGCAGGGGCTGCAGGCTAAAAGAATCCAGTTCAATTTCCAGCTGATATCGAGGATTTTTCCCTGGGTATTCTCTCCAGACAAATCCTGGGGTTCGCCCAGCCCTCTATTAAATGTGGACTGGATTTTTCTTTCTCGGGGTTAAACGTGAGGAAGGCAACCTGAATCAACTTCATCCCAATGGTTGCGAATCACTGGGACTATGTTGTCAATACCTTGAAGGGAGTTCATGGCCTGTAAAGAGGAATTCTTTTAACTTAAGTTATTGATGCTTTCGTAGTCATCATGCAGCCTGTAAAAGTATTTAGTATTTATTGGTTAGAAACTGAATTAAAGCAGTTACAAATTTCAACCAAAGAAATTTATTTTCATGAACATCAGTTTATCGTAATTGTCTTCTGGGATTGACAAGACTGGACACAAGGAAAATCACTGAGATTTAACCAGAATTAAACACTGGAAATAGCGTTCAAGAAATATAAAACTTTCAGAAAAAATGGATACAACTTTGTTGAAGGATACTAATAATAGGATTCCAAAATTAGCATTTAAATACAACCCTTTAGTTAAGAGGAGACCTGCCTGAAGACAAGATGGAAAGATCAAACACATCTTCAGAGTCAGGAACAGTCTCTTCAGACCTAATCTCGATATATTCAGACAAGTCTTTGCAACATTGCCATATTAGGACAGTATTAAAAATTTGGAAATTATAAATTTTTTATGCTTAATGTTTTATTGTTGATAAAAAAAAAAAACAAGGTAGGGATAGCGATTAGTAAACCAATCACAATGCTTTCCAACTCTTCTCATAAGAAAATATAATTGATATTGCTTTAATTTCCTTATTGTAAATGGGATTGTTGCGAATGCAAAAGGTGCAATTGTTGCGATTATGGTGATTGTTGAAGAGCTGTATTATAAATGTGATTGTTGTGCATGCAAAAGACACAATTGTTGCCATTATTGTGATTGTTGTAGAGATGTATTACAAATGTGATTGTTGTGCATGCAAACGACACAATTGTTGTGATTGTTGTAGAGCTGCATTACAAATGTGATTGTTATGCATGCAAAAGACGCAATTGTTGCAATTATTGTGATTGTTGTAGAGCTGTATTATAAATGTTATTGTTGCACATGCAAAAGACGCATTGTTGTAATTGTTGTTAATGATATTTTAATGATACTTGTTCACAGACAGACTAAAAGGATAAAAATTGTCAGGATTTTGTTTTAATTCTTGGTTGGGAAAAACAAAACAAAAACAAACCTATGGCATTAAACTTGATATCTTAAAGACCTTTGTTAAATTAACCCAGTCATATAAAAATATACTTTGTTTAAGAATAGCAATTATTCTCATTTACAAGAAATATGAAGACATTAATCCCATTCCATTTTATAATGCAAATTATTTTAGGTAAAGGTGAAGCACGAAAGACCAGTTTTCAAGTTGCTGCGTTAGTTATTAAGAATGAAGGCATTCCAGGACTTTACACAGGGTAGATATCATTTTTAAATGTTGTGAAATTCAATTTGGTATCTGTAGATCATTTAAGTCTTTTATATTAACTGTCCAGAATTTGATGGCTGTGACTGAGTGATAGGAGGATTCTAGGGAAGTTAAGTGAACACTTCCATTCAAGGAATCCCTTAACTTAATGCACACAGAATCAGAAGAAAACATCTATGCTGTGCTTTCCAGACAAATGTTCCACAATTTTAAAATGTATTCATAAGTACTAACAAAAATCTCTTTTAGAGGATAAAAATATTGGCATATTGAAGCTGAAAAGTTATGCTTGCTTAAGAACATAATTCTTAATCTATTAAGAAAAACTATTTGCTTTGTTTATTTCAGCAAAAAGTGATTTACAAATCTTTTGTCATTCAGATTGTCAGCTGGTCTTCTTCGGCAGGCATGCTACACAACTACTCGATTAGGAATCTACACCTGGCTTCTAGAACTTGTTTCTGGGTAAGATTATTATTCACTCTACAAATTTCTTACTGCAATGTCATCTGTAATTATTTATGATCGGTTTTAATGTCTGTATTTAAATCAAAAATACAGGATAGCATTGGCTTTAATTTCAACTAAAATTAGAAAGTAAAATAGTAATATCAATAATGATGGATATTTGATTTAATATTCAAGATGGTCCCAACACATTTATAGCATTTAATACTAGTTTTATTATAGTTTTTATTATTTCATTATAGTTTTTATTATTACTTCAATTTTATTGTTTTACATTTTACGGTCTTCAACTGCATCGGCAATTAGATGTTCTAAAGTAGTTGAAAGAAATGATGGATTAAATGATGACAATTATTATAAATGTGATGAAAATGGAACAAAATTTGAATATTTATTCATTCTGTCTTTTTCATTGAAGATAGTTTCTTATCAAACAATTGGACATAGTATTTTAACCTAAAATTTTAAGATTAGGTTATTTGCTGCAGATGGAACCATGTCTCTTTCTTTATATTTTGTTTTATTTTATGTTGTAAAATACTTAATAAGCAGATATTGAAATCTTTAATTCTCAAGGCCAGAAAATAAATCTCCAAGTTTTCCTGTGAAGGCTGGTTTGGGAATGACTGCTGGAGCTGTTGGTGCATTTGTTGGGACACCTGCTGAAGTAGCCCTTATTCGAATGACTGCTGATGGAAGGTTGGAATTAATTTCTGAATTTCTAAAGTGACTTTTAAATTAAAACATTCTGTTTATTGTAAAATTAATTAAAAAACAATGTAATGCTCATAAATGTCTTTTCTTTTTATAATTATTTTTTTTCTTTCCATATTGGAGTTATCCATTTTTAGAGCAGCTGTTAAGTTTATTTTTAACTACGTTACTTTTGCAGTAACTTAGTACTTGAATTTTAATATTAATTTCTAACATTTTAGGATGTTTTCTTTAAATAGAAGTGTTATTTGAAATATATGAAGAAATTTAATCCAAGGAGTTAAAGGCATAAATATTCTCTTATGCCATAATGTAACTGCTGTTAGATTGTTGAGATTAATCTTTTTATTAGTATCATTTACAACAGCTATTCACCTTTAATTGAGGCTGCTTCAACTTCACTGCCAATTGTATAGGAATTGTTTTCTAATTCGAAATAAAATGGCCATTATTTATTAGTTATAGAGAATTAATGGAAGTTTATTTTAAGTCCTAACTTGCTGTTTTTGTACATTTGATTTGTTTCCTTTTTTTTTTTTTTTTTTTAAGACTTCCTCCAGCAGAAAGAAGAAATTATAGTAATGTGTTTAATGCTCTTGTGAGGATTACAAGAGAAGAGGGCTTATTTACATTATGGAGGGTAAGAAATTCTAAATTTAAAAAAAGAGAGAATGTAATAATTTTTAACTTGAAAATAAAATCTTTATTTAATTATAAACCACATAGATTTGTAATCAGTGTAATGAATTCAATTCGTTAATTCTATTGTTAGTGATTAAAAGTGTAATACAAACATTTAAATGTTGCAGCTTCATCAAAATTATTCTCATCATTAGTATATTAACCATTTTGGAAGGGAATTTTTGATGCTAACTTTCAATGTTTATAGCGACTGTTTTTATTAAGATTTACTACAGAAAAAATTAAAAGTTAAACGTTTATTCAGTTAATTTATTTAATGTTTTTCCTATAGGGGTGTGTTCCAACAATAGGACGTGCAATGGTTGTTAATGCTGCACAACTGGCCACTTATTCCCAAGCTAAAGAACTTTTGCTTGCCACATGTAATTATCTTATTATTTTATTTAATCTATAATAGCTTGAAAATGTTTTAAGTAACAAATTTTGTTTATATGGAACTGCTCTTAGTATTTGAATCATCTTTTAATTTTCATGAAACTTTACAGTGTGCAATGAAAATGTTGATGTGCTTTTAATCTTTTTGGAGATGACTGTTAGG
>JAFIDM010000002.1:46504004-46541633 GCA_023159025.1 Thereuonema tuberculata
TAGTTTATTATTTTTAAATTACCCTTTATATTGAAGATCTAAAGCTAGTTTTTCTTTTAATTCTTTAAATTCCTTTAATTTACCTTGTGTTAAGGTATTCAGGTGAATGGATTTAAAATTAGATATTAACTAACATTGTAGAAAAACAAAATTAAAATGGTTTGTAGGGATTTTCTGCTTCTATAGTTGATTAGTTTATTTAAAGCAATATGGAACTGTTTCAAATGAATAAATTAATGATAAAAGGTTTTATGTGCATTTTTAAAAAGATTCAAAATTTCATAAACTATCAATGAGTTGCTAATTTGTGTATATATATGTAAACTAATGGTGTCATTTAATGATGGCATTAGTAATGTTAATAACTTCATTGTAATCAATTTTCAGTTTCCACCCAGTAATGCTGTATTTTGAACTTTTGAAACACTTGATGTTTATTAGCTGTTAATTGTTCAATTAACTCCATTTTCTGTTAATGCTCAGTGGAATTATACTATTGCTTTAACTATTCTTTATTTCAGCAATGGTAAAAAAAAAAAAAAAAATCATTATATTGATATAATAAATGCAATATCTATCTTGTGTTAATTGGTTTCTACAAAATAAGGTAGAATATATGAATAATCATTTGTTGTGTAATCTGCAGGTAGATTAAGTAATGCAAATTATATTTTGTTAGACTAAAAGTTGGAAATACAGTATTTGTTTAATTGCGGTTAGTTCAGTGGAAAAAATTAAAACTAAGTGAAAGAAACTGAATTTTATTTAAATTATGAAAATAATTGATTGAAAAAAAAAAATTTTTTTAGCTTAATCTAAAAGTGAATTTAATTTTAAAACTTTATACTAAAAACTGATTAATTTTTTTAATATATATAATTTTGATTTTAATTAACTGTTATTCAGTCAATTAATCCCTTATAGCAATAAGAAAAAATACAATCATTAAAAGAGATTAAATTGAGTACAAAAGATTCCTTTTCGTAACGACTTGTATATTATGAGGAACTAGAAAGAATCTTGTTTAGTTCGGCTTTCTTAAAATTAGAATTTTAAGAAGTGTGAGTGACAATAGAATTTTTATAAGAAACTTGAACTACGTAGGTTTTAAAATAAATGTAGCACATATTCTTTATGTAAATAGCTAGGTAACAAAATACCAAAACAATATGTAAACACACATAGGACAAAGTCTTGCTTATTGTATGTACAGAGTTAATATATTGTAAAGATTTGAAATATCAGTTTTGCCAACAAATAAATGACTACTTTAGACATTTGTTCATTTTGTGTTTTATTTTTTTCCTAATAAACAATGCAATTTTAGTTGTCAGGATAATGGGTTAAAATTTGGTCTGCGATTTTTACTTTCTCCATTTGATAGTTACAGTCAAATATAGTAATATGCAAGCAAATGTTAACATGAATGTGTGGACGAATAACTCGGAGGAGATTAGCCAATCTATCCCCAACTTCATATTTAAGTTTAATCAAAATTGAGTAGATTTTGGTTTACAAAAGCTCTTTTAAAGGCACTGATCAACAACAAGCTTGAAAATTGAGTTAAAAGTAATTGTTTCTGATTAGATATTTGTGTTTGTAGTCTGTTTATGGGACATTTCATAATATAGGGAAAATCCTGTACCCTTAAATAATTCAAAGAATAAGATTATTTTACTTTTGGAAAAATTAACGTGCTGTGAAAAATTCTAACAAAACAAATTGAAAAACCAAGAGCAGCACCAGAATAAATAAATTGCCTTTTTGATTCGATTATCGGGAAGGAATTGGGAATGGCCGTTTCGTCCTACATTGGGCTGATGAGTCCTCTGTAGGACGAAACGGCCGTTCGCGATTCCTTCCCGATAATCGAATCAGAAAGGCTATTTATTCTGGTGCTGCTCTTGGTTTTTCAATTTAAGATTATTTTATATTATATTTTTTTATTTCAGACTTTAGTACAATTGGACGGTGTTATGCATCATATGACCAAGTGCCAAAATTCGATTTTGAAATATTTGCATAAACGCAAAAGTTTACTTTTATTTCATTTTTTATGGAATGAGGAGTGTTATATATCAGAATGAAGATACTTTCACAGGACAATTCTGATCATTAACAAAATTAATAATAAAAGAATATCCTTCAAAGGTAGTTAGTCATATCATGCAAATATTATTCGTTATGATTAGTCGATTGCAGTTTATTTAAAATTAATTTTCCGCAGAATTATGTTGAGTTAGCAAGCAGGAACAATTTTTTATAAAATTTACACCTTTCACTACTAGATGGAACAATCTATATTACTAAAATCTTTTATTACTGTCTGTCTGTCCGGCGCAATTGTTAATTTCCTGCGAAAAAATTACTACAGTGGAGCACCGTTTATACGTTTTTCAAGGGACTGAGAAAAAAAAACAAAAACGTATAAATGGAATTCATAAAAGTTACAAACAATTTCGTAATAACCAACAATAAAAAGTCAGAGGTAAATTAAAATATTACAAGAAAATGAAATACATGAGTTATGTAATACAAAACTTCTTGTTCCGGATTTAATATACAACTAGTACTACTATTCATATTCATTCAGCATTTACAAAATATTTTGTTGTTTGTTTTTATAGGGCTTTTTTGGAATGCACAGAAAAAGTTTCATTGTGCACAGTTAAAAGTGCCATCTTAACTTTTTTATTTAAATCACTGCTAATGGGGTAGTCTTGCATGGTGTTAAAACCGGCCAAAGCTTGTTGAAAACTTGGCAGAGGTTTCTCAGTGTAATTTTCAAATACTGCATGCCTTTTCTAAGACTGGACAATCGGCAATTGGGAATCTGAGGTTGAAATGCGCATTTTCTCTTTTCTTGAGTTCTTCAAAAAAAACGTATAAAGGAAATTTGCGATTTCAGGAAAACGTATAAATGAAATTATTTAATGTTAATATGCATTGGATTTTGCCAGGACCATTCAAAAAAACGTATAAATGATAAAACATATAAATGAGAAACATATAAACGGTGCTCCACTGTACAATGAAACATTTGTGAATCGAACCTGCAACCTTTTGATCTAAAGTCCGACATCTTATCCATTAGGCCACTGGGACTACATTCAAATTGTTTCTTATCACTCCCTTTGTGTGTGTGTGTGTGGTGCAATGAGAGAAGAGCCAGAGAAAAAAGAAAATAACTTTAATTTTAGCCTACTAGATTAAAATTTAAATTCAATGTTCATTTTTTTTAGCTTCTCTGTCAACAATGGCGCACGCTTTCAAATAATGAGTTCATTCAAAAAGGAATAAGATATCACTTTTTGCCACAACCGCTTGGAATCGATTCTTCTTGGATTATCTCATACTTACCAGGGGGATGGCCTAGTAATCTCAAAAAATCTATTTTAGTGCTGGGTCAAATGATGCATAACACCACCCAATTATATACATGATTGGCTTTAAGAATATCAAAAACTAATGTATATGGGTAAAGATACTTTAATCTTTAAAGTTTTTAAAAGTATAATATGAATTTTGATAAAGATTAGTGCAAGAAATTAAGAGTATTTTTATGAAACATTTCTCTTCAGATTTTGGTGTTTGTTATCCGTGTAAAGGGCCTGTGTAGAATGTGGACTCCAAATACTGCAAAAGTTTTACTGATCAATTTTGAACTTTGTAATTAGAATTGCTCCAGTCTTGATTGATTTTGGAGCTTGTAGCACTATTTTGAAACGTAATATACAAAATGGAACTAAATACATTAATTTACATGAAATTTCAAATTTGAAAGTTTAGAATTATTGTGTACATTATTCAAGTTTGGAGTATAAATTATTCTTACCTTTCTGAAATAATTACCTTAATTCTTAAAAACTCCATACATATCTCAGCATTTCAGCAATATTTCGTTGGCCTTACTGGCCCAACTTTTTCAAGCTTTTTTGGGAGGAGAACCATTCTCTCCTTCCCAATTTCAAAAACAAATAACTAAAAACAATCAAGAACTTTCAAAAGAACATGAACCACATCAACAAACAAAAACGGGAATTCCAAAGGGTGAATCAAATTAAATTAAAAAAACATAAAACACTCTTGAATTTTAAATTTTAAAACTTTAAATCAAATAAATCACTGACAAGGTTCACGTTCTTTTGAAAGTTCTTGATTGTTTTTAGTTATTTGTTTTGAAATTGGGAAGGAGAGAATGGTTCTCTTCCCAAAAAAGCTTGAAAAAAGTTGGGCAGGTAAGGCCAACGAAATATTGCTGAAATGCTGAGATATGTATGGAGTTTTTAAAAATTAAAGTTTGGAGTATATTTACTCATGGATCCCTTTTAAATATAGACCAAACTATGATGCCTTTAAGTAAATCAAAGAATGCACTGATGTCAAATTTCATTAACATTCATGTCGAATATTGGCAGGAGTAGAAATGAGCAAACTATCAGCTTGAAACCTTTCAATTTATAATTTTTAAAAATTTTGCCACTTAAAAGCAAAAAAAGAAAGGGCAGGAAAGGGTTCCAACCTAAGTGATTTCAACACTGCAAATAACACTTCTGACCATAATTCTCACAGGAAAATCACCAGTTTTTTGTTTTACTCCCTTTTCCTATTACAGCCCTTTGTTCATTTGGATGGCTATATTTCAACCAAATCCCTTTGACATATTTGTACATTTTCTGAAAAGCCAGAATCTCTTTAAGGCAGTGAAAACAAGAACATTGGACCTTTTTTTCGAAACCTTTGTAAATCCTAGTGTTTGCTTACTGCAGTGAAGAAGAAAAGCCTAAATCGCAGATGGGAGGGAGGGGATTTGGTTTTTGCGCTACTCGCTATTAACAATATCTACAGGAATACACAGTGGGCTCGGTAGCCGAGTGGTCAGCGCACTTGGCTGCGGGTTGGAGGTCGCTGGTTCGATTCCCGGCCTCGGCGAAGGGCGGGAATTTTTCCACGCTTCTTTCACCTCCAAACGGGTCCTAGGGTCTACCCAGCCCTCTATGAAATGGGTACCGGGTTTCTTTCCCGGGAGTTAAAGGCGGGCGGGCGTCGGGCTGACCACCCGACCTCAACTTTGTCCCGTTGGTCACAAAACGCTGGGAGCCTGACCTCCCGCGCCCCAAAGGCCAGCCCAGGCCTGTAGAGGGACACTTTAACTTTTTTAACAGGAACACACAAAAAAATGAATGAAATGGCCATGTCTATGATCAAAAGTTATATCAGACTTAGTGGACCAATTGATACTATCTTGGCTGCTCTACAAGAATGAATGAATGAAGACTGGAGAAAGAAATTGAAAAGTTTGACTTCTTACTGTTCATGTAAAAAAAAAAAACGATAAATTAATGCTTTTAGACAAGTGTCAAAAGCAAAGCGGCCCCATAATATCCAGAATTTTATAAACAAAATGTATTCAGAAGGGTCTATATTGGGGGGACGTCGATCGCAGTTTTCCTCTTTATCGGAAGCGACCACTTCTGACCCCCAAAATCCAGTCAGGGAATGGTCCTATAGAGGTCTGATTTTTTGGACGTGGGCACCTACTTTTTGATGCTGAACACAATGGTGAAGGTTTCATTCTAATATCTCTAACCGTTTGGCCACTACAGAATGTGACATCCAGCAAGCATAAAAGCAAGAGCAGTTCCCTAGGTTTTACAGGCAAGCTGTAAACTAGGGGCCACTAAAAAACCAAGGCAACAATGTCACGGAAACACACATTCTAGTATAATTGCACTGAAATCAGAGCTAATCAAATTTCATTAAGACCATGGATTCATTATTTCTAGAAATTGGAATGAATAACCTTTGATGTGCAATCAACAGATGGGAATATCCAAAACCTTGTGTGAAGAAACCACATGTGGATTTGGACAAAATTGGGAAGAGAACAACAACAAATGAAACACACGATAGTAAGAATTTTTAGGATGAAGGAATGTGTCACTAAGGAATGATTCTTGACTGTCATAGAATGTTTTACATGTTTTTGTGTACTATGACAGTAAAGATGAGAGATCCAAGAGATAAATTTTAATACAAATATTGAGATTTGTTTCAAGTTTGTGTCCAAATTTTCAATCTTTATTTTAAGGTAAAAGCTCCACTCAGTTCTTTCTTAAGCAAAAATGATTATTATATCCTGCACTTAAAGCAGACTGATGAAATTCACAAAGCATCTTGATAAGAAAATGAGGGTTGGAAAATCATCTTCATTTGATTTCTAATACTAAGGATTTTTTTACTTCTCAGAAAAGAATTGCTCTTACTGAAAGAAAGATTATTATAATTTTCATCATTGAACTGATATTCTAATATAGAAAATGAGGAACATAGGAAATGAACTAAGATGAATCAAAAAGGAAAAAAAAAAAAAAAACAGCACATTTTTACAACTGCACTATGGGTTATTAATGGAAATCTATGATAACTGTTTTGTCCTTATGCCGATTCCATCTATCAGAAGACAGGAAAACTTAGAAATATCTCTCTCACTCCCATGAAAACAAATGAAAAACAAGATAATTTACTGCAACCAGTACAGATTCAAAAACATGGAATGATAATGCGTATTTTTTCCTCGCTTTAATGAATATTCCTGAAACACGAATAAACTCCTTTATTGATGAAGAGCGAGCTCATTCCCACAGATATCAAGAATTATGAATTTGGCTTAAAACTGCAGATAATAAAGTATAAGCAGATGCAGTTATTGCACTGTTAATTAGAAGTGATTCTGAATAATAGCAATACAAGTATTCAGTAAATTAAATCTAAATCAATGCACCTAATTTTTTCTTTGCCAATGTTGCCATGCCTTTGTTATGGCTGTCATTTCTTTCCATTAACAGATTGAGAAGTATTTGACTTATATTACCTTTTTCTTTCATTGATTGATTTTTTTTTTAACTTATGAATAAATCATTGCTTTATTGACTTGTTTATAATAAATATTTTCTCATTTTGCAGCTGATATGTGTTATTGTTTCTTATATCTTCACAATGTTCTTTCATTGACTCATTATTTATTAATCATAGCTAATTTAAAACATAAAAATAAATAACACAAATTGCAGTGCAGTGGGTTTATTACAGATCTTCAAAAGCAATTAACATCCTAATATTACATATCAGAATATTCAGACAAACAACATTCAAACTTTGACGAGCATTGGAGGTATCAGAGATTGTGCTGTTTTCTGATCATGAAGATGTTCCACAATTGCTAACGCAAACTCAAAGCATGTACCTGGACCTCGGCTAGTAATTAACTGTACGTCTTTTGCTACTCTGTCTTCAGAATACTTATAAGTGCCTATTAAAAAAAAAAAAAAAAAGTCCTTACTTTAAAAATGTGAATTAAAGATTAAATTAAAAAAAAAGAGAAAGCTAAAGTAAAAGAGAAAGAAAATTAAATTAAAAAATAAAAATCTTCTAAACAATTTAAGCATATTTTAGGAAGATATTTTCAGAACATGGTTCATTAATAGATTTTTTTTTTCCTTTTAGATAAATTTATAAATTAACAAGATTATTTATGCACTAATAGGTTTGAGCAAAATTAAAAGTCTTTTAATAACAAAAAAATATTGAAAAAAAAATGTTTAATTTAAAAATTAATCATAATACTTATACTGTAATTAATATGTAATCAGGAATCTGTAGATATGAATTTTAATATAATTTCCTGGATTTAATTTTACTATTTTAATTTGTGAATCTGGGAATTGTGAATTTAAGATAAGTGTTTCTTCCCATATTCAGCAAAGAAAAGAGCTGAATGCTGATTTAATACTTGTTCCAAAATAAAAGCAGCTGAGACTTAAAAATACATTCAGTGACTTCATGGCCTGAAGGTGACCTTGAGATTCAATGTTATGTAATATTTTTTTCTTTTCTATCTCTAAGAAGGTCATCCATCTCAAAGCAAAGTGTGAATGAAGTAAAATTAATCACTTATCATGTGATAGTTGCTCATGGTTGATATTTCAAAACAAATTTATTAAACAAAAAAAATGTTAAATCTATAAATGCTATTTTTTTCACTTATTAATAAAAATATTTTAATTAGTAACTGAAAAAATAACATACATAGTTAAGATATAAAATTTAGCTTTTATTTCACTACATTATTAAAATATTTATGT
Organism: Thereuonema tuberculata; assembly: GCA_023159025.1. NCBI lineage: Eukaryota > Metazoa > Arthropoda > Chilopoda > Scutigeromorpha > Scutigeridae > Thereuonema > Thereuonema tuberculata. The sequence continues at coordinate 46,512,149 of JAFIDM010000002.1, forward strand.
TGTAAGTATTTATTTTAAGCTAAATAAATAAAAAAAAAAGATATTCAAAATACCTGAGAATTATTCTTAGAAAAGCATATAAATGAAATATTTTACAGGATGATTCAGAATTGTATGCCAAGGGAATTCTTTAGAACACTGCTGATAATATATAAACTAGAATCTCAATAAAGTGTGTATTTATTAATGTTTTCTTCTCCATTACCCAAATTCAAGCTAATAGCAAAATAAATCCTAAACAATATAAACAGTTCCTGGACATTTGATTTAGAGAGAGAATGAGAGAGAAAGAAAAGTTAAGGAGTTCGAGTTTCAATTCACCTACAAAAGCAACTATACAATTCTCTTACACTAAATTAAAAAAAGAAACTTATGAAAGTACTAATATTGACCAGTATTAATTTCTTTATATCTCTATGCAGCAATAATATCACATAAATTGTAAGAAACAGATATAAGACTCCTAAAGAATCAACTGCTTTTAAAATCTTGCTAAATCATTGCAAAAAATAAAACAAAAAAATTAGTAGGAAAGAAACAGCAAAAATTATACATATTTCAGAAAACAGAGAAACTCGATTGAAAAATAGTTCATATGTGGAAATACGAACTTTTTCATTGAAAAGAAAAAAAAAAATCTTCAAATTAATGCACTTATATGAATAAGATCTTACAAGACATGATTTCTATGTACAGGGTGATCGTAATGAAAGTATCCTTATTCTACACTGTCTAGAGGGAATGTGTGGCAGTCCAAATGCAACAGAATTTGGCAGGGTGACATTTCAGGATGTGCAGCCAACATTTAAAAAAAAAAATAAGAACCAAAAAGCAACAAAAATGCAGTTTCATTTACATAAGCATATGTGTTCAGGCAAATTCATAAAAGTGGCGACAACTGCTGGATGTCCTTCGTATGAGCTATGATGCCCATCACCTTGCCGTAATGATGCTTCATCATCTTGTGAAGCTGTTTTATGAAAACATTTTTTTTTGGAAATATTGGCTGCACATCCTGAAATATCACCTTACCAAATTTCTTTGCATTTGGACTGCAATGTCTAGACAGTGTTGAATAGGGTACTTTAATTATGATCACCCAGTATGAAAGAGATGAAGATTCACATCTGAAATTTCTGTTTAAAAAAACAACAACAACTAAAAAAATCCATCAATGATTCACAAATAATGAGAATTGGAATTGCTTTTGTTTTCACAAACAGGCAACATCCTTTGACATTAAAGTGGAATGATAAAACAGTAAGATGCATAGTTGTCTTGATTGTTTATCAGAAATCATTGAGAGTTATGTTCTGACTTTATTCATCTCCTTAAACAGCTTTCTCATCATCAAAGTGTGTTTGATAGGTGAAGAGGATTATTTCTCAGCATCAAATTTACATTGATGAGCACGGATAAATGATAAATATATAAATTTGATTTCCATGGTAAATGAAATAAAATACTCACTGTGGTTTCTCCCAAATTGCTGGCACAAGTCTAGGTAATAATGGAGATCATCACCACCATCATCATCACCTTTTTATCTTGACAACCCTGTGAGGCTCAAGGCCTTCCTTAAACGTTTCAACCAGCCATTTCTGTTCAATGCTACGCTATTCTAGTTTCTTATTGCAATTTCTTTCACACCATCGTTTTCTGGGTTGTTCGATTTGTTTTGTGAGGTTACATGATTTTTAAATTTGTGAGTTTTCTTTTATATAGTTGAATTATCAATCTTCATGCAATCCCTCCCATCTTGGAGGAACACAGCGTTTCGTTTAAGCCTTTGGGCCTTTTTCTTTTACCCTACACTCTTTAGCTAGACTCTAGTTTACAACCATTTTGACATTGCATAAGATTACAGTCAAGAACGTGTGGGGTTTGGTTTGCTAACAGAGCCTTTTAAAATGGGAAGGCATATTGACCTTTAATGGTCTGTAACTAGTGACATTAGTGAATGCCTTCAGCATCACATCAGCCTATTTGACTCCAGAGATCACGTCCTGCATATCAAAATAGAGACTGACAAATAAGAGAGAGTGAAAAATGGATAAATTTTACATTGTGCGTTCAGAGATTGTAGCAAGGTTTCTCCCAAAATGGGGTCTTAAGTCATGTCCCAAAGATACCTGATGGACTTATCAGGCTAGTCAATCTATTCTAAAATGCCAAAATAACTGGGAAAGGTGCTACCATGTACATTTCATTTCACCACACCCTTGCGGTTAATGGAATTGTCCGCAAATAACATATACTGGGTGGCATAGGCGGATCCAGGGGGGTGCTAGTGGGGCTATAGCCCCTCCCTTTAGCTGTGAATATAGATAGGATAAAATGTGGTATCCAAAGGCTGCTGCCTGATGGACATTAATATTGCCATGATGACGATTTCAATTGCTAATAGAAAGCTGTCTACTAGCGTGCGTTTCAGACAAACATGTATAATCAGCCCTACAAAAAAGTTAGCCACCCTTCAGAAAAGTTAGCCCCCCCCCTTTGAAAAATCCTGGATCTGCCCGTGCTGGGTGGTTAAAATTAAACTGACCCTACTCTCATCACCCTGGATGGGTTGTAAAGAACATATGACAATGATACTTGATAGATATGGGTCATTCCACAGAAAACGTACCTTTTTAAGTACAAGGCACTTATTTACTTATGAAATATTCAAAGTTCTTCTTTCAGTGGTTATAAACAGCAATACAAACCAAGGAAGATATGAACATTGGTATTCTTTGTTCTTTCATTTTACTTCTATTAAATTTTTAAACAACAGTGAAGATATGTATACCTCCGTTACGTGTCACAAGTGTTTCGTCAGAAAGGTGGTTAATTATTGCATGAATTTAAGGAAATATTGAATAAGTGAGTCACATTGTATTTCTTACATTAAAAGGTGAACTGCAGTTCGACATAAAAAAAAAAAAATGAGAAAATAATAGCTTGAACATATGTTTTCAGTTTTGAAAGTTTGTCACAGACTTTCCCTGTATCCTCTGTTCTGAAGATATTTTAACAAATTCCCATTAGATGGCAATAGTATTCACAAAGAGTGGATGAAGGAGGGAAAGACACCACTTTGGTTTAGCTCTGTCTTATGTTTGGAGTAAAATAGTATGGTTTAACTACATTCTATCTAACAGTTTCTTCAGGATTGTCAAGACGGTTCTCATCTTTGTGTATCCTCCGTTCTCAACTTAAGACAAATAAATAACATTGAGAAAATACATAGAACTTGTTGAAATTATTCTTAAATACGATTCAATTACATTTTAAAGGATGTTCATGAGCTAACCTCACAATAAGCATGACAAACTAGGAAAATTTTGCAGAATGTATCCTCCGTTACATTAACATTGAATGGAGGATATTAATTTCGTAACAGAGGGTACAAAATCATTTATTTAAATACTATGAGTCTCAATAATTGATTTAGTATATGTACTATATTGTTTATTATCATTATCTCAATAATTAAATTTTAACATATTTATGATATTGGAATATTTGTTTATTATTATCGGTAAATTTCTTTTCTGCTATTTTGCGATAAGTTAATGTTCTATTTAACCACTCAGTTTCAGAATAAATTAAAATTTCAACCCTTGTTTTGCTTAAATTGAGTTATGCTTTTAAAATATTGGTAGATTTCATTACTGTATCTTATACTCTGTTACAGTTGTGTATCCTCCGTTCATATCACTATTTTATTTTATTCCTTATTTCATGAAAAAAGAAGAAACAATGTAACAATTCATTTTATAATTCATAGGAGGAATAATACTACTTAGAAAATAAATTTCAGATTTGTTTGTCAATATTTTTTATTAAACATTTTTGTCTCTTAAAAGGCACGTTTTCTGTGGAATGACCCATATGCTAATTAGACTATGCAGACACGATTTCTGTAAGGGCTAAAAAACATAAGAAAAGTTACAGAAGTTATTCGATATGTGCTCCAGATAGGTCAATTACATGCTGCGCGATAATACAACGTAATCAAAGGTTGCATGCAGCATTTCCAGTGAAATGTCAGCAGCAAGTCGCTGTATGCTTCACTTTAGATCAGGCAGAGACCGTATGCATCCCTGATAAACGTAATCTTTCAGATATTCCCACTGCCAGAAGTCACTTAAAATTAAGTCCGGAGATTGTGCAGGCCAGGCATCTGGAGATTATGCGACCATTCGTAAATGTCGCACGAAGCATTTCTTTCACTCTTCAACCATTATGCGGTGTTGCTACATCCTGCATGAAAACAGTAGTCTCTAAACAATTTCATACTTGCAAGGCAGGAATCACATGCTGAGCAAGGAGTTCACAGTAATGTGCAGTCATAATGGTACACATTACTGTTTCTTGGAGGTGTCATCTCTTTGAAGACAAATGAACAGAGAATAAAATTACTTGTGAATCCACACCATAAAGTCTCATAATCCTTGCGGAACAGCTTGCTTGCAATGACTGCTGGCATTTTATACCTACTGTACAGCGCCATATTTCTGTCTGGTGGTGAAAAGTTGAAGTATTTTTGTTTTCAGCAGAAATCACATCCGCATAGTCTAATTAGCGTATATACTAAGTGTCGTTGTCATATGTTCATTACAACCTGCTCCAGGGTGCTAAGAGAAGGTCAGTTTAATTATAACCACCCGGTATAAAACGGTAGATATTTCCACAATCTCAAGTAGTAGCATTCACAGAACCAATAGCAGATTATTAGGAGTTAAGCGACTTTGAAAGAGATATGATTGTAGAGGCCTAGGAAATGGGTTACTCCATCTCGGAAATTACGACCAAGTTCGGATTCACATGTTCAACAATTTCAAGGGTGTATTTGAACTATACGAAATCAGCGAAAACTTCCTGTGTGAGAGACCAGTATGATAAAAGAAAAGCTGTTGACGAATGTGGATAACAGTGTCTCACACACCCATTGTAACCATCCTGCTCACATGCAATATTGCTGCAAAAAACAGCTCAACTGTATGCTGGGGCCAGTACTAGTATCAGCAGTCGAACAGTGCAATGTTCTCTGTGTTCTGTAGGGTTTCAGAACCCATGCAAGAACCATACAAAACAAAGCTCTGCACCTCACCTGGGATTGGAACAGTGCCACTTGACTAGATGACTGCAAATGTGCATCCTGATACGATGAATTGTCAACTATAATCCAGTGGCGGTGTTCCCACCCCCAGGCAAGGCAAGAGCCTTGTATTGTGTGGTCAGTAATCATTTCCGCCGTCCACTTTATTCAAGGGCTTTTTTTGGGCCACACTGGTCTCGTACGCTGATTTCGTGTAGTCCAGGTACACCCGTGAAATTGCTGAACATATGACTCTGAACTTAATCATAATTTCCGAGATGGAGTGATCCATCTTCTGGGCTCCTACAGTCATATCTCTTTTGGCACTGAAGTGTTGATAAGCTGCCATTGAAGCTGTGAATGCTACTACTTGAGATTGTGGGCAATTCCATTAACTGCAAGGGTATGGTGGCATGAAACCCTTCCCAGTTATTTTGGCATTTCAATGTATATTGACTAACCTGATCAGCCTATATGGTATCTACAGTACATTTGGAACATGATTTAAGACCTCCACTGTTTCTGATTCCTATTTCAGTCTAGGAGAGTCAGATGTAACAAACTGATCCAGCAAAGGTATTCAATTATATAAATAATCCAATCTAACTGTCCGAAAATTCAAAAAATCCTCGATATATAGTACAAGAGTTAAATTCTGGATCTCCATGAAGACATCAAAATTAAGTCCACTCCATTTCCTCCCATCTAGAAAGAACTGATAGGTTTATCATATCAAAGAAAAAAAATAATCAGACACTGCATGATTTAACTCAAGACTCAGACCTAACACTAGGGTTGTTTTCAATATTTATAAAAATTCTCAATAATACCCTCTGACCTATAATGTTGTTACTGCCAACTAGGTCACGTTACTCATTTTGTTTGCTGTGAATCAGGTATGTTATCATATTTTAACTAAAAATCAGATATAAAAAATGCAAAAGTGAAAAAAAAAGAATTGGACCTCATTACAGTTTATTTACAAGTTAGATGTATGATCTAATACAACCTTTTTTCTTAGATTAATCAATATCGTAAGTGACTTCATGGCTCATTACTACTCATGATGTCATTGTCAGATGTCATTATATATGGGCATATTTATTTTCTAAGTGGGTTCCTACTCAGGTTGTTATGCAAGTGTCACTGATTACAGTTGTTTTAAAGGTAGCTGGTTCAAGTGGTATTAAGATTATTTATTCATCTCATTTCTATCTGGCTAATTCTCTAGTTATACTTGGTTTGGGGTACATTCCAAGCTTGCTATGGATAGAATGAGTGTTATTTTTCGGAACTATCATGGGATACAAATGGAGAAGAAGAAAGAGGGATCAAAGAATTTACACAGTTTCAACCCGTCTTAATTTGATATTTAGGATTCATTGTGTGTACAAAACAATAAATAGGAACCCAGGACCTATTGTTCAATGTTTAAAAAATTGCTTAAAAAAGAGAAAATTGCTTTTGATATATTTATCATTTTGATTGTTCTTACTTTATAATTAAACAAAGAAGAGCAATGGATTGGTAGGATATCTATCATTTTGAGGTGTTAATCAAATAAGGGTAGTATAAATCACACATCAATAGAAAATTTAACATCCTTAGTTATATTATTAGAATGTGAAGACAGTTGTGTTATCGGATGAAAATTGAGGATGCTATCTAGAAGTGGACTCTTTCTAACTTTAGAGAACTACGGTTCTAGCCGTAGACTGTCCCATTTCCACTTTCATAATGGATCAAAACTTCTGATCTTATGATGGGGGGGGGGGGGTTGTCATAAAATGACAACCTCTTTTGGTTGTCATTTTATGAATTATGTGCTCTTTCCAATCTTGTTTGGAAATAAAATAGTTTCTTGAATTCAGCATCTTGGATTAAACTTAGATCCAGAATCTGAATATTTCCTAATTGCTGCTCCACTGCATACCTCATGCTATGGATTCAACGATTTATACTTTACTGAGAAAGATGGAAATTCTCATTCAATTTCATGCAACCCCTAATTTCATCCAAGCTTTGGAGCACTGATTGGAATAAAAAGGTATCTCTCAACTCATCAAAAACTTTTATTTGAATGTTTTAACTATGATTGTCATTTTTTATTCAGTGATTAATCATAATAAAAATGAACTCCCTCATATGCTTTATTCATTCTTCTATTAACAACATAATATAATTGAAACTCCTGCAGGCCTATAAAGAACATTTGAGATATAAGCTTCAAACAGGTGCAAGTGGTGATTGAGGGCTTCTTTAGTCCTACACACAATGTTCCTGGGAAAGCTTTCAATATCATTTGAAGGTGACTGAATAAATCTATGGATACATTTGCAGATGTAATAACGAGAAGAAACTATTGATTCCTGCTGGGTACTGAAATCAGTTCCACCAACCAATGATTAAGCACTAATACCATTTAAACTCAGAACCGGTTATTCTCTGTTAATCCAAATGTAAAGTTCTCATTAAATTTTAATTGTTAATTAATTTAATCCTGTTTGATCAACAATTCAAGTTTGTTTTACAAAAATCACTTCTTTAAATAATGCTATCAGAACAATCCCCATTTCAATCCTTGTGTTAGAAGGAACTGTTCAATATTGTACATATTTATGTTTCAGCTGCATAGTTATCAACAGATTACGACATATCACGCTCATTTTCTTAATAATCTAATAAAATTTGTTTTTTTTTTTTTATTAATTAAAATACAGTTAAAGTTAAAAAGAAGCAAAAGGATTCCTGATCCTCAATTTAATATTTTTTAATACTGTTTATTTTGCAGCGTTCCATTTAAAGTTTTCAATTACTAAAAGCATCTATTAGACTATGATACTTCAAATGGCATAGAAACTTTTCTTGAGCAAACAGTCTAAATGACTACAAATCTTAAAAACTTATTTATAATAAAATAATCTGGGATTATTATAATAACAATACAATAATTCATAATTTATTATTGTACAAATAATGTGAGGATTCCCTTAATTTATTGAGGAATAAACTGATATATTAATGAGAAGGTGGTAAAAGTTAAACACCTTATTTCCTTTTTTTTAGGTAAGGAAAGAAAGGACAATAAACACATAAGACAGCAAATAAGAAACAAATACTTACCACCTTCTTCTAAACTACCTTTCACTGAAGGATGCGATGTAATAGTTTTACCAACACCAATTCCATGGGACTTCAAAGCCGTGGGTGCTTTAGGAAATTAAATAAAAGAAATACAAATATATAAATGGTATTATTTTTAACTTTTGAAACTTCTTTAATGTAAATTGCAAGGAAAAAATACTGTACAAAAATATTAATTGGTGGATTCTCTCTAAAGAAAAAAAGGATTTTTTTTTCTAAAAAAAACAAAAAACAAACAAACAAACAAACAAACATTCTCTTGAGGATGGCATTTATCATTTTAAAATTTAAACACAATGCTGGAAGACTTTTATTTAAAAAATTAATTCTTGCATTCTATTTATTGATGCAGTCTTGTCTAACCAGATATTCTTGAGAATTACTGCATAAGAGTTTTTCTTTTTTGAATCACAAAGATGAATTTTAGTTTATACTTTTGTCATTCATAATTAACCATTTCCCAATTTCAACTTTTACAGCTCCTCCCTTTTTCCAAGAAAAGCTTTATTGCAGGTCAACATTTCAATTTTTCATCAGATTCGATGAAACAAATCTGTGCTGGCCACTTAGCAACATTAACATCAATATTTTTGCTTACAATCTGCTTTTCAATTTTCAGATCAGGCCTTTAAAACTGAACCCTTCAGAAAAGACAGTTTTGAAATAAAGTTCGAATGTAGACTTTAAATTACTACTATATAGCTTTATATCACTTTTCATTTTATATTATATACGTGCTACTTTTTTTTTTCATTCACTCATCTATAAAACTTTCAGGCTCCAAAGTTATAAAATATATTAGACATTTGTCTAATTTCCTTCTTAAAATGTATATGTGAAACTTGTCTTTTACTGCCTTCCATTTCAAGCAGGAAGAATTTCTTTGTACCTTCTTTCTAGATGGAGTCATTTTTTTTTTTCTCTTTCTCCTTTTCATCCTTAGATATTTATCTTTATATTTGTCCTTTACATGTCAGTTGAACTTCGTAACTTTCTGGACAGTTTTACCTTTTCTTTCTCTAAACAAAACCAACAACTTCAAAGGCTCAACTGAGAAACATTACTTTTTTCCATGTGGTCATTCCATGCCAATTCATACATTAAAAATGTGGAATGTAACCCATAGTCTCAAATTTTGATGAACTTTGGTACATTTCTTCTTGGTAAGGGTCTTAGTTCAAATTCCAAGTTGTAACAGGTTTCTAGGCCACCTGAATCCAGAGTAGCAGTGCTTCAAAATTAGCATGTTTTTCTATAAATGTTGTTACAACCGATACTTTACAGAGACAAGTCTAAGTGAGTTTTATGTTTTTACGTAACATTTTATGACTTCTGAAAGAAAGTACTGGATGTTTCTTATGTAAAATTCCCTGGAGATTCCAAATATGATAATAAAATTGGGTTAAACCTCATACTTTTTGAGATATGATCACTAAAAAAAAACATAAAATCATAAAAAACAGCATTTATCGAAATGCTGTTGACCTTGAAACATAATATCGTAAATATCTCAAATGGCAGACCAGATACAAGATGGGACTTATACCATTGGAAAGAGCAGATGATTTTCTACATAGTGATGTAATAAAAACATTGGGTTATTGTTTGGAACACAATCTGCAAAGCAATAACATCTTTTTTGACCACTAGATTTCATTCAACCTTGCGGCACATTTTTTTTCTCTCCCTCCTTCCACCTGAAGGAACACTGGTTGCAAAATACTTAGAAACTACTTTGAATAAGAAGCTTTAGAACAAGGGGATTAAAAAAAAAAAAAGAAAAAAAAAAAAAGAGCATTAGAAATGTGAAGAAGACAAAACTTTGATTTGAAACATTGCAATAAAAGTGAAAATATTTTAACAAAATCTACATCTTGAGTCAGTTCACATGAAATACTGTTTTATTTTCACAAGTTGAATGGATTGTGAACTTTCATTCTATATAATGAACTGCTCTTTTCTTTGCACCAACCCAGTAGTTTTGTTCCTTGATAGTCTTTTACTTCAGGAATTTAAACTGTCCCAGCTTTATATCTGGTCTGCCATTTGAGATAATCAATATATTATGTTTCAAGATGAACATCAGTAAAAAAAAAAAAAATCAAATTAAAATACTGAAACTAAGGAATGAGTTTATTATTCAAAATTCGTTTTAAGATATTCAGATACATTGGACCTTCACTTTAGAATTGATTCAGCATATGATGGAGTCTCTTTACAATGGACCTTCCATAACAAATTATCTTTACTATACGATAACACTACATTCTAAGATGACTTATAAATGCCATCAGACCATATCAGTAACATTGAGTTGTAAATAACCAAGTCACTATTTTGTACATTGATCAAGTCTGTGGATGGAAGGATACACTGTAGTATTTATTCTTCTTTTGATGGAAGTAACTGTATACTGAACATATTGTATAATTACTTGATATTTTTTTATTGAATTTTTGTTTTATAATTATATCATGCCGTAAACTGATTATCATTAATTTATTTATTTTTATTATTTATAATTTATGTTTACCATTATAAACAATATTTTTGTTAAAAAAAGTGACTCCATCACCGTTTTTTAAAATATTACTTTTATCATTTAACATTTATTGATTTAGTACTGTTCTAATTTCAAAAATATAAATAAACTCACTCCGATAAAAACTTCAGATTCTGAGGATTATCAAAATCCATTTAATTACTGGGTTCACATATGATGTTTGAAATATGACGGGATCTTTGGGAAGCATTAATATCATAAAACAAAAATCCATTGCACTTTTATATTTTTTGAGTGCAAAATTGGTAAACTATATTTTTTACCTGCACACACAGCGGCAATTAAACGACCTGCTCCTTCTTGCTCTTTCAAAAGGGCTCCAACATCTTTATTCTAAAAAAGATTCAAAGTAATTAATAATTTGTAATAATCAAATTCAATACACAGTGTATTCTATTATAGAAATTAATATGTTTAAAAAAAAAGTTTAAAATGGTAAAGAATATGAAATACAGTAGAATATCAATTACCCAAACTAATTGGGATAATAAATAATATCAAATATCAAGATGTTATAAATAAGAACTGAATGAACATGATTTCTGAGCTTGGCAATATCTGTACAAAAATAAATTAATGATAAACTAAAACAATTAAAATGTGATTTTTAACTGAAACAAGTAATTTGTAGAATTATTACTAAAGAAGAAATAAGGTAAATAGTATGAAAGTGTAATGTTTATTGAAAGATGATTTTAGACTTAGAATACTTTTGCCTTAGATCTTGCAAATTTTATTATTTTTTGCTGGAAAGGTATGTGTGATAACCTCTTTGCAAGGGGCCTTACCTAAAAATTCCTCTGATTACAAATTTTAAATATGTTAAATTTATTCATCTTGATATGATAATGATCATACTTTTCCTAGTCTATAGACTTAATAAATTGTGGCTGGTTAAACATGCACCTTTAGTAAATCACATTCCAAAAAGACATCTAAGTAGTGATGATTACATTAGATGATGTTCTTTGGCATTCTTGCATCTCAGTAAATAAATACCAGACATGCTGCTTTTGTTAATTCACTAGATATGAATATACTTCTAGACACACACATAAGCAGATCACTATTCTTTCCACAAGATACTTCAATTAGAGTTTAATTTGAAATTCCAAACTTGTTGAAATTTCAAATGAAAACGTTTACGATGTGTGCTGGAATGAATTAAAAAGGAAAATCTTACAACATATAAGAAAAGTTACCTCACATAATGTCTGAGCTCCCTTTGCACCTCCAGGTAACACAACAGCATCGTAGGGAGTAGATTTCAAAGCATCCTGCAGACTTTTATCTGGAACAATGACAACATCACGGCTGCATTTCACGGGTCCTGCTCCTGCTACTCCTGCAATGGTTACTTCGATCTGTAGAGAGTTAATAATATAACTTTTTCAGTTGTGTTATTTAGTGAGAAAAGAACTAAAGACAGAAAAAAATAAAAAAAAAACAACAATAAATTATCAAACTGCCTTTAGATGTTATTCAACCAGAAGCACTTTCCAAACTTTTAAGTATTTTTTATAACATACGATTTTTTTCTTTTTTCTTAATTAAACCAAAAATTATAAGGACTAATTTCTTCCTTAAAATTTTAATAAGAATATAAATATTAAATTACGGTTTTGAATTACATTGGTTTATTTTTTAATTCTACAAAAATTAACCGAGAAATATTGTATCTTATTATTTTATACTTGAAATAATTTTCTGTCATAATAAATCCTAAATCACATTTTAAGTCATTTCATTTTCATATTTTTTTAAAAATATTTAATCATCTTTCGTTTCTAATTAACATTTATTCGGGTTGATCGTGAACTTCGGGTTTTCTCAAGATAAATTTCCAAGGTCAAGCAAGGATAGCCTAAGATTTTTCCTTTTCTTATTAATTTTCTTAATTTACCCACCCCACCTCTTCGGAGTACATCCACAGTTATCACAGTCTCCATTTCTTCGGCTCCTTCTGCCAATAACAGGACTGCTCTCTTCGACATATTTTTCAGAGAAAATTTGAAACTGCTATGAGTGCAAAGAAAAACTCGACAACTGAGAAGTTTCGGGAAGAGCATTCGGACGCTACGGAAATAATCCTTATTTGTATCAACGTCCAATTTAACAAGCGCTTTTATTAGAGCGCTTTTAAAATAGCTAATACGTTTCTATTCATATTAACACTTATTTATTCAGTTACTTTTTTAAAAATTTGAGTGAAGATTATAGAATATTTATAAAGAATTATTGATGTTGTTATTGCAAGTAAACACAAAAGTTTGTAAAAAGTATTTATAATCAAGGAATTATTTTTAATATACAACATTTACAAAACTTTTGTTTTAATTTTCCAGTGGCATTACTTTCATTATTTTCCACGATTTTTACAGTGTTCCTATTTCTTAAATTACGATAAATTTTGCGACAGAACTACTAGAGACGTAGTACTTCATGAATATTTAAAATCTACGCTGCTTTGTTTAATTTACACATGTATAAGCCTTGCGCGAGGCTTCATTTGAATGTTCGTTGCTATGGCAACCGTACACCTGGCAGGTACGCCTCCCGGGCCACGTGGTTCAATATACATTCACTCTCTACGGCCAATTTTCGAAACAGGGGGGTGAGATGAAAAGAATAGGGAAAAATCGATCCTCATCGCCAACTCCCATTGTGACGCCTCGGAGTTATTATAACGAGGGTCACATTAAAAGAACCAGAAGGACAATAAGGGTTTGTTGTAGGTGTCATTAAAAAGAACCGAAAGGGAAAGCGCGGGTCTCAAGTGTAAATTCTAATACTTGGGAAAAGAAACTGCTCCCGATGTAAAAGACAATCCATCCCCTCGATATAGCATTGCTTGGAGAGGAGATTTAATCAGTGTATAATAGATTGTTTAATTTCGGATCTTCCCTTGACCAGATTGGCACCGCCATAATCATCCAGTTCAATAACATTGCCAGTAATCAAGTGGTTTGGGATGACCCGTCCTCTATCACAGGAGAATGTCGGCGTATTTGAAATCGACAGATAATTCAATTTTTGTTTTATTTAAAAAGACAACCGCAATTGGAAAAGAAGGGTGCGATCTGAATATTTCGGTAAGTGTTCGAATGTTTGTGCTTTTTTTTTTTCCTTCGATCAGCTGAGACAAAATAATTGAAGTAAAAGGAATGGTTAAGTCTTCCTCTAATAACAATAGATAAAAAAGTGGAGGTTTCAAAAACTAAAAACCAAATAAAATATTACAAACCAAACTCAAATTACTAACGATTCAATGAATACTAAACCAATAACATTCGCTTTATGTGCAATAAGTTTAGTGATTTACACAAATTCCTTACTATATAGTCTACTAATGAAAGAACTGCACGAATGTAACTTCCATTGTTTAGTAATCTTCCTATTTCAAATTAATATCGTATAGAAAACAATATAAGTAAATTATAGGAAATAATATTAGCTACAATACTGCTATAAACTTTCATTTCTTTCAGCATGTATTATGTGATTGTTAATTAATACATTAAAACAAAATCAAAACTACTTCATTTTAACTGCAACATATTTAAGTAATCTATGCCCTGAAGTTACTTTGATGTTAATTATGAAAGTAATGATGCAGTTGAAATATTTTTAATATTTATAGAATGTGTAGAATAAATTCTCTCGGATTAAAAGATATTCCTGATAAGGTCGTAATGCTTTTCCAAACATTATTTGAATTTAGCATTTCTATTATGTATTGTACTTTTTGAAAATTTTCAGAAGTATAAAAAGAAATAATATTTTGATAAAAGAAATAATATTTTGATAAAAGAAATAATATTTTGATAAAAGAAATAATATTAAAACTGTAATTCATAAATTATTACTGATATTCTTAGAATTAGGAGTAGAAGTTGTTAAAATAGGTAAATGCGTTTCTGTTTTCTTTTATCTAAAGCTGAAAAAAAAAAAGATGTCATATGGACGCATGTGTTTATAAATTAAAAATATATCCATTGTATTTCAAATAAAAGTTAAAAAGTTTGATTAAGCCTAATGGATAGCTTAATTTCGATATCATATTCAAAGTTAAAAAAATAACATTGCATTACATTAATTTAATTTAATTTTATTTATTTAATAAAATTGCGCAATGCATTTAGTTTCTAGAAATTAAATATTGTTTCGTATTCAAACGACAATAATTTTAACTTTTGTATTAATTCGTCAATCAAAAATTTTAAAATATATAGAAGAATGAAAAAAAAAAATATGAATGCTAAGCATTTTTCATTATTCACAATGTTGTTCTGTAATTTAAAATTATAAACAGCCATTGACTTATCTTAAGTCCAAGGCTTAAGCGTCGTAAGTACATAAACGAAAGCGATACTTTGAAACTAATAATTCTCCATCTAGTGAGTATTCTCTTCATTCTTCGAAATGCTAAATAGCACGACGATGTTGTAAACGCACCTTGCTTTTTTTGCGATTATTTTTTTTGAAATTGGCTGATTGTTTTTTTCTTTGTATTTTTTTGTTTCCCGAAAGTAAAATAAAGAAAGCAGACAAACAAACCAAAAAATAAACTTACGTTTATTCCTCAGTTAAAAGTTTAGTTTATCAATTTAAATATATATTTAAATAAATAAATATTTAAATTTAAATAAATAAGGTAGTAAGTTTTTCATGGAGATATTTTATTAATATATATTACGCCGCCGACTTAGTTGAGGAAGAGACATTTGAAGTCCAGGAAAACTTTAAAAAGCTTCTTACTATTTGAAATTTGTGAAATACGCTTTAACGTCTTTTTGGAAAATCGCTGTGATGAGCCAGGAGAGCTAGTTTAAATATACAATATATATATAAAATTCAAATGATCTGAAACGTATACGAATCACTTCAGTCAGATTCAATATACCTCAAGTTATGTGTTCAACAACATCGTTGTTGTGAATGTTTTTTCAAGAGTTTCTCTCTTCTGAATGTTCTACATAGAGAAATTCATCACTACGGTATTACTTCCCCGTCGGAATTAAAATTCTCAAGTTATCGCTGTTGTGCTACGTGTATTGCAAATCTCTTAGCGAAAGTTGTTGGTAGGTAAATTTCAGTTGGCTATGAACGAAGTATTTATCATCAAATGCACTATCTTCAAGATGTTTGTTACTAAATGAATAAATCGGATTGGCGACCCATAGTCTTAAATTTCATCTTATTCGAATATTTGCCAAGGTATGATGTCGGTCTTGGCTTATCTTGTAATGCTTGTGAAGTAGCTGTGTAATGTTATGTGAAACTGTTGTAAAACATCCTTGGAAGTCTATAAACTAATGGATTAAGGAAAGTTTAATTGCTGTTAAGGCAACCACGTATAACCCTTCCAATTCCAACGTTTAGGATAATGTCACTTCCAGTCTCAAGGCCTTATATGAGTCTGGTGGGGTTTTTATTGACCTGTAATTGGCAGAGTGCTTTGTCAAAGATTTTATTTTCCAAGAAACTATTTTAATAATTTTTTAATTGCCACTTCATTTAAAATGTAGTTATATACATTAAACCAGCGCTTTTTTTATATATAAACAATGTTGCGGGGTTTTCCTTGTAGGACAAGAATGTGAAGATTCTTCTTACTACGGACTCTCGAGCATATGGTAAAACTGAACTTGTGGGAAATAACTCATTGAAATTTGGACGATATAGAGTAACTCAAAACAAAATTAAAACAAACATTTCTGTACTTAATAAAAAAATTATTACTCAGGAAACCTGGAAAGGTGTTTGAACAAAACACAAATGGAAGTGGAGATCAGAGGAAAAACAAATATGACTTGTCGACCCTACTCATAAGAACACGCATAGTAAAATTACGCATAGTAAATTGCTTGTTTCTGAACTACACAAGCAATTGAATCATATTCCAAAACCCAAAATTTTGCTTGACCTTACATTAACAAGAGAAGGGGGAGAGTAAGTTCTACTAAAAATTATGCACAAATTTTCAGGAGCTTTTTTCCTGTCAAGAGTCTCCTAGCGATAGTCATTTTACTTTTAGTAATCAAATCTGAGCGAAGGAAGCGGGAATGAATCAGAGAATCTGGGTTAATTTTTCAAGTAATAAAATGCCCTTGATAGATGCCTCATCTAAAAGTTAGTGTTGAAATTACCAAACATTGCTTGAGTTATTACGTGAAGAAAAGACGAGAAGTTGATTTTAAAAAGATGTTCTTAAAATGCATTTCTGTATTAGGGCCGTTCCAGCATATCCTTGTGGTCAAGGCGGCGGCCTTTCATGAGGCAGACGTGTCGGAACCTGGGTTCGAATCCCGGTGTCGGCACGGATGTTTATTTCCTTTCCTGTGTTTGTCTGCTTCTTCATCTTTCCCTTCAGGTTTGAAGCCATTCCATAATTGCATCCTGACGAAGGCAATTAGGAAACCTCCTCAGTATCTTTCCCAAGAAATAACAAGAAAGGAGGGAGACTAGACTTCTAACCGGCGCGCCCCCCAACGGGTTGCTCCGAATAAGGAATAAGGAGCCGTGGACCAAAGGATGCACAAGAGAAATGGAAACCCGGCTGCATTATTTGCCCACAATATCGTCCATGGAAGTCTCAACTCGACAAGTACGGATGAGGAGGAATGAGTTCCTATATTAGATCGTTTAATTCAAATACATTTTGGAGAACTTTTTAATCTATTCTTATCATAAAATAATATACTAATTTTCAGTAATTTTTATATTCTAATTCTGTAAATTAAAATTTCGTTTTTTGAAGATTTTTTTTTTTTTTTTTTTTTTTTATAAATAGATTTATTACTAACAACAAAATTTAATTTGTGCATTAGGAAAAAGAACATGAAAATATAAAACATAAACGCACAGAACTGGAGATTCACTGAACTGTTTATGGAAATTGTGATACCGGGAATCCAAGACAGCCAGTTTCAGGACCCATCAGTTGGATCCACTCAGTATCTACAGCGCAGCGATCTCAGAAGACATATAAAGAAAACACTATTCAGCACAATAATGAATTATCATTATATTATATTATAATACAGTGCAACTTGGATAATTCGAACGTCTTTAATTCGAAATCGTGGTTAATTCGAAGATTTCTCTTAGTCCCTCGAATTTCTTATTAAATCAATGTTAAAAAATCGTGGATAATTCGAAGTTCAACTTCCTTAATTCGAAGTTTTTTATAAAAAATTTCGAACCATAACGACTTTTCGGCGTTTCATCATTAAGAATTTGACACGTGACAACTGAAATCTATTTCCCGCCATCGTTCGACACGTGACACTTCAGATGCCATTCGAGCTTCCTACTGTCAGTGTCACCATGTCTTTCAGTAAACCACGCATGTACAAGAATTTAACATTCGCTGAAAAGGTCGCCGTCATTCGCGAGGTGGAAAAGGGTGTGAAGAAGAAATGCCAAATCGCCAACGAGTACGGGATAGCGCATATGGATATTTTGTAGCTTACGTAATATAAATCTTATTTTGTTTACAGACATATAGTGTTTAAATCTTTCATACCATGATCTTTCTGAATAAATATTTACTTATTGACAGAATAATCTTTTCAAGCATTCAGTGGACCTGAAATTAAAGTTAAAAGATGTAACTTGTTTAATTCGAAAACTTGGATAATTCGAAGTTTCGTAGTGGTCCCTTCAGCTTCGAATTATCCAAGTTGCACTGTATGTTATAAAAACATCAAAACATAAATAAAGAATAAAAAGGCCAATGAATTAATCCCCGCTAGCAACCGCTTAGTGTATAAAGGCTTAATTACTAAAGAAAAATCACATATACGCGGTTCATTATAAAATATACGCTTATGGTGATTTACTCTTTATTAATGCAGCAATCATTCCACCAGTTTTACAGCTTAACAATATACGTCAATTAAGACGGAAAAAACAAATAAATTGCGGTTTGTTAGAAATGGAAGTCACATTTGGGATGTTAACGATATCAGGATAGTTATTTTGATGACGTCACTATAATGCTTTCTATACAAACAATTAATCTAAAGATTAATATTGTAAAGGTAAATAAAACTTTAACTTTCCTTTTAGCATAAGACTGACAGTTTCCATATATAAAAAAAGAAAATCATTACTCTATGATAATCTTCTCGTATATTCCCTTATTCTTTATTATCTCTGCGCGTCCTCCGTCATTTTAGCTAATTAGTTCCGCTTTCTGTGATCTAACAGTAAATTCTTTTCTGAAGGTATCAAATTGGGTTTTGTTTGCATTCTTTTTTCTCCCTTTTTTTTCTTTTAATCTCTCCTAATTATCAGTTTACCGTGATTCCATTAATCACATGTTTAATTATACAAAAGCAGTTGACTTCTAATTTAAGATACGTTTTTTTTTTCTCTGCGACGTAAAACACTCAAGTCATTCTCTATTCAGAACATTTTTTTATTTCTCTTTGAATGCTGACAGGCTATCTGCTTTTATCTAAACAAAATCTGCTTATGACGTGACTTTCTCATCGTGTGCTTTGTGACGACGTTTTCTTTTTAATAAATTTTATAATTTACTTTAATTATTTTATATTTGCCATTAGTAGCGACTCAGTTGTGAGCTATTGTATTAGCGACAAAATCGGTAGCCATTGCGTTTCTCCTGTCCGTCCGTCCGTGTCTGTCCTTCCCTAACAACTCCCGAACGGAAGGTCGGATCGGCAAACGGACTTCACCATTGTTTTCAGAGGCCCAAACACCGTAGGAGTAGGGTATTTTCAGGGACCAACAACGCCCCCTCCCATGTTCGAGATATTTGACATTGTTTTCATTGGATTTCCTCTATTAGCTTAAATGTTAGAGATGTAATCTTCTCATTTCAGTTGTCAGCTGTAGGTTGATGGGTAAGGTCTCGGACTCATATCTGGAGGTTGTCGGTTCGAATCCGTATATCTACTTTTTTTTGTTTTTCTTATTTTCCTAACTTTTTTTTATTTTTCCTTACGTTATCGAACTTCCTTTTTTATTATTATTATTTTTAATTTTTTGATTATTATGGGTCGTCCTTAAATTTATGCTTTAGCACAAAATTAAATTCACTTGTGTTTTTTTTTTTGCTCTCAGAAATCAATAGCTCTTATTTAAATCGATGGACAATTCAATGAACTTAGCTGAATTTACGGTTTATAATATTATAATCCTAAGAAAGAAGGCTTTCAATTTGTTAAGAGTTACATTATCATTGGCCGCGCGGTTGGCGTTGTTGCTAAGACATCGGCCTCTCACCTCTGAGTCCCGAGTTCGGTTCTCATGTGGGTTTCGTGATGGTGGACGATTCGCGCTGGGCAGGTTTTCTCGGGGTTCTCCCGTTTCCCCTGCACTTCTCCCACCATACTTTCTCAGTCTTTCTCTCCATCTGTCCATATTTCCGAGGGATAGTACAATAGACCTCTGGTCGCAGTGCTTGGCTTCTGCCACCCACCTTCACTACATACATACATACATAATCATTCATAAATATTTTAAGTTTTTTATACAGTATATTTAAACACTGGCGTAACAGCGCCATCTATTGCTAAGATTCATAACTGAAATCTTATAAACATTACGAAAACATTCTGGTTTTTGTAGTTTCTACAATTACGAATACATTTCTATATAATTGTTATTATTATTTTAATAATTTTTAATGTTTTTTTTTTTAAAATTATTTTATTGATTTTTTTTTTTTATTAATTGTTGAGTTCAAGTTGATGACGTCATGACTGGTTTATTCCAGACAAAATCGATCGCTACGTAATGACCATATATGGCAAACCCCCCTTTTTTCTTAAAACTACTACAGTAGAACTCAGAGAAACTCAGGAATTGATCAGAGATTGCAAGTAGAATAAATCAGGCAAATAAAAAGACTCCAAATTAAACATTTCCAAAGAAGTTTGGCACAGATATTACAGCAATATCCTTCTAGAATTTAAATTTACATAGTACTGTAAAACCCCGCTAATCCGGCATCCAATGATCCGGCACATTCAATAATCCGGCATCGGTCTAAGGTTTGTTTTTAACATTGAATAAGCCTTCCGGGCGCGTTCGGAGAGTTCGCGGGCAATCGGCTGAGTCGGCCGTACTCGGCAGTGATGACAAATCTAATAAAGTAACTATACTATACTGTATGTACTGTATTAAAATATAATACTATATAAAAATATATTTTGTTGTTTTGTTTTTAACATTTTCCATCACTACCGAAATTAGAGAAATCATAATAGAACACGGGAAAATGGCCTGATACCTATTAATAGCCCTTTTGACTCTCTATTTTAGCGGTATTTTCGCTATCCTCGCAGTAACGGCTATTTTTAGACGGCGCTCAGTAATCCGGCATTTTCGGTAATCCGTCACTGCCGAAGTCCCGAATGTGCCGGTTAGCGAGTGTATAGAGATAATTGACCTGAAAAAGAGGAACTCCACATTATAAATCGTTTCGCTTTCTTTTTGCAGAAGCATAAGAAAAATAGATTGGTTTTCTCAAGATTGATAAAAAAATGCAAATAAAACACGCAGGACGCTTTATATCCATGGTTCTAACTTCTTCTTCTTCTTCTTCTTTTTTTTTTTCATACAAATTATTAAATTCCCGAAAGTTCTTCGTAAGTTCTGGTCCAGTTTTTTATGAACTAAAATGTTGGATATATGCTTGCACTTAAAATATTAAAATGTGTTCAAAATACTTTCTCCATACCAAGGAACTGTAAATTATTTCAGAAAAATAAAATGTCAGAACGTTTTGGCCCTAAAGGAAAAAAAGCTCTGAAGAGTAACATAGATAAGTTAATATGTTATTCACATAATGTAAATATGCTGTAAAATCGAAAATTATTTTACATCACAGCATTATTGGTTGAATACAGTACCCATGTAACCCAAAGCGTTGGCCCAACGTTGGGCCATGGTTGGCACTGTTGGGGAATGATTGGCCCAACGTGGCCCAAAGTTGGGCCAACGCTTTGTGTTACGTGAGTATGCAATGCTTTTGGTGTCTTAACGAAAAAGTAGACATTAAAATAGAGTGTCTAATCATTAAGATGTCTAATTGAATGCGATCTAGGCAATAAGGTTCAACTCTTAAATATGAAATTTGATGTTGATCAGTGCATTAATCTTTGAATTACTTAAAAACATCGTATTTTCATCTTTATTTTAAAGTGACCTTTAAGATATACCAACATTTAATAAGATGTACACAGTCATTGCAAACTTTTAAATTTGAAATTTCATATAATTTAGTGTATTACTTCTTGAGTTACTGAAGGGCCCAATAATTTGCCTTTATAGTAAAGAGACCCGTAAACAAAGGATATAAACACCAACATTTAATCAGTGCTGACATTTAACTCTCAAATATAAAAACAAACAAACAAAGGTTTCTGGAAAAATTAAGAAAAGATAACATATAAATGACATCCGTATATACTTGGAAGGCGGACCCATTTCCTTAGGGCATAAGTTCAAGACACTATAACCCCAGTGTCCTTCATTTAATAGCACAGTTCTCTGCGTTAGTTCAATTCTAGTACTGTTGTCATGGCACTACAGGTCTCAGCAAGTTACTAATCACCAGATGGAGTGCAGGACTGGGAGGACCTTCTATCGTTGTAAACGTCACAACATTTGGTTCCAGAGATTTTAGATCTGTGGGTGTTTTGTAGAGGCAAATTAAAAAAAAAAAAAAAACCCTCCGAAAATCCCCACAATTATGAATGATAAGAAATAAGCTCTGTCCTGTATAATTATAAAATGACGATTTAAGCCCGACATCTGATGAAATAATGTTTCTACTATTGATGCTGACAGTAGCATTGTTACTTTTTAGTTTCTCCAAAACTTTTTCCCTACAACATTTCTTTTCTTGGGTTCTTACCTTTAAAAACGGTCCAATCTTCCCTCCTACGTCGATAGAACGAACGCGGAACACCTGCATCGCCGGTTTTCACAGATAGAAGAAGTCACGCACTGATCTCCTGTTAAATTTAGCTCCCACGTTCTGAAAGATATATTTATACGCACGCGGGAATAATTAGATTAAAGACGAAAACCGTTGTTTCGAGTTCCTCCCTCAGTTGAAGGGAAAAAAAAGAAAAGAAAGAAGAATAATCAATTTCCGTAGTAATGGTGGGTGTAAGGTGCAATCAATCCATTGTACAGATTTATGATGATGACATTCAATCGATAAGAAGATAATGAAAAGTTTTCTCATCGTTGACAAAGAAACTGCGACACAATGCGACCGACCGCCATGTCATTGTTGGGGGGGATTCTGAGGTCGCTAACATTAATTATGCGAAATGTGGTTCCGCCTTCAGTCTTACGGCGCTCTGATTCTGGGCGATGGTTAATTTACTGAAAACTTTCATGTTCACCAGAAAGAACAACCAATTTAAACATTTTACTCATTATTTCAGAACTAGCAAAATCCCGGCAAATACTGTAATAGTATTTCATAAAATGAAAATCGAATAAATTGTGGTTTCTTTTAGGCTTCTGAAAGACGCCTTATATCCCCGGTTTGCCTGTCTGTGGACACATATCCCACAATGCTTCGCAACGGCTTCTGTTAGCTCAGTTGTAGGTGACCTGAATGTTGAATGTTGTAGGTGGCCTGTTAGCTCAGTTGGTTAGAGCGTCGTGCTAATAACGCGAAGGCCGTGGGTTCGATCCCCTCATGGGCAATTCTTATGCTTCATTTTTTTCTCCCCATTTAAATCTTTTCAGTTTCTCAACTTAAGTTTTTTTTTTTTTGTGTGTGTTTTTTTTTTAAATCATTACTACTCGGCTACCCGTCGCTTCGCTCCGGAAGCCTCGCTTATGTAACGGAAAACAACTTTTTATTTATTAAAAAAAAAATAACACACACACAAATTACATCAAGTAAACTAAAACTAAGTGGGCCCGGTAGCCGAGTGGGTAAGGGCGCTTGGCTGCGGGTTGGAGGTAGCGGGTTCGATTCCCGGCCTCGGCGGAGGACGGGAATTTTTCCACGCTTCTTTCTCCTCCAGACGGGCCCTAGGGTCTACCCAGCCCTCTATAGAATGGGTGCCGGGTTTCTTTCCCGGGAGTTAAAGGCGGGCGAGCAACGGGCCGACCCCCCGTCCTCACCTTTGTCCCGTAGGTTCTGAACACTGGAGCCTACCCTCCAGTTGCATTGCGCGGTCCTCTGGGCCTGATCGCAACTTTAACTTAAACTAAAACTAAAATTTTTTAAAAGTTTTTTTTTTTTAATGTAATTTTTGATGTCTATATGACGACTGCCTTTAGAACCAGTGTGTGAATCATATATTTATGATATATTTTTATTTTTTATAGAGATCAGAATGTAGTCCTTGTGGTCTAATGGCTAAGATATCTAACTTCGGAGCAGAAGGATGCATGCTCGATTCCCGTAGCGAACTTGTAGAAATTATTTCTATTTTCACAAATTACAACAATTGCACCAGACTTACAGAGAAATAAAAGATTTTAGTAATACATTTCAGTGGTTTTTGAGTTACAAATAGTATTGGTTTTTAAGTTACAAATAGTGATTTTTCAATATTCTATCTAATAGAAATAGTGTTTCTTTCTTTCTTGAATCTCTTTTTTTTAATTTCAATAGATACCTTCAGTGGTTTTTGAGTTACAAATAGTGATTTTTCAGTATTCTATCTAATAGAAACAGGGCTTCTTTCTTTCTTGACTCTTTTTTTTATTCAAACATCTCCTGTGTACACGTGCTTGTTTTTCAATATCACATAAAATTTGATTAAGTAAGAATATTATATTTAAAATATTCCAACATTTCGGCAATTATAGTTCTAATTGTCATTTTCGAATTACAAATAAACAGACGGATCGGAAATAAATAAAAAATCTTGAGATTCAAAAAAAAGAAAGATTGAATTCATTCATTATTGATTGGGGAAGGGGAAGGACACATAAGTAAAAAAAAAACCAATATAAAGTGAGTTGTAGTCCCCTTGGCTTAATGGATAAGACGTCTGACTTCGGATCAGAAGATTGCAGGTTCGATTCGTGTCGCGGACGTTTCATTGTAAAAATTATTTATATTTTCCATTCGCTCAGGAAATTGCGCCGGACAGACAGATAGACAGAGAAATAAAAGATTTTTGTAATATAGCTTAGGAATTCAGTGACCACCCCGGCGCAGTCTAATCTAACTTAAAGATGACTCAGAAGCCGTTGCGAAGCAATATTCCTACCTTGTTTAATTTCTGAAACCTTCAATTGACTATTATACAGTATTACCAAAAAATAACTGGATGATAAAAAACCTAAAAGTATGAATTCGAACTTGAAAAGAGTTTCTCCTGAAAAGAAAACAAACAAACAAACAATTTGTAATTACTCAAGCTTACGGCTTCCACATTATATTGTTTGATTGTATTGATTGAATTTTTATTGTAATGATTGAGTATTGTTAATTTATCGATAATCCTTTTTTTTATGCGATAGAAAATTGATAATAAATAAATAAGTTGCACTAAATTAAAGATTAATTTATGACTAAATATGGTTTATGATTAAACAGATTTATGGCCTTCAAGTAAGAAGGAAACTCGTAGGATTGTGGCAGACTACCTCCTGGCATTTTCCTTCCCCCCTAAACTCGCGTGCTCCTCCATTGTTTCTTTAATCGGTTATAGCAATGGCTGGGACACTCAAGTCCTGATGGCCCAGAGTTTTGGAGATCGAACAAGAGGACGAACCCCATTGCTATAAACCAATTACGAAACAATTGAGGAACACGCGAGATTAAGGGCGGGAAAAAAAAGTACCATGAGATAGTCCGCCACAATCCTCCGACGGTGTGTTTCCTACTTTCTGTGGCCATCACAGACAAACCTAGGAAAGTATGCCATTAACATACATCAATAACAATAATTTGTTACGTCTAACAATGTAGGCCCATTGACCTGTACGCAGTTAGACAATTGTGCCAGTCCAGTTCTCTTCAATTATTATCACGAATTACTCCTTGAAAAATAGTATTCAAACTTGCTTGATTTATTTGTCGTTTTTAAGTTTTTTTTAGATTAGGAATATCAACTACAAATGTAATGAATTTCCACAGTTCGCATTTTCGAAAGGATATTGTAATTTATGTTATATTTATATTTTTTTTTTTTTTAGTTTTAGCTTTATTATTATTTTGAATGTTTAGTCACAAGAAAAATGATGGCTTTACCCGTGTATTTCCACAATTCAAGTAGCATACATCTAAAAATTGAGTGAATAACATGTGATAAGTCGCATATAGCATCAAAATTTGCAAATGACTTTGAATAACTTTGTTATGGCTTCTTTTTTTTTGCAATATTTTTTGTATCGTCAAACACTGGTCCAAGTGCTGATTTCTTTTAGGACTGTTGGTGTCGTTTTATACGATATATGATATTCTTATTACTCTTTTTCTTTCGAATGAAGGAAGAAGAAAACAAACTAAAAAATTATAATTATCAAAACGAATAATCAACTTTAAATAACGAGTAAACAACTTTATGTTGTTTTAACATTGAATATTAAATAAAAATACTAAACATCGAATAATGGGGCATTGGTTGGTATCTGTTAACTAAGCAGATGTTTTATAATATATTCTGTTACATCATTCAACAAGAATAGTTAATGTACAAAGGATGAAGGCTAATGTTGTTACTGATTTCCTGCTTTTAAAGATGAGTGTCGGATTTATAAGGTCAGTTTTAATTCGGCTATAGACTTCATTTGTAAGCTAATGAACCGTCTCAGTGTTAAAAATCATTAGACCTAAGATAGATAATTTTTACGAACATATTTACATTTGAATTGATTATTATATTTGAATTCCGTTATGTTTTTCAATGCGTTTGATGAAAATGCAAGAACCCTGCATGTATACGACACAAAATATATTTCCTCTATATACACAGGCCGTTTATAAACCCACACACAACTTCTTCCCTGTAGCACAGTCAGTAGTTGATAACGACATGATCTGTGGTAGTAAAACTATAGTGGTATTAATTAATAACACAATATCTCCATCAAATAGTTCATTTAAAAAACACATTTACACATTCATTTACTCAAAACACATATTTCAAACATGATAAAAGATTTTTCAAACAAAATAAAGGTTTTCCTATTTTGTCTCCACTGTCGGGACGTTTATGTGATTTATTTTTGAATCACTTTGAAAATAAATTATTAAATGGAAAACAATATAAACATCGGTTTGAATATTATCGTTATGTTGATGATATTTTGATAATTTGGTTTGGGACTTTGCGTCAGTTTGACATATTTTTTGAAAATTTAAATAAAAGAAGTGCAGATATTAAATTTAAAAAGGAAATTGAAGTAAATAATGAGTTAAATTTCTTAGATCTCAAATTAATAAATGTAAATAAAAAGATTATAATGGAACATTACAGAAAAGATTGTCAGAGTGATCATATTTTGAATTTTCGATCGGGACATAGAATAGGTATAAAAAAGAATATTGTTGAAAATTTTATAAGGAGAATTGATAGGAATACAAGCAAACAAGATACTTATTTGAAAAAAATTGATGATATGACAAAATTATTAAAGAAAAATGATTGCTCTGGAAAGTTCATTAAGAAACAAATTAATGATTATAATACTTTTAAAATTTAAAAGAGATTGGAAATACAAATAAAGTTTTTATTCCATATAATAAAGATAATAGCATGGTTTTGAGGAATATATGTAGGTCTTTTAATATAGATGTTGGTTTCAGATACCAGTACAAAATTAAAAATTTATTTTTTAAAAAAGTAAATAAAAGGGATGGGCAATATGAAATGGGAATAGTATATAGGTGGATTGTAGAACGTGTGGGGAATTTTATATAGGGGAGACTAAAATAACTATGTCAGAGCGCATGTCTGAGCACGGTACTGCCTTAAAAAATGCCAATAGGGACGTATCAGATATAGCAGAACATTGTATCAGAAAGGGGCTCGTTATGAATGATTATGTCAAAATCTTAAATAAGGAAACTTATTTAAGTCTTAGGAAAATATTGGAAAATTGCATAATAAAATGTACGAGAGAGTGTAATTTTAATAGGTATGAAGGTGCTAAAGTGGACCCTTCTACGATAATGTTAGTTAAGGATTTAATTAAAAAAGATGTTAAACAAGTTGTAAATATTGACGAATTTCATTATTGAAATGTTTTTTAATTATTGGATTGTTGGTTAAATTAATTGATTCAAAATATGTGAGTTATCTTATTGTAAACAAGAATTGATTTATCTAATGTGTTATTATGTTCTTAGTTTATTTGGATTTTTTGTTAAATATTTGTTTTTCAAAAATTGTGAAGTAATGACAGAGCATATTTGCTATTTCATATTGTAAAAACAATTGTGAATTGTTTCAACGTGTTTTCGTGTTATTACTATTTTGTATTTTTGGAAGAATTATTTTATTATTTTATTGTTCATTTCGCTTGAAGAAGGGATGGCGTCAATATTATCATCCCGAAAATTCGCACAGTTTTTTAAAGGAACTATTTGGTGGAGATATTGTGTTATTTGTTTAATATAGTAAGATGAAAAGGAAGAAGTTGATAGAAGAATTTGAAAAGTGGTATTAATTGCTTATCTAACTAATGAAAGGAGATGAGAGATGGACATACAAAATGACAAATAATCATCTTGAAAACCTTGATTCCTGTTCCGTTCGTCCATCACGATAATTGCTAGAGCATCACGGGATGCCTACCCGAGATCTTAAGAGATCTCTGAGACTTCGTTTATTTCAATTTTTTTGTTTCAATTTCATCGTCTATTAAGAATTTTTTTTTCTTTAAAGATGAAGAAAGTGAACTGCATTAATGTATACGAAGATGTTACATTATGCTGATATATATTACCCTTCCTTTCTTTACTGCCTATGATCTTCGAAACAGCTGTCCCAGGATTCCAGTACAACTGACAAACCCTCCTTATTTAATTTTTTTCTTTACGATAGCAGATTTTAATGTAAATCGTAAGAAAATGGAAAAAAAAAAAAAAAACTCTCGCGGGGAAATGCTAGTCTGTTTTCTATTGTTATTTAGCTTATGAATACGAAATTAAAAAACAAAAAAAACAAAACTCTTCTTTTTTTTTTTCTTTTGTTTTTGTGAAGATATATTACATTATGCTGATCATTTAAGAGATACAAGCAAATTACCTACAAAGTGTTCTTTCCTTGTATACATTTAAACTTATTCTCTTTCCATCTCCATAATTTAAGATTATAAATGAAGAAAGAAGGATATTCAAACGGAAATTCAGAATTAGACTGTGAAAGCTATTCTAACAAACACATGGAATTTAGTGAACTGTCATTTCAAATTCCTAAAGAGAAGTTACAAAAGCTGATGGAATATCTTGTTCTGAAATGACAGTATCGACGCCTGTTCTGCCGTCTCTACGTGAGTCTACCTTTGTGCGTTTGTCTATTGAGGAAGTCCTAGTTTGCTTTTTTTATGTTTTTTATTTGATAGGTCGTTAACTCAGGAGACAGGTGAATGAATGAATGAAGTGAGGGCGAAGAATTCGTAATGATGGGTTGGAAAGGTGGATATCAAATAGAGCAATTGCTTACGAACAGCTGTTGGATTTAAATGCATTCATAATGCATTTCCAAGAAGCACAAATATAC
>JAFIDM010000002.1:46553057-46565967 GCA_023159025.1 Thereuonema tuberculata
ATTTTGATTGTTTGTAGTTAGTATTTCGTGTTTTGACTCAATATTTTCAGTCAATATTTTGAGAATGTTGCATTGTGACTCAATATTTTGATTGTTGTAGTTAGTATTTCGTGTTTTGACTCAATATTTTGAGAATGTTGCAATGTGACTCAATATTTTGATTGTTTGTAGTTAGTAATTCGTGTTTTGAGTCAATATTTTGAGTCAATATTTTGAGAATGTTGCATTGTGACTCAATATTTCGATTGTTGTAGTTAGTATTTCGTGTTTAGGTTTAGGTCTAATTACTTACTAAATACTCTGTTACGAAAGTTAGAAGAAAACTAACGATTTTCTTTGAATGGTAAATGGCTATTTATAGATCCAAGTTTAATAATAGTTCAAGTCTTAGGGTTTTTTTTGGTTTTTTTTTTGCGAAATCTCGAAATAGATGCTATTGATTCTAAGTTGCTCTTCGTGACTTTGCTCGGACGTCTTATTTCAACACGAAAATTGAAACCAAGTACGATACAATCATAATTCACCCGTAATAGGGAGGATTCAGTGCTTTGGAAAGATATTAATATTAATAAAAAAAGCTTTATTACCATTTGTGTCGCACTACTGTCTTAGCTCATGAATCATAAGGTAACACCATCTGCCTAAATCTTTAGTAGAAGAGTCCATGTTTAATGGAACTCATTTCAAGTAAGACTATTCGTTTGGTTGAAATTGTAAAGGCTTTTTTTCCTGATTATCTCATAATGTGGGTTACTTTGAAATTAAGAATATTTATCAAAGAAATAAAAACAGTAGATCAATATGGGTTTCCTTCTTTAGTATCTTTGATCAAAACAAAAAAAGATCGTTTCGTGAATATTTTCGAAAGTTTCAAGAATTGGTTATTTTTTTGAAAAATTTTCCTGTAGATTTCTGTGGAGAAATTAGATCGTGACATTCCCATAGAAAATCGTTACAAGCGAAATAGTTCTCTCTCACTGACCTTAAAGGCTATTTTCATCACCTTCTGATCCACTTTGTTAGAGTAGGTTTTCATTTGAAATTATAATTAATTGGATCTACTTTGGGTTTACTTCGATATTAGGTAGTTTCACCTAAGAATTTGTGGAAGAATTAAACAAATCGAAAATTTAAAGATAGATTATTTGTATTGGACGGATATTATAATTCCTAAATAGGGATATGTCCTTTTCTTATTTTTTGTTTTTTTAACGACTTTCACAAAAAAAGGAAAATAACTGGTTTTATATTCTACACGAAACCATGGCGATCTCGTATATTATTTTTTTGGGGAGACAGGAAGTGACCTTAGACCGGAAATCGTATTATTTCCCATCTCTACTCATAAACTTTTTAGTAAGATATCACTCACTCATGTCTGTACGACTTATGGTTTGGGCTGCAGAGATTGTGACGGACAAAACCTTCTTAAGAGCTTCCTTCCTACTTTGTGTGCGGAGCCGCTAAAAGGCACATACAAAGAAATAAAAACAAAAGTCAGCATAATTAAGAACAATACTCAAGAACTTCTTCTGATCTCTTTTGTACTTTAAACCCTCTCTCAAAGAAGTCATCTTACGCACCAGTAAATTGATTGCTGATCAATTAAAAAAATCAAGAATAAATATAATTTCCGTACTCTCCTGTTTATGGTTATTGTTCTAGTAGTCTAGGGTAAACAGATTTTGAAAGTGAAAAAAAAAAAAGCGTTGGGTATTTATACCAACATGTAGAGATAGATCAGAAATGTGTGTAAACCAACGGAGAATCATTGCTGCAGTCTGGAAATGCTCTTTGTTCTTTTCTATGAATAAGTCCTTATGAAATTTTTCATCAGTTTTTTTCCATTATTAAATGCTGTACATTTCTGATTTGAGCTGCTGGTATAGTATGTTGTCCTCAAGCTTTACATGAGCAGGAAGAAACTTCTGGCAGATCAGTGTATTTTGTATTTATTGTTGGCAAATTAACGTGTTTCAGTAATTCATTAAAAATGTCGCTCTTACTAAAAAATAAAAAATAAAAAAATGGATTTTTTTTTATGAATTAGGTACATTTTAGTTAAAAGTTCGATTAAATAGGCTTATCTCTTATCAAATATTATCTCTTTGATCTTAATATCACTTGGCATCAGATAATGATGTAATGTCTCGTAATTATGTCTAGTGTATGTTGGAATCTTTATTCATATTTTTCATTTCCCGTTCGATCTTTCAGATCTTTCAGTTTCACTATAATTTCTGTTCGAAGTCAATGTAGCTTAGTTTTTCTGCCAATTCTAAATTTATCTCCAATCAAGTCTCTCCCATCAGAACCCGAAAAGATAATGGACCCTCCTTCGATCGAATATTTTTTTAAGACAAACGCTGTCAACAACCTCACATACATAATTTCTGAAAATTGACAAGCTATTATTCGAAGCGAAGTCTCGTATCTCGTGCTTGGTTTTGAAATGAATTAATAGGCGTCCTATGCAACAGACTCAGCACCTGCTATAAAATCACAAAACTGAATTTTATTTAATAGCGATAAAGACCTTCGTCTTTTTATGAACAAACAATCTTTTTTTTTAATGTAGACTTGGTAATGTTATTATGTCTTCGAATTTTCTATATAAATTCTCATAATTTTCCATAACTTTTACCAAAGATGATTTGAAGATAGGCTTTCTCAGAATTTCTCTGAAGTTAGGCTGTCTCAGAATTTCTGAGACAGCTTCATTGGCTTTGGTGTGTTCAATATGAATCTTGAATCAGTAAAAACTGTAGTGATTCATGTTACAAGCTAAATTTGTTGATGAAAATGCAGTGAAACACGGACTAAAGTATCAAACAGGAAAGATCAGGTCTTACCAAAATATGGAGATCGGAGAGACAGAAACATCGTCCCTGGGGAAAATTCCAATTTTATAGAGAATTTGAGAAATCCCAACTTTGGTTTCACTATGGTTTGGGAAATTCATAAAATTTCTTTAATTAGTACAAATTTTATTTTTAATTACAATACCTACTTTTATTAAACATGGTTGTACTAATTAAACGGTTTCAGATCAATATTTGGTTTCTGGCATTTTTTTTTTAATTTATTTATTTGTATTTAATAATAAAGGTCTTGATTTTAGATCAAGGCTTCTCTTAAATCTACACGGCGACCTTCTCTCAAAATCGCTATTGCTGATGTTGTCGGTGCATTGCAGAGCATCTTCATAGACTACTTCTTGTAACGAAACAGCAAAACCAATCAGATTTGCCGCTCTGTGCGATTGCCTCTCCTTATATTGGCGACAGAATCTACCTTTCTGATGAGGCTGGGAAACGCCCGGTGCGTTCATTGATGATTCAATTTTAATCATTTGCATATCGAGCAGAAAGGCTTTTTTTTTCCTTGGTTTTTCTTTCTTTTTTTCTTTTATTATTTTTATGCAACAAAGTGTACCAACAAATTCGCATCCCTATAGTACAGCCATTTCTTCATCACCTCAAGTTCTCAATTTATTTTTTGTCATTATATAATATAAAAGCGTAATTCTGTCTGTCATTGTCATAAGACTTTACGTTTTTCCAATTTTGTGACCAAACTATAAGAGATAGATTGGTCATGTAAATGGATAAAATGTAGATCTTTTTAAGACAAACAAAATGCTATAAAAATCTTTCGAAAAAATGTTTTGGTTTCCAAGATGGCCTTTTTAACTTTTTTTCAATTTAAACGAAAAGTATAAAAGTTGGAAGAGAACATTATATTGAGAAAATGTTGGTATTTGAAAGTTCTATCGAACGGTATATCAGTCATTAATAAACGTTTCTGCGTTTGGAAGATAAATGCAAAAATGAAGTATTTTTGCGGCAACCCCCCGTGAGAGTGCCAACGCGCAATACAACTGAATTAAGCGGAGAAGCCCACAATGAGCTGGGAAGTCGTGTATTCTCCGATCTCCATATTAATTTGCTAAATAAATAAAGGTTTTTCTTTTTTAATGCTACACATGCAAGGATTCCGCAGCGAAGCGACGGTACCCGTCTAGTTTTGTTATAGTTCTTTAATTTTGTTTGAGATCTTAGCAAGCGAGTATTCGAAAGTTAGATCGCAGATGCATGTACCTTATTTACGTCCTATGCAAATTATCGCACTGATACACTGAAAGCGCGTTGGGTGGAGAATAACAGTAAAATCATTCGACGATAAGTAGCTGAGCTGATAATACCGCTGATCTCGTTTCTCGCGTGACTCCAGAAGAGGGCGTTTGGAAACGGAACTGAATCCTAATTTTAGTCTCTCCTTCTTTTTTAATTTCTTTTGATTTTTTCCTTCCGTTGATGAAAATGGAAGTCTTTCTTGGAAAGTGTGTTCTAAAATTTATCATCTGTCTTCATCAGTGATTTGGAATGACATGAATTATCATTACAATGTAATTATAGGAAATTTAGGGAAAAACTGTTTATTATAACTGACATTTTCTGAAGGTCAGAGTATTTTCATTATGAAGGAGAAGGTGAAATGATACGAAATCACGGTCAATGTTATCATGTTAATACATGGTTTAATACTAACCACGTATCTACTTTTATTACTTCAGCATTTAAAATGAAGTAATTTAATATCAATATTTAATGCTGTAAATTGTCATTTTATATAATACTAGGCCTACTAGCTGTACCCGGCATGCGTTGCAAAGCCACTCAGAGAAAGAAAGTGTTTGTGTTTTAATTCTGTTTATTAAAGTGCTTTTGAATACTCAATATTTTTTATTTTTCCGTCTGGTGCATACACGAATAAATCAGAAGGTTTTCCGACGCGTGAGTAGGCCACATACAGCTGTCCATGTGTGAAGCACGGATTTTCCAAATTTAGTCCACACACTTGTAGCGATTGTCCCTGTGCTTTGTTGATGGTCATTGCAAATGCGAGTCGCACCGGAAACTGCAAACGTTGAAACCGGAAATACACTCTTTTGTTGCAACGACTCGCGCACCAGATGTTGTAAAATGGTTCTACTAATTCAGAAACCGTCGCGGGCGTGCTCACAACAACTCACCAAAGTTTCATCGCAATCTGATGAATGGTATAGGAACGCATACGGGACAAACAAACAAAGAAACATTAATTTTTATATATTAAGATGAAAAAATAAATAAATGTAATAGCATTTGAAAAATGTATGCTCTTCTATTAAACTCAAAATCATTGACGGGTGATCTGCCATCTTAAAGTTTCTTCACAAGCCAAAATTAAGAAAGTGTTTTTTTTTTGTTTTTGTTTTTCAAATAAACTTTAAGCAAATCTTGAAAAGGCTGTCTCTCGACGGCGAAACGGTCCTGTGTATTTTACCATTACATGTATAAAGTTTTTTTCTCATATATTCAGGTGTAAGGCTCTATTAATGTGTTCAATAATACGCAGTACACGTAAATTGCTACTTCAATTAGACTTTAAGCAAATTCATTTCAGTATTTGGCAATAATGATTTACCCAATTTATTGTGTAATAAAGCGTAAAAAATTATGTTCATTAAGTAGATGATGGAAATAAAACTGTCGTAACTAGTTAATTTTCCATGAGTGCGACAAGCGTCCAGTTTCTTGCCCATCTTTCTCATCAGTTCTTTTCCATTCTTCCATTCTCTCACCTGTGATAGCGAGACTCGAAAAAGATTAGACATCAGTAAGATTTGTTGGAATTCTCAACTGGGTCTTACTTTGGATACCATTGATGTATTGCCTCCCAGTTATTTTGTTCTGTTTTGGAAAAGAAAAGTCATGGAAACTTTCATAAATTATCCGATTTTCAGTTAATAAGTTCAATAACAGTTCAGTAGGAAGCGAAAGAAATCAACGGATTCGATTTTTGAAAATTTTAAATTCCTAAATTGTTTGCAATTTAGTCTTAAATAATTTATAGATCCTGGGTTAATTCATCTTGTTAGTAATTTTAATTTCCTTTTATTAAAAAGCCTCCTATCCTATCATTCTTTAGGAAAAGGTTTTTGTTGTACAAGTTAGCACAACATTTATTGTTGTTGATTTTCTTGTTTCGGAGGTCACTGCCAGGTGTGACGGTGACTTCCACTTAACATCTTGCCTTTCTGGGTCTTTCATCGGGGAAGGCGGATCGGGCTGATGAGTCTCATGCAGGACGAAACGGCCGTTCCCGATTCCTTCCCGATAATTGAATCAGAAAGGCAATTATTCATGTGCTGACCATGGTTCTTAGTCTGTTTGTTTACAAATTTTCCAGCACGTTAAATTTATTCCTGAATTTATAGACTACAGTAACATGAATTGGTGCTTGTGACAAGAATACTGGATCTGCAGCTCCAGTATCTGCAGCTCAATGAAAAAAAAAACAAAAAAAAACAAACAAAAGACAAGCAAACAAACAATGACCCTTCATATAAAAAGCATTAATAATAAATTAAAAATAAAAAAGGACAATATATTAATCACCTGCTAGTTACCACTACTGGGTAAATCCAAGTGAAGATAGCTAAAAAGCCTGAAACAGTCTGTCTTGGATTGCCTGTATCAAAAGTTTCAAAAGCAGCTCAGTGATTTTTATTTGTGTGTTTTTATTCCTTTTTATACCTTAATAATTGTTTCATGCACGTTAAATTCTCCAATTAAGAAAATAAAAATTACTATATACAAACAAACCATACTTCTTTCTTAAATCTTCTCTTTTATAATAAATATTATTAAACATCATCCACCAGAAATTAATGTCATAAACTACATTTATTAAATGAAAAAAAACGAATTTTCAGGAGATAAAATTCACCGTCTCCTCTTTTTCAAGCCTTTTACATTATAATAATAAATAGACGACATTCTTTTACAACAATGACCTTAAAATATTGATATTAACAATTAAAAAATGTTAATACAATAATAATAAAAGATCATAATCTACAATATAATAATCACACATGATTAATAATCACAAATTATTATTATAATGTAAAAGGCTTGATAAAGAGGAGACGGTGAATTTTATCTCCTTGAAAATTCGTTTTTTTCAGTTAATAAATGTAGTTTATGACATTTATTTTCTGGTGGATGATGTTTAATAATATTTATTATAAAACAAAAATTGTTTCGTATGTTTAGATTTTGAAAAGTTAATATAATGAAAAAAATTATGTGCAAATTTCTTACCCCTATAATCACCAACCACATTGAAAAAAAATTAATGATAAAATTTCAGACAACATAGGCCATTTTCGAACTTTGTGAATTTTCGGGATATTTACTAGATATTTCCCTCTTTTTAAAATACGTTTAATTACAATTTATTTTATTATTAGATGATGAGATTTTAAGGTTTTCTTAAAAAATTAAAAACTACATAATGGGAAATGTAGTTTGTGTGTTTTTTGGTTTAAATTTTCTGTAAAAAGTTTAATTCATTCAAAATTACGTTTTGTTGTTGCAATTTTTTTTTTTTTTTGCTTTTTACTTTTTAGCGTTTTTTTATCGAAGACACCTGGTTCTTTAATTTTTTTTTTTTTTTTTTTTTAATACTGTTGTAGTTTGACTCCTCATCTTCAATGA
The DNA here is from genome assembly GCA_023159025.1 of Thereuonema tuberculata. Lineage (NCBI taxonomy): Eukaryota > Metazoa > Arthropoda > Chilopoda > Scutigeromorpha > Scutigeridae > Thereuonema > Thereuonema tuberculata. The sequence continues at coordinate 46,560,605 of JAFIDM010000002.1, forward strand.
AATTAATCGGAACAACCTTTTAAAAACCGAAAACGGGAAAGTAGGTCACTTAGGGGAGTCCCGAAGGGAGTAATATTTGATTGTCCTTTTTTTTTTTTCTTTCCTTCTTTTATTTATTTGCTCTTTCTCTTTCATTGCAGTCCCCAGTGGTCGAGAGCAAGCACGCCATCATAGAATACAGCGACACCGAGCGGAATTACGTGTTGACTGATCTGAACTCGCAGCATGGGACATACGTGAACGGCTGCTTCGTCAAGAACGCATCGGTGCGCTTAGCTCCGGGAGATATCATCAAGTTTGACTTCGTGGGCGACGAGTACGAGCTCTGCACCGGGGAGTTACCCAAGGTAAGACTGTCCCAGTAGCATATTACGTCAGAATTGAAGATACGCATTCATATTTCGAAAGTACATAGGAGAAAAATACGAAATGAAGTAATCAATTTACATTGTATTTTCTTGATTTACTATATATTTACCCTATCGCTCTACTTCCTTACAATATTTTCGTCTTTTATTTTAAAACAGCAGTTTACTTCGATGATTTTTTTGTTTATTATTTAGTTGCGATATATGATCTGATACAACTTTGTAGACAAACGAGAACTGAATCAAAAACGGAATGTTTACATACATTATAGAATTTTACTCTAGTGCATTAGAATCAATATACACTATTTTATCAATTTCTAAGTGAACTAGTTACCATAGTAATTGTTTCGCCTTGGCTAATTTTTGCTTAAAATAAGTAATTATAATATTTTTTTATTACTAAAAAAAAGCAATTTAGAATATAATAAAAACGTTAATTTTACATAATTAAAAGCAATTTCAGAAAGAAATAACTACTCGATTAAATAGAATAAATTAATAAATCAACGTACGATTTTTTTTAATTGCTTAATTTGCTTTTTAATGTGATACAAGAAAGAAGATGTGTTCCTGAACAATACAACGGAGCTATTGAAGAATTAATTGGCAATTTAAAATGTACTTCCTTGTTTCTTTTAATGTATAGATTTTTTTTTCTTTAAGCATTTGCTTTACATACACTCATCTGCATTAATTAAAGCCTTGATAAATGTTCGGTAGATCTGATAATTTCGTCATAATTGTAGTAATTAAAATTCGGCTATTTTTTTAAATTTTGCATTAATGGAAAGACTTAATATTTAAAATAGTAAATATTTTATTTTCAGTGAAAGTGTCGTAGCCTTCACTATAAAAATTAATCTTTATTTCTTTAATAAGAAAATTCTTTTTTTTTTATTTAACAAAACTAATTTAATCAGATAGCAGGAAAATAACGACAGTAATAAAGAAAATAACAATAAAAAGAAATCAATTATTTTTAATAAGATTGTTGGAAGAAATTTTAATAAAAAGTATTACTTTTTCTTTCGTCAAAATTTATTTTATTATATTAGTATGAAAGAATTCTGTCCTTTTTTTTAATACCAGAAAAAGGCTTATTTGTCCCTACAAGAAAATTTACTTTAAAAAGATAACAAAAAAAAAATATATATAAATATTTATTTTATTGCTTTATTACAACAAATGTATTGTATTAAAACTATACTTGTATTACTTTGCCTTTTCGTGAAACTTTATTTTTAAAAATATCGACGAATGTTAATTTAAAAACAGCACTTGAGTCTACAAGCACTTGTCTCACCAAGTAATGATAAAAAAAAGCACTTAAACAATTGCCAATTGACCCGGGAGCGGTGGCTGGTCATCAATACTTACTTGTTATGCAGAGAAGCTCATTTCAGGCGGAGTTTCCTAAGCGGAACATCACCGAAGTTAATTATTGCAGTGCGTTGATATAAATAATCTGCTTTGAATTTTTAAATGGAAGTTTCAAGTGATTAACACACAATTAATAATTGATAAACTTCAAATTAACAGACTCCAACTCGTTAGTTGGTCCAAATGGCAGAGGCAAACATATTTAGAATTTGTTTGAAATGTATTAATAATGCATTTGATTTAGTAGAATAATTTGAGAAGAATTAGAATGTAGCTGTTTAAGTGAGACTGAAGAATTAAAATAGAAGGAAATTATAATATTAATAGATGAAAATAAATTTAAAAAAAATAAAAAAAAAGCAGAAAAGAAAAAAATTTTTTTTTTACTAATTTTGAGTGAAAACTAAATAAAATACAGACCAACATAGATAATAGAAATATCTATTATATTTATATGTATGTATGTATAATTAAATGTGTTATTAAATAATAGAAAAGCTTAATGAAGTATATAAAAATGAAAGCGGCTTGGAAATGTGGTGTTAGATTTAAACATTTTTATTTGTTTATTATTTTTTTCAAATAATTTAATTACTGATTTTATGTCAACAAAATTTAGTAACCTATAAAAAATATTTAAATTAAAATAATTATGTGACCTGCTTAATTATTCGAAAAAATAATAAGATATTTTATATGTAGTCTACTTAGTTCAAAATTATATGCATTTATAATTTTCAGATTTTAATTCATTGTGGAGAGGCATATTCTTTCTTTTCAGTATCCTTCTAATGTATCCAATTTTTAATGTTGTTATTTTTTTTCCATCTCATGTTTTGCTAATGCGGCCATTTTACGTAACTCATTACTTCATTGTCAGTTTCCGCTCGAGTAAAAAAATAAAAATATTTCTCGCAAGGCTTCTCTGAAGCTCGTTGACCTGAAACGCCCACCTTAGAATCAAACCCACGAGGTGATTTAATAACGTTCTGGCAGCAAAAGGAGAGAACATATTTCTTGTTAATGTTTTTGAAGTCAAACACACAGACACACCCTTTCTTCGATGGGGGTGGAGATCAGAACTACATTCTCCGTGTCTCTCTCTCTCCGATCCTTTTATTTGTAGAAAGAATTCTCAGCTGTTTCGATTTCAGTAATTGAAAGGAAAAAAAGAGAAATATCTTCAGGGAGATTTAATAATAAACACAAGAAATCAGTGAGAATATTCTTATGAGATTTATTTATTCACGTAAAGCGAACTTACCTCATAAAAAGAAATTTTATGAAGATTAATCAATATTCAAAATAGAAGAGTTTTTACCACAGGAAAAATAAAAAAGATAGGTCTGTTCTTTGTTTTTTTTTAAGTTTTAAGGGTTATAGGAAATAAATAAGTGAATTGAATATAAATTATGTTCACTTTATTTAGTCTAGTTGAACGTTCACTGAATATACTTTAGTAGATCGAAAAGATACAAAAAGTAAATGCATGGTGATTTATAATTTTATAAAATCCTCAAATATCTGAAATTGAATTTTCCCATTTTTCGAGTGGGAAAGAGAAATTCAAGTGTAATATTGACAAAGCTTTTTACCAAGGTTCTAACTTCTTTTCAAATCAGTAGTAAGCTCATTTTATCCTATCGTTAAAATTTTAGTTTTCTAGAATAAAAAAGAATTGTAAAATTTGATAGACTTGTTATAAATAGACATATATAATAGACATAAATCGGATAGATTTTTTTATTTTCGATAAAAATAGATTGTAAGGCTAATAGTGTAAACAATTGCGTAATATAAGGAATTAAAAATGAACAAGGAATTATTTACTTAGCTACTGACGGCTCTTATTCTTAATTATTTTCAATTAATAGAATTAAAAAAAGTTGGTAAACTAATATGAACTAATATACGAAATCATCAAAGGCACATTAAATTAATGAAACTCAAAACTTCTTTTATTTCTTCACGCATCTCCAATGCGATATTTCGAAAATCCTGATCCTGATTTCTGTTTTTTGGGAAAGAAGGAAGCTGATTCTTTTTCCCTTAATGTATTTTTATTTAATGCTTGAAAAAGAAAATCCGATCAGGATTTTCGAAATATCGCATTGGAGATGTGTGAAGAATAAAAGAAGTTTTGAGTTTCATTAATTTAATATGAACTAATTTAACGTCGAATTATTTTAAAGCTTTTTAATAAGTTCATAACAGTGTAAATAAAATGGAATGTGAAAAACAAAAAGGTTTTTCTTCTTTTAACATTTTTTAAAGTGATTTTTATCGAACTAAATTGAAATAAAAAAAATATTCAGTCTTCATATTGGAACTCTGTTTGTTGAACATTGTCGTCTAATTCATTTTTTTCTTTGTTTTCGAATTGGGATGTAAATTCTATTTTAATTCTTCCTATTATAATATTGATTTATTCTGAACCGAAGTGAATGAAGGCCTTTTCGTTCTTAATCTCAAGATTCCAGAAATTCCTTTTTTTACAAGCGCTTTAATCAAACCTTGAATGCTACCTAGAGCTGTCAGAGTCCTTTTTCTCTTTTCTGATTTACGTTTGCCAGGGAATCTTTTTTTTTTTGTTTTTTCGCTTCCAAATATGTGTGTGTTCTTGAGAATGATGCCACTTGGCAGGTGGACAAAGTGAAATGGTTGGTGGGTTCTGAAATACTTCTCTGACATTCACCGGCCAGAGAAATAGGTTAGCACTCCACTAGGCCTTGATAAGAGTGACTTGGAATAAATAACACAGAAACACACATTGAAAAAAGAACTAGTTAAATCAATATCTTGCATCTTGTTAAATTAGTTAATTAACAGGGGCCGTTTCTTATCTCTTGGAATTGGAGTTAAGTAATAGAAAACTTAGTTTGGAAATCTGAAGTAATTTATCACACTTAAAGCCTTTAAAATCTGTTGATTATTTTAAAACAAAGTAGAGAAGGATTATTCCGTAAATATTGAATCATTTCTTTACCTTCTGCTAATTTTTGTTTCTTTGTGATTCATCAAATATCGATTTATCATCATACCAGGTTTTATTCAACTCGAAAAGTTTAATCTTTTCACATTTCTTTTATAATATATATCCTTAATTATAACTACAAATATACTTAATTAGCAAAATATCCGTTCTTCGTACGGATTACAATGATACGGATGAGAAAGAAATTAAAATTGTGAGATCAGTTCGAAACTTTCCCAGTTGGTATAAAAATCACGTGATAGGTACCAAGTAATATTGCTACCGAACTTTTGGGCTGGTTCGGTGGCAGTGGGGGATTGAATGCGACAAGAGCAAGATTTTAAAACAAATCGGAGAATTTATTCAGTAAAAATAAATTACGAAATTTACAGGTCAATAATTTCAATTTGGTGACTCGCTCGGGACTGTCCAAGTGGCTTCTTGGTTCGGGCCGATCCTGAAGGCTTCTCAATTCGGGCCGGTCCTGGTGGCTTCTCCAATCGGGACGGTCCTGGTGGCTTCTACGTTCGGGCCGGTACTGGTGGCTTCTATGTTTCGGCCGGTCCTGGTGGCTTCTATGGCTTCGATTATCTTCTTCGAAGCCTTCTCGTCTGCGTACGGTGTTTCCCAATCTTCCC
>JAFIDM010000002.1:46574858-46587618 GCA_023159025.1 Thereuonema tuberculata
TGTTTCAAACCTTGGGTTTCCCCAGCAAAAACAATATGGCGGGTCAAGGACCAAAGCACATACTGCCAAGTGTAAAGATGTGTGCAAGAATGATTAGGGATGTGTGCTTGTGTCCATAAATTTCCGAACTATGCGTGTAGTGTTGAGTACCACAGCGTTCTGCAGTTGTGCATAAGTGTTTTTGTGAAGTCCTAGTGTGCTGAGACTGTGGTGCAATGTGTGAGGCACCAGACCAGTGGCAGACAGAACGATGGGTACAACACGTACTCGATCCTGCCTCCACTGCTTCTGGAGCTCGTGTGCTAGATCAGTGTATTTACTGATCTTGTCTGCGTGAGTTTTCTGCATGTTCTTGCTGATAGGCACTGCAATATCAATTAGATAGGTCTGTTTGTTGACCTTATCAACAAGTGTGATGTCTGGTCTGTTGTGATGTATAGTTTTGTCTGTGTGAATGGGGCGGTCCCAGTATAGTTTATATGAGGGTGATTTATTATTATTATTATTATTATTATTGTTATTATTATTATTATTTTATTCTTTCTGTCCGTTTATTTGTTTTCATTTACGCTGTTTTATTCTTATTTATTTCCTAGGTGTTTTCGAGCCGTTCCTTTGATCAACCCACCTTGCGTTCGTCCAAATCGCTTCTCCCTTCTGCCACGATCAATGGGGGCGCCACTCACCTGCCCAGCCTCAGTGTCAAGCCCAGCCCGAGTAGCCCATCGTCTGACAGCCGTCTGCCCTCGCCCAGGACGGTGGACGAAAAGGAGCCATCGCAGTCCCCCATCGAGCACCGACGATCCCTGCGTCGCTCCCGCAGCCATGGCAGCCTGTCTGGATCCAGGGAAATGGCTCTAGACACCCCGGTTCTGCAGAGGAGAAGTAAGATCCCCAGGATACCCTCCAACACAAAAAGTTAAAAGACTCTTAAGCTACTCCGTAGAGAACGTAGCGAAGTAGTCTAGAATCAATAGAAATTAGTAAATCAATAATAATTTTAAGTGAAATATACAGGGTGATTCAAAATTCCCTGTACAAACTTTAAATATAGGTCAGGAATGCAAAAACAAACCACATTCGTAGTGGAACGTATTTCCGCAAATGTCATCCAAATGTGCTAGAAGGTTCACTAAGGTTCAGAAATAAAAGACAACAAGTAAGGTAGACAACATGTTTATTAGCCGAATGTTTAGAATATGCTCCCAGTAGATGCTCAAAGTTTCACACAATCTGATGCTCAAATGATTGATGATTGAGCATACATCTGTTGGACACACGTTCACAATACAATCGCACAATAAAATCGTCCTTTTCCGTTCGCTGCCCCATAGGCTAGGTCATATCTGCCTTATCAGCATTAGTGAAGCGATAATCCTACTCGTACAAAGTCAACGTCTCAAAAGACGATGGCTCACACTACCCAACTAATTTTCCTGCCAAACCCTTTCGCATATTCGGATGGCGTTTGCGGAAATATGTTCCACTATGAATGCGTTTGTGTTTGTATTCCTGACCTGCATTAAAGTTTGTACAGGGAATTTTGACTGACCCTGTACAATTCATATCCACATCTTTAAAGATGTGCGGTAAATTATTTTCGTGATAAGAAACTGCTTTTCAATAAAAAAAAATGAACAATAAATCAAATGCAATTTAATGAAGGAGGGTGGCGAGGGGAAAGAATGAGTAAAGTTAACAAAAAGAAAAGAAAGGGATAAGGAAAGGAGAAAGTAAAAGAGAGAAAAACAGTATTTTATTTAATGGAATGATCTGATCTTAATGCACAAACTAGACAATAAAGTTCGTTATCAACATTTCTACCCATTGCAGTCCGGTTAAGAAGTTTTTCCTTGTTGTCGACAGATACTACAACATGTATGAATGTAATACATCTCATCGACGGTGGTATTCCTCAAGCTTCAAAGCTGGAGCATTGTTTATTATTGTTTCACACTCGTTGGCGATCATCAGCCAGGAGAAGTCACAGTAAATAACAAGGTCTCCGTACAGGGGCTAGTATGAACAATACATCGGAAGCGCAGTGGTGCCTCAAAGGAAAAAATACACAATGAAAAACTCACCAATGAAAAATTAGTGAGAAAATTCATGTGCCAGCAGTGCGCAGGCCTCAATGAATTTTTTTTAAAGCATAAAAAAATTCAAACATAAATTACAAAATCAAAGATTTTTTTACTTATTTACTTCACTCAAAGATTATCTTCATCATTAAATCAATCTGTTTCTTTCTTTCTTTTTGTTGGTTATTTTTCAAGAGTATTCTGATATTTGATACTCTCTCCGCTCCATATCATCCTATTTGAAATGTTATTGTTGTTATTTTTATTTAAGAAATTCGAAAGTGGATGCTTTTATTTTCAGAGTTCAATTGAAGTGTCAAACTTGACCTAAACTTGAAGGACATAAAATTTTAGTTCTTCTGTAAATGTCTCACTTGTAGAATCTTCACTGATTGAAATGTAATCCTTTTTCTTTATTATTTGTTTGGTTCATTTCGTTATTTTTTGTCAATGAAATGAGGGAAAGTATTTCTATTAATAAAAGAAAGAATTAACATTATATTTTCAAACATAAAATGACTCAGAGCTATTACGCACTTTCAGGCTCCTATATTTTCCAGTATTGAATTAACGACCTAATAGCAATAACTGACTTAAAAAAAAAGTTACCAATCAATAATTGAGGAACTCTTATAATATTTATAAGACGTACTTTTTAGTATCTGAGATGAAAAAACGAAATTATTGTTTGGCGAAATCACTAATGTACATGATTATATTCTATTATTTGTTCTTTTTTTTTTTTTTATAGCCAGGTCAGGAGGGGAGGCCATGTTCATCCCCTTGTCCAAGAAAGGGGAGAAGACGGATTCTCCCCACCAATCCCCACAGCCCCCGCCTGATAGTATGTCTCCCCGGTTCGTGCCATCAGGAGAGGGTCTGACTGAGCCAACACTGCTTCAAGACATCCTTCACCAGAGCGGTTTAGGTGGATTTCTACCCAGTATCGAGATTCCTCAGTCACTGCATCAACAACAGCAGACAGACAGAATCAACACAGAGGCCTCGTTTCGATACGACATGGGTTCTCTCGAAAAGGAGATACGCAGCAGACATAAAGAACTCAACAATCTATCCGAGCAGGTAAACCACTTGCAGTGCATTGCATTTAATAACACTTCTAATTGGTGAGATTTGTATTCTTTGGTAATTACCTATTACAGGTATAAATGAATCTTAGGTTTGTTGATATACTGTTATTAGAAATAGAACCAAACTGAATCTGTAAGAAAAATATAGGAGCACCTTTTCATAGACAATACGCATTAAAAGACAGAGCCTTAACAGTTTGCTCTGTAATAATACGTTTTTGAAACTCTGTTGATGAACTCCGAATTAAAATCATTATGTTTTTAAGGAATTCATCGAACAGTACTTGCTCTATTGACGTTTGCATCTTCTGTTTAACTAAAAGTGGCAATTGTCTATACGTTATCAAAAAGGATAATGAAAATATTCGTTATAAAATTTACTTCAACAAATGAAAATCACTAGTGTTGCCTCTACAGCAACGTGGGCTTAATGTCGATGGCATTTTTTATGATGTGAATCCACTTCAGTAGAAACCATAAATATTGTGAAATATCATTGATTTATTATCAAGTACTCGTATTATATAACCTTTTAATGTAAATTTCTCTCTTTTTTTTTAATTTCTGGTGGAACTCTTAGTAAGACTCTTTCCAATTGTTCGAATATTTAATTCGTTCTTGATTGTTACATAATTTATGTTTAAGAAACGTACATTAATGCTTATAATCTGTTGCTAACTCTGAAAAATAAGAACATACACTATTGAATTTTGTGCTGAAGAATTGAAGCAATCTGTTAGATCTAAAAAAAAATATTGGGAAGAAGAAATATTCAGTTTTAATTAGAAATCATATTTTTGGTAATTTATTTTATAATGAGAATTTCTTGAGTTCTAACTCTCTTTTATAGTTTCATCTGATTGTTTCTTCTTTTCTCTTTTCGTAGATGAACGACCTCAAGATCATGGACCCTCAAGACAGCAGTCTGGCCAAGTTGCAGACTTTTCTGGAAATGAGGGAGAAAGAATCCCGAATGGTTCGGGACGAATTAGCCCGACTGCAACGGGATAAGAAAGTTCTCACCGAAGTCCTGTCGCAAATGGCGAAGGATGTGATGAACAAGGAGGCTGCCATCAAGGTTCAGGAGCGACAACTCCATGAAAAAGACTCCATCATCCGAACTTATGTGAAAGGTCTTCAGAGCAAGGAGGAGTTCATTATGGAACAGGTGAGAAGCCATTATGCTTACGTACATTTTTCAAATATTCTCCTACATCCATTGTAGAAGAAGACATTATAAATTGTAATGGTATTTGTGGAAGAGTCTTTAGGAGCGAAAGACAACGGGTCAAGTTCTGGAACTAAATTAATTTATTAAACAGAAAACATGGGTTTTTTTGTAGATTACGCATTGAAGAATTTGATTGGAAGATTAATTAAAAATATACATCACGATTGGCTAAAAACATAACGAATTTAAATTAATCAACTAATTAAATGGCTGTAACGGAAAAGAATTTAAAAATAAACAGAACATCAGTAATTAGGAAATATAAAACGAATGCTTTAAAATAAATAACGGTAAAGATTAAAATGAAGAAAATGCAGATATACACAATAAAAAATATTTTCTACAAAAAAATACAAATAAATGATATCTAAAAATATTTGCATATAAACTGTTACAATATCATTTAAGAAACTGAAGAAATTAAATCGAACAAAAACAACCATTTTTATCCTGAAAATTTCAGAATAGATGAGTTCAGAACATTATTTTAAATAATTGTCTATTTAATGAAATAAAATCGATTTTGAAGTCAATTAAACTAATTTTGTACTATTCTGCTAATAACTTTCACTAAAATTTTTATTTGTGGTAAATCCGAAATTCTTTGGACAGGGTTTTATTGAAAAAGAATTTTACCGAAGTAATTAGTAGGTTTACTTCAGTTGTTGTTGAATGGCCAACATTAAATTTTGATTATCCAAAGAAATTAATTTGCTGTCATAAATTAATGCTTATAATAATTGAATGATCTTATTTTTTAACTGGTTCATTTTGTATTCAGTATTTATCTGAATTTATCTAAACATTTTCTTTTTCTGTTATTATTTCGTAGGTAAAAACTATCCAGCAGAAAGACGAATCTCTGCGAGAACAAGCGCGACTTCTGAACGAGAGAGATGAAATCATTCAGCAGAAAGACAAAGTGGTGCAGGAGAAAGAGCGTTACATCAAAGACCAGGCGAGGGAGCTGCGTGACAAAGAGCAGGTCATCAGCGAACAGATGGAGGCGCTTCAGAGGAAGGAGGACCTGCTCCGCGAGAGGACGGACGAGCTGGACACCAAACAGGAGGACTTCATCCGAATGAAGGACGACCTGAAGCACAAGGAGGACATTATCAAGGCTCAGACGCAATGCCTTCTAGACAAGGAGGATCGCATCACAGAGCAAAAGCTGTGCCTGGAGACCAGAGCCAAGACCATCAATGAACAGCTGATCCGATTGGAGGAGAAGGATAACACCATAGGAGAACACGAGAAGGACCTCTCCAAGTTGAAGACACGCCTTGAAGGTGCTCGGATGCAGTTGATCCAACAGCTCAAGGTATCAAACGGACAAACCACGAGAAAACGACAGTCGTAGGACTTCTCTTTAAACCTCTTTATAAATAAATTATAGCTTTAGTAAGGTGCAAATAATTCACAAAGGATTTTTTTTTCAATGTGTCTGTTTAAGTGTAATTCGGTAAAATCACATTCTGTGTTGGTGCAGTATTCACTCAAATTATTAAAGCTTGATATGACAAGCTGCAATATATGACAAGTCATTGCAAAGAGATTTATTCATCCAGCAAAGAGTTAAATTGGTCAAACCAATTCAGAGTTAATTATTTACCCAAGCATCCGAACCCAGATATTTAAAAAATTACAAACTATTTTTGGCGGTATTTTTTTTTAAATGTAAAAAGTTAATAATAATACTTTTCTACAAATAGGCATTTTCTCTTATGAAAAAATGAAGTTCTAATGACTGAGCTGTCAAATGTAACTTTGTATTTATCTTATACTCTTAAGCAAAACAATGATATCTCTAATTTCTTCCGATTAGAAACACTGTAAGTGCTTAATGATAATGTTGATGTTGAAGTGAGTTGCAACTATCATTTTGCTACATGAAAAACGTTGAGTTGAAAGACAGAAAATAAGAATTTGCAGTTAAAAACTTCTTCCATTCTTGCACAAGTAAATACATTTTTGTGAATCTTCTAAACAAGACTATCAAGAATATTAGTTATTCTTACTCTTGACAAAGTAAAATTCTTATTAGAAAAATGTCAATTAATATGACTGCTGAATAGCTTTGATTGAATTACATAATATAGATGAACAAATATTTACTCATTGTTAGTATGTGATTCTCAGGATCTAAATATATCAGTGATTAATGAATTATAACAAAATGAATTTGCAATACATTGAAAGCATTTATAGAGGACAGAAATACAGCTTATATTATCTTTGAACCACAATGATAAGATTTATCTATCTGAATATATCGAAATGTAATTGTTTTACGAAGTCTCTTCTAAATTAGAAAAGATTATATTTATTTATTTCAATAACGGTTGTTTTACGTTTTATAGGCTGTGAAAATTCAGCTGATGGGCATTGATTTCCTCCATCAATTTCCTTCTTTATGCTCTTCATACTTGAAGGTGATGTTAATGATGGAAATTGAATGAAGAAATCTTAAAATTGAATTATAATTCAGATAGGAAAAATGTCTCCTCGTTTCTTAAAATAATCTTCTTTTATTCATGGTATGTTAGGTTTTATCAGACTTTTACAAATTTTGGGAATTACAACTTTCAGAATATAATTAAAATTCTAATTTGTAAGTCCATTTTGAAGTAAACCAGTTAATACTGATATTATGTCTGATAACTCATTATAACAACTATACAGTGATATGTCATTATTCCGTTAGTATCTCATTACATAATTTGGTATATTTGTTTAGACAAGGAACAGAAATTTTCTGATATGCTACGACATACGTAGTGTGTGATTAAAAAAAGCAACAAGTACAAAAAATCCAAGAATTAAATATATTAGTTGCATCGTCAATAAAAGTACATAGAAAACAAGGGTAGAGACATAGTAGCAAAATTACAAACAATTCACTTCAATGATAATTAAGCAAGAAAATTAAAAACTAACACACACAAATAAAAGCAAACACAAGATAAGTGTAAATAATATTACAATTCTAGAAATTCATAATAAAAACAACTTCTTTAATTTTCATTATATATACTGTAATCTTTTTAATCTTAATTATCAAATCTGGGGTTAAGAATCATTTCAGGGACGTACAGTGGCATTTTCTTTAATATAATATATTATTGACAAACTTTTCTAATTGTTGTGTGGGTGACCCAAATGAGTTTATTACTGGATTGTTTAATTTAGGAAAATGAAAGTAATAATAACAAAGAGATTAAGCTATATTGTTTAAACTTAAGGGACGATGTATACTAACATACCAGGTCATGAAGAGTTAGAATTCATTGAGAAAATGTGTGATGAAAATCAGCGCATATTGAAAGTTCCAAATATTGATACAGAAACTACTATGAAAGTTCTGAAACTGATATGTAATAACAGTTATTTTTGTTATAAAGGTAAATTTTTTAAGCAAATTATAGGTTTCCCAATGGAGCCCAATTTCTGGAACTATATGCAATATTTACATAAAACGGTTAGAGCATTCAACTATTTTAAAATGAAATAAGGCCAAATATAAATACATGAGATATGCTGTTGATATTTTATTAATATGGAGAGAAATAGAAAGGCAATTTTCAAAATTCTATAGTTATATTAATACAATCAAAAATAGCTTTAAATTTACAGTAGATAAAGAGAAAGATAATAATAAGCTGGCTTTTCTAGATGTATTATTAATAGATGAAGAGTATAAGGTTTTATATGAACATTATGAAAAGTCATTAAAGTGTAACCATATTCTAAATTTCAATTCTGAACATAGTATAAAGAAAGCAATTATCAAGAATTATCGAATAACAGAATTTTACAGAAAATGAAAGATTATGGAAAATAATGACTACCCAAGTTCATTCATAACTAATGTAATAAAGGAATTTTTTTTATATAAAAAAGAAAAGTAAAACAAATAAAGTTATACCATTGGATTTAAAGTAAACAAAAATGTTAGAGATGTTTGTAAAGAAAACAGTATTCGATTATTTTTTTATAAAAGAAAAAGGATGTTAAATGAAAACATGTTAAATAAAATGGGAGTTGTATGTCTGACGTGCAGAGATTGTGGAGGTGTCTATTTTGGAAGTACAGGAAGAACATTAAAGGAGAGATTGTCAGAACATATCAGAACTTATAGGAATAAAAATAGTAAAATTTCTGACTGGGCAGAATAAACTCATCACAATATTAATAAGGATAAATTCCTTAAAATGAGTAATGTATCGTTTGGATACGTTAAAGAATTTATGAAAAAATAAGTTTCTAATATTAATCATGTTATGTAGCATATTTAAATAGTATGAAATGTAAGAATTGTTATTATTTTATTTACGAAGTATCATTATTAATAATATGAGAAAAGTTGTCATTATTAATAACAATGATATTGAATACGATAATGTTATTGTTAACTTGAATACGAAAATGTTTATTTTAGTTCTTATTTATAATTCTAAAGAAATTGTAGAGGAAGAAAAATAAGTTCTTGTCCTCAGCTATCACCTGATGAAGTCCTTCGCAAAGACGCATGAAATATAGTGAAATTAAAGTTGTTTTTATTACGAATTTCTGAGAGTGTAATATTATTTACAGGATATGTTAAAGAAGAATGTATTATATTTGAATACATTCAACAGTGTCTTCAGGTTTCTCACTTGAGGAGAGCAATAACGAAATTACGTCTCCATGGCTGTTGTAGGCTATTGGACAGCTGTTTCGGGATATCCATCGGACCAAGGTTAACAAAAAGTAATTGTAGTTAATATAATCAATAAAATCATTATAGGAGAATTCAGGCAGCATTCAGCAACTGTAGTATTTAATATCTATGGCGGATATCTGCCTTTTACACTTTCATTTTAAGATATATACAGAAAGTTTGTCAAAATGCCTCAGAATTTGATATACTAAACGAAAGAAAAATGGATTTTCTATAGAAGCCACCAAAATTTAATGGTAGAAAATTATAAAAAAATTATTACTAATTAGTTTACTAACAAGTGGCTAATTATGCCGACGTAGAGTTTCCGATTTTTCTCCAATTTTCGCAGCTGTCGTTTAATTTCAGTGATATATAATATGTTCTCCAGTTGATGATATCAAAATTTCCACTAGCTACAAAGTAGACATGTTGAATAATGGTGACGGAACACTTACTTTTGGACTCAGTTTCTTAAACTTGAGCAAGGAACGCATTGAAACTGTATCTAATGATGTTTCTTTTTTCTTTAACTTTAGATGTATACACGAAGTTTGTCCGAAGACGGCCAGCTTCCAGACGGAAGCACTGTGGACGTTGAGTCTTTTGGTCTAGAAGAGCTTCTCCATTTGATGGAATCTTCTCTGCAAAGAGACTTGAGAGCAATCCGGGATCTCAAGGCGGAGGTTGAGCGGTTGGATACGTGTCTGCAAGACATTACGACCATCAAGGTACAAAACTCATGTGGTATTTAGTAAATGTTATAATATTATCAATGTTTATCTAAGAAGAAAGGAAAAAGATAAATGGAAAGACTTCTTTTGAAAAAGATTTTATTTAGGAAGGAAGAACGATAATGATAATTATGAAACAATGCTAATTCAGATATTTTACTAATTAAGTATACTCTCGATATCTCGAATTTCGATATCTCGAAAACCTTGATATATAGAAAAATTATTTTTCCCCTTGATATTACATATTCATTTAATGTTAATTTTAATTCTTATGTCGAAGAGTTTTTCACTCAAAACCTTGTTATGTCGAATATTTTTCGAAGTAAAAAATGAATTTTTCCGGAAAAAATCGCCTTTCAGTTGTGTCGAAGCAAATAGAGGTATTTTTTAAGAAATTCTAGCAATGTAATGAACAATATTCATTGTTTTTTACTAATTCTTTTCAATTTAATGTAATTATTTTCGACTACTTTTAAAAATTACAATTATCGTTGCTGTATTTCGACTTATTGTTAACTATCATTACATATTTTTACTTATTCTCATCTACCAAGACTCTAATTTTTAGAATATTATTCCGTATCTTGTGTTTTTTCGTGAATTTTTATGTTTTGGTTACGACCTTGTTATCTCCAAAACTCGCTATCTCGAAATTTTTTTAGCGTCCCTTCGACTTCGAAAAATCGAGAGTATACTGTATAAGCAAAAATAAGGGAGAAATGAATTTCAATTTTGCAATAATTTTGGGGGAAAAATTAACAAAATTGTTATTAAGCAATTTTGACAATAATTTCAAGTTATAAATATATACTTATTAAATTTCTAAAGCTGTTTCATTATTAAATACCGAAATAAACATAAATAAATTTAAGAAACATTCCGATTAATATAACATAGTTAATATGTTTACCAATGCAACCGGCTTTTTTTTTAATATTATGCAATATAGTTAATAAGGCGGACACAAATGTGGAATTTGTTAAAACCAATCCAAAGACCAGATTTCGGTTTCTACAAGGATACGGCCAATTTACCGTTGTGTCATTAGCGACACTCTACGGAAATTTAAGTAATTAATTTAGAAATGAACTAACACTCAATACCACAAGACTTTGCTCTTTTTAATTTAAGCCAAAACACACTCATTCGTACCCATATTCATACAATAACTTTTAAATTTCAAAATTACTAAAAATTAAAACAATTAAAAAGAGCAAAATCCATAATACTGAGTAATAGTAAATTGTACAATTATACTTATATTTATCTTAATAAGAAGTAAGTATCTGGAAGACCGAGCTTTGCTCGATAAAATAAAACGAAAATAAAGAAAGAACACTAGACAATCATCTGGTTATTTAACTTCCTTTCGGGGAAATGGACAGCTCCACAGCGAAAACATGCGATGTTGAAAGAAAAAAGTTTTAAAAAAAATTATTAAGTTAAATTATTATTTTATTATGGGTAAAAATTAAATTATTATTTTATTAAAGTAAAAACGCACAGAACATGAATTTATTAAGAATAAAATAAAACGCAAATAAAGTAACAACACTGTATACAACAACCTGGCACCCAGGTCCCAGATCAATCATTTACCCTTAAATGAGTTTTCACGAAGTCTAGACTTAGCTAAATCGCTTTCTCTCACCCCGAAAAAGGTAGATTCCCCTATTTCATCAAAATCCTTAGGTCCATTTTCAAGATAAAGTTTACAAGAATTGCTCGCTAAATTTATAGTATTATTATAAATGACCACATCTTACACCAGATTGCTTTGATTTGATTAGATATAACGTAAACTTCCCCATATATATATATATATATACATATAATCTAAATTTGCATTATAAAGCAGTTTCTCCATAAATATTACTAATGGAGAATTTTAGAGAATAGTAAATTTTAAGTAAAGAATAGCTCTATTATTATAAATAACCACATCTTACACCAATAAAATATATTAAGTAAAATACATTTATTAAATATATTTAATATCCGCAAATTTTCGGAAAGAGAAATCTTCTTTCCTTTATCATGCCTATAAATAGGCCTTTATAAATAGCCTATAAGTAGGCTTGATAAAGGAAAGAAGATTTATCTTTTCCGAAAATTTGCGGATATTTTATTTAATATATTTTATTGATGTAAGATGTAGTTATTTAAAATAATATGACAACTAGAAGAGAAGAGATTAAGATAAAAAAGAAAAAAGAATAGCTCTTCTTTTTCCTAAAATATTTTGAATTATTCCTTTATAATTTAGCTTTATTTGAATAGGGAAATGTTTTTAACGAATGACTTCCATTTGCTGATTAGTTTATTTTTGTTTACAGGACAGACTGGACGCTGAGCTTTCGGAGGCGTTGAACCAACTGGAGAACCTTCGTAAACACAGCAATGAGACGATTCAGTCTCTTGAAGAAGATAAAGTCAGATACAAAGAGAATCTATCAGTCTCTGAACAAGAAAGGAAGGAGATGAAGGAAGAACTGGAAACGATGAAGGAGAAATACCGTCAGTTAGAAGACAGTACGAGGGAGCTACGACAAAAACTCGCAGATACTGATTATGAGGTAATGGTAGCTGCTTTATATTTTCGTTCCATTGCAGAAGTTACCAGCAATAATGGCATTTTTTAAGCAAATTGTAAACGGAATAAAGAGAAAATCTGCGGCATTATAAGGATAAAAAGGAAACTTCATTGAAATCTTTAATAGACAATATAACAACAGATCTCATGAAACATCATTGGAATCTTTAGTAGACAATATAATAACAGATCTCATGAAACAGCATTGGGATCTTTAATAGACAATATAACAACATATCTCATGAAACATCATTGGAATCTTTAATAGACAATATAACAACAGATCTCATGAAACATCATTGGAATCTTTAGTGTACAATGTAATAGC
>JAFIDM010000002.1:46589024-46646731 GCA_023159025.1 Thereuonema tuberculata
CCCCCCCCCCCCCTTTATGAGGGGTTGGAGAGTGAAAGTTACGGATTTCTTAATTTTTTTGTTGTTTGTGTGCTAGCCTGCATAACAAATTTCAGCTTTCTAGGACTTCAGGAAGTACCCTAGAGGTTTTGATGATCATGAGTCAGTCAGTCAGTCAATCAGTGACGGAATCGACGTATTTTATGTATTAATAAAATCCAAAGTATAAAAGCTAAATAAATGAAACTTAGCGTATTTCATTAGTCTGCTAACTGCATCTTATCCTGAAAATTTGAGCTCTCTAATATTATCCAGGCCGAAGCTATGAGGGTTCGAAAATACGACGAGACACTTCCAGAAAAGTTACGTAGTGCCCTTCCTGCCTTCGGCTCGTCTTGGCGGGGGCACTGCCGTGCCCCCAGATAACAGATCTCATGAAACATCATTGGAATCTTTAGTAGACAATATAATAACAGATCTCATGAAACATCATTGGAATCTTTAGTAGACAATATAATAATAGATCTCATGAAACATCATTGGAGTCTTTAGTAGACAATATAATAACAGATCTCATGAAACATCATTGGAATCTTTAGTAGAAATATAATAAGATCTATAATTAGATCTTTATAAGAAATATAATTAGACCTCATGAAACATCATGAGAATCTTTCAACAGTGTAAGATCTCTATTCATTTTTCTGAGTTTTGTCATTCTGAAACTTTTCTCTTAAAGTTGCGGAAATATTACCTTAACTCCATATACGTCTGAAATAAAGAAAAGATATTTAATGTATGCGGAAAAGTTTTTAATTAATGAAGCCAACTATTTAAGGCTGTCCGTCTTAAATGTTTTATTTTAAATAAGTTCTAATATCCAGACAAAAACTTTAACTCAAGTCGGAATTTTCCATCAAACTTTTTAGGAAAGTCAGGATAGCAGTTGTTTCATGATTCCTCGTCTTCCATTGAAAAACCTTACGGGACAAATAAATTTTAAATTCGTAGCAAAGAAAATACTTTAATTCGAATACTTCGAACAAGTTAATATTTAGTGTAGAGAATGCACGTTGTAAAAGAATAAGAGATGACAGTGTTTCTGCGCCGATGCTCTCACTTTTGAAGTACCAAGAGAATTAAATGGAAGCTTCCTTACAATACGTCTTCTATTTAATGCTTCTACTAATTATGTCTGAAAGTAAGTAAAAAAATGGCAACAAATACACAAATAACTTACTGTGAATCTACTTTACCCACTGTTCTATCCATTATAAATAAACACATCAGGAAAGAGTGCAAAAGTGTTTTTCGTATCATTAGGCTTAAGTCTTAATAAAAACATAATTATTCATGGATTTCAAAACACGTTAGATGTTAATTTTCATGGCAGTTAAGAAAATTGTACTCTTTTAAAAAATAATTGCCAAATTATAGCTTCTATTTACTGTAATTCCTACAAGCAATTATTATTAATATTTATTTATTTATTTATTACCTTTTTTTAACATGTTTCATTATGATAATTGAGATAACTGTAAAGTGATTTTCATTATTTGAATAAAATTGTATTTTACGTTCAGCGTTAATGTTTACCAGAATCTAGATAGCATTTCGATTTAAATAAATCTTCTGTTTCTCGTTCATTTGCATTCATTTGTATTTGTGTTTTTGTTTTTGGAAATGCTACATTAACTGATAGAATGCTGGTCATTTATAAGGTAGAGAATGCTCACCTCTACAGTAGCCCAAACTATAAGTCGTACAGAGATGAGTCATGCCTTATGACTTGTAGATGTGAGAAAAAATACGAGTTTCCGGAATCGCTATGATTTCGTGTAGAAAAAGAAACCAGTTTTTTTCCTTGTTAGTTTTCGGATGTGATTAGTAGCACTTTTATTGCCAGCGGGCAGATGTATCGGCCTTCGTTGGTTGTGCGAAAACTGCAACGATAAATCGGCCCGACTTCTTTGACGTCTTTTACTTCGTCATACGCTGCCTCTTCAAGGGCTTCCTTCTCATTTATCGGCATGCGCTTTATTTCGGCTGCTTACTAAGATGGTTTCACCCTACATATGCTGATTGTTCACATTATGCTTGCCTCGTAAGTTCTCCCGTGTTTTTTCGTTACCCTCGGGCCAGTATCATACTATCTATCGTGCTGGTCGGAGCTCGCGCTGGTCTGTGTTTTCTCTATATTTTACAGTGTCAGTTTCCTCTAATATTAAGTATTTAACACTTAACATGACGAATAATATATCTTATAATTTTACATTATAATAAAATACGAGTTTTCCGTGTTTTTATGTTTTATATTTTATATTTAATATAAATATAATAAATATCTATATAAATATAATAATATAATATAAATAATAGAAATTATAATATAATAATATTTTTTCACGTTTATTATTATTAATATAATAAATATAATATAATTATTACATTTTTTTTTTTTATATTTTAATTTTATTAATAAGAAATACTATCTCATTGCTTGTAAATAATATTTTTCTAATCTTAATGTGAAATAAACATAGAATTTTGAGTTTTTTACATATATAGTAATTAATTTATTATTTTTTCCTTTCTAAAAATTGAAGTCAACCACCCTAATTCTTCCCTGATTCTAAGCCCCAACTATATCTTCAGCATTGGAAAAAAAAATCTAGATGTATTAAATAAAATTAAGTACTAGAAATAATTCAAAATCTGAAATCTTGCAAACTTCCTGAAAAGAGCCTTGGCAGTCGTCGCACATCCCGCTCATATTGGGCTGGCAGTAAAAGGGTTAAATATGGAGATCATAATATAAACAGAAGCTGCATTGGAAGCAACAAAGAAAGATGTACTGCTGAGAAGTTTCTATTTATTTTCAAAATTGACAGTGTTTTCAAGGAAACACCGTGTCATTTTTTTAATCCTTTTATTAAGCTATATCTTTGTATTACTATCAACTTGATTTTATTTTTGAAATTGTAATATTCACCTGGTCTTAAACAATTAAACTTTTGAGATATCTCAACATGAATGGTGAAGGCAAGCAACTGTAGCCATCCTGAAATACTGAACAGACTTCAGGAAACAATTCAGTTTGTACTGAACGAAAGACCCCGAGAGAAATTTTTGAGAAATTATTGGAGGGAAAATATTGTATTAATATATATTCAAATAATGTATTGAAAGTTTTATATTTAATTAAAATCTCTTTAATGTGCCGTTATAATAATTAACACTGCTCACAATTAAAAACACATTTCCATTCATTAAAACATAAAATATAAAATGTACAACGTTTCAAACCCTCATCTTGTTTCTGCAGGGTCCTTTTTCAAGTATCTTACTCCTAAATTAAAAAACTGATCCTCCATGTTTGGAGTCGTCCGTAAGAAAGGGTTTGAAACGTTGTACATTTTATATTTTATGTTTTAATTAATTGAAATGTGTTTTTAATTGTGAACAGTGTTAAGTTTTATATTTATTTAGTTAAAACTTTATAGATTTTTATTTTATAGCACAACGTTCACTTATTCTTCAATAACATTTATAGTTAATGTCGAGTTCAGTAATAATTAAAGCTAATTTGCTAATTTATTTATAATTCTCAGCTGGAGAGCTTCCGCAGCCAGGTGGTTCAGACGACATTCGCCATCCCCGGCATGGTCATGCCCACAGGACCTGTATCCGCCCGCACCGTGGTCGATGCCATCGAGCAAGTTGCCGGCGAACGCAATGACATGGTGCGCAAGATCGCAGAACTGAAGGGAGCCCTGAGGCAGGAACGATTGACCAATCAGGCCGATACCTTAGCTCAGAGGCAGCTACAAGACACCCTCGCCAACCTAGAGGTGAGTTCAAAAGAAACTCACAATCATTGCAATAACGTATATTATAAAGGCAATTGTTAATTTAATTTTATAATAAATATGAACAAAAATTAATTGTTTGGTTCAATATGATGAAATTAATTAATGCTTCTAACGTAATACGAAATGTTGCAATTTTTATGGCAAACGTGCAACATGCTTCAAAAGAAAATCTTGAAAAATTCTTTATTTGTATAGTTTGTGTAGTTCTACATTTTTATATTTGTATAGAATTGTTTAAGTTTCTGTAGATACATTTATAGAGTTTACTTATATCTTAAACTTGAATTAATTCTTTCTTTTTATTTTACAGTAAATTTATAACCCGTAATAGGTCTACTAACCTATTTCTTTATTTTGCTTTTAATATATAAATATTCACTAAGAATTTCACTTATTGCAATATCTTATCTTGAGAAGATCACATAATACGATGCAATGTTAGCTTGAGGTATGCTAAAATAGGATTTCTAATACACTTTCTTCTTGACCTACGACTTACCAACTTTTTTAAGGGAAATTACATGAGGTTCTGTATAAGTACAGATATCAGCAACTTAGTAAAATTCAGCTTCACCCGATGCACCGACAGATGGCGAAGCGTAAACAGCAAGCACTTTGTACAGCAAAAGTGCATCAGCTCTGCATGTTCACATGTTCAGCAATAATTTATGCATAGTTGTCGTTGAATAATCCAGAATTCGTTTTACGAACAATTGGAGTCACAAACCAACTCTGTTAATTCAAGAAGTCTGTTAGGGTACCTACTTATAATTTATTGCTTTTCTTTATAGGAAGCACTGATAACAAAAGGCCGTTGGGTAGGATCCATGCGGGGAATCATTAAGGAGCTAGAAGGCGCTAATGTCGCCCAGACACTTGCCTGGGTCAAAGAGGCCATCCTTTCTGTCTACGCACACGAATCCCATTGGCAGACACTAGTGGAATCAGCACTCAAGGACTGCGGAGTGGAAATCACTGAGGAGAATAAAGGTATACCAATGCACACACACATACTATTTATGTTAAACAACAATGGGTAATACCAAATTGTTTACCAAATTCACAAATATGATTCATTGATGATTTTCGCACAAATTAAATGTTGATGACATGAAGTTACAATTAGTCTTGTTCCATTACACAAACTTTTCTTCGGATTTAAATTTATCATCATGACTATTATTCCAATATTTTTACGTGCCTTCACAGACTTCTCACTAAAGCCAACGTGAAATTTTTCACATTTTTGCATGTATCTTGCAACTGCAGAAACGTTTGTGAATGAGTGATATACCGTTCGATAGAACTTTCAAATATCAACATTTTCTCAATATAATGTTCTCTTCCAACTTTTATACTTTTCCTTTAAATTGAGAAAAAGTCAAACTTTGACCCTTTAAAAGGCGCCATCTTGGAAACCAAAAACTTTTTTCGAAAGATTTTGTAGCATTTTGTTTGTCTTAAAAAGCTCTACATTTTATCCATTTACATGACCAATCTATCTCTTATAGTTTGGTCACAAAATTGGAAAAACGTAAAGTCTTATGACAACGACAGACCGAATAACGCTTTTATATAATATAATAATTGCTTCGTGATATCAGGAAATCAAAATAAGGCTTTTTGAACATCATTTTCCTGATCACTTATTTTCCAGGGTAGAGCAATAAGCTACTGACAAGTTAGCGCTCCCATAAGCAAGGCATGGGAGCTCCAACTTGTTGAAGGCGCCAGTGGATATATATTTTTTTTTGGCTGACGGAACTCTATAACCCCGATGAAAGGAAGGATCGTCCAAATTAGAAGTTCAGAAAAGGGAAGGGCTGATAATTTTCTTGGATAAATATATAATCCATATACAGTATAAAGGTTATTTACTCTAATTAACTTGTTATTTCTCATTTTGTTTAGGAGTTTTCTCGTTAAGTATTTTTAATCACTAGAATTAAAGATCTTATTTTCCGTTTTGCCGAGTTATCGCCATTTGAGAAAGTTTTCTTGTCTGATAAGCTAATTGTTCCAAATATTTACTTTGGTGATGGTTTATTGATAAAAATACGAATGAAACTCGTTTCTCTTCATGATGACTTACGTTGAACGTTTTTAGAGCAAACAGTTGTTAAACATATTGAAGTAAATATTTCGCTTTCATTGTTATGATCCAGAATGTTGTCTGTAGGGGAGACCGGGGCCAAGTGGACCTAGGGGTAGAGTGGACCGTTGACTTTAGTAAATCGTGTATTCGCTAGAATGCGCCAAAAATCGGAATGAAGGTTGGTGCCACTGTGGCGCTGCTACCACAAAAGCGTCAGTGAATTCGGCTTATTAGTGACACTGAGGTGATCGATTGTTTTGTTTTTGTCCAGGTAAGTAAATGTTTAGTGTTGTTTTTACTTTAATATTGCTGTTCAGCGATGCATTGAATAACATTACCGTAATATTCATATTGAAGGTGGTAATCTAAAGATCATTTTAAGCTGTAGAATGAATTGAATACTTAAAGTAGTCGATAGTTACAACTGAAGGAAACGCCAAAAAGGCGATGGGGCAGAGTGGAACGAACGACACGGGGCACATTGGACCAGTGGTCCACTCTGCCCCGCTGTTTTTAGAATAAAATATTTTGGCACTATACATTATATTTTTTTTCTATATTATATATTTATTAGGCCTATTATATTGTATTGTATTACATTATTACATATTATATTTTTTATATATTTTTTTATGTAGGCTATCATATATTGTGTGTAGCCTATATTATTAAAGGATATTACCCCTTTAGTAATTCCTCTCAGCAAGTACCGTAATAGGGGAAGACTTCGCGCGAAGGCATCTTAATCTTCGAAAATAGCCAATTTACACATTTAACTGTTACTAAATTCTAATTAAAAACTATGCAAACTGTCACGTTGTGGAATTGGCAACATGACACGATTAAAATAAAAGATAAATTGTATATCAAATATAAAAATAATAAAAACAAATAAAAATTATGAAACAGAGTACAAAAATAAAAGAAATTGGCTAAAAAATTATATTAACAAAATCAAAAATAAATACTATAATAATAAAATAAATGAAAATTAAAATGGAACAAAAGCAATTTGGAATATTATTAACAATGAAATTAAACTTAAAAATAATACAAGGGAAAAAAATTGTTTTCAAAAATTAAAAACAAAATATAAAATTGAAGAAATTTTTAAAAACCTAAAAATAAGTTTCACAAAAAATCATTTTGAAAAAACGGATAATATCTCCGTATTAAACAATGAGAAATCATCTCATATGAATTCAATGGTACACTTTCTTCCAAATTTTGAAGAAATCAAAAAAATAATCAAAAATTTAAACAACAAAAAATCTTATGGTTTTGACTGTATTAAAATTACTGAAATAAAAAATTACAATGAACACTTTGCTTATTTAATTTACGTATTACTTGAATTAATGTTAAATTTAGGTAGGTTTCCAAATTCTTGGAAAATTGCCAAGATTATTCCATTACCCAAAGGTGGTAATATAGAAAATTTTAATAATTATAGACCTATATCCATTCTTTCTAATGTATCGAAAATTGTTGAAAAATATCTTGCAAATTCTATTTATCAATATGTAATCAGTAAAAATATACTTAACGAAAATCAATTTGCTTATCAAAAAAATAAAAGTACTTCATTATTATTAAATAATCTTACTAATAAATTAAATAAAAATCTTAATAAAAGTATAATAAATTTAATAATTTTCATAGATTTCACTAAAGCATTTGATAGTATTGATCATAAATTATTAATACAGAAACTTAATAATATTGGTATTAGAGGCAATTTTTTTAAAATTGATGGAAAACTATCTACAAAATAGAAAATTTAGAATTAAAATTGAAAATAATTACAGTAAGCTCTTTGATTTAAAAAGAGGGGTTCCGCAGGGATCAAATTTAGGACCGCTGCTTTTTATTTTATATACAAATTCAATGTTTGACAACATATCCCATTCTAAAATCTATTCTTACGCAGATGATGTATTATTGCTTAATGGTAATGAAGATTTAACAAATGCACGAAACCAAATACAGACTGATTTAAACTCTATTATTTCTTGGTCGATTGCAAACAAAATGACAATAAATCTTAAAAAAACAAAACTGATAATAGTCAAAACAAAAAATAAACCGTTAATTGAAAATGTAGAAATTATTCTGCATGATACAAAATGTAAAGGAATATATAATTCTAATCTAATATGTAATTGCCAAAAAATTGAAAAAGTACAGGTACAAAAATACCTAGGTATCTATCTTGATGAATACTTAAGTTGGAACAGTCATTATCAAGCAATTGTAAAAAAGATGAATACATTTTTATTTATGTTTAACCATATTAAATATATTTTTCCTGTAAAACAAAAAATTATGATTTATAAAGCTTTTATTGAATCTTTTCTTTGCAATGGAATTGAATGTTGGATTTATTTAAGCAAAATACAATTAGAAAATATAAATAGATTAATTGAAAAAATACTAAATCAAATTTTCAATAATTATAAGTTTTATACTGATAAACAAAAAAAAGATATTAGAATTTTTTATAACATTATGTTACCTAATGAAAAAATTATATACATTATTATTTTAAAGAACTTCTATTATATGTCAAATAGGTTAAAAAATAATGTAAATGAATTAAATACTAGAAATGTTTGGAATAATCTAATTCGTTTTGATCCTCCAAAAAATAATTTTGGTATGAGAGACAAAAATAGATTGTTATTTAAAATTTTTAAACAATTAGACTTAGAAGTTTTTCAAATTAATACTTATAAACATTTAAAAAGAGAAATTATAAGTAGCATAATAAATAAAAAAATAATTTGGCAACCTTAAATATATGTTGTAATGAATTATATTTATAAATAGTACTTACTTTAATTTTGTTTTCTTTTTGGAATTAGTATATGTATGTTAATTTTCACAATACTAATGTAAAATCTTGGACTTACTAATTTTGTATACAGTAAAACCCCGTTATTACGCTCCCGCTTATAGCACTATCCCGTTCTTTACGCTCCTTTTATACGGTCCCTGGAATTTTCTATATATCTCTGTATACTTTTACCCTCTTATAACGCTTCAAATCCCGCTTGTAGCGCTTTTTTTATATGGGAAATTTTGTATCGAAAAGAAATATAATACTGTAAAAATTCTTTTTTTTTTTCCCTGGTAGGAGGGAATCTTTGAACTCTGTGAAGTGCGAGTTTGTGACACAGTAGTGCAAAATGTCGAAGCTGAAATACCTTTCTATAAGCGAAAAATTGCAAATTCTCCGTAAGTACGACGAGAATTCTACAGAAGTCAGAAGGATTTCGCAGAATCTCTAGGAATTCCCTCGTCTAGTCTGCGAACAATAATGAAAAACAGGGATACAATTACCGATGCAGCGAAAGATTGTTGCAAACGTAAAAAAGTAAAGTATGCACTAAATGTGCTCCGAAAATATATTAGCATTGCTCCTAGTGGTGTATCAATTGACGTTAATAGTTACCTGAACCGCATTAAAAATGTCGTAATTCATAACAGTATATGAAAGCACACACACACACGGCAAACCACAATCAAAGATTTTTTTTTCAGTAGGAAATAAGCTCATATTTGCACTATATCTATTGCAGAATCAAGTATGACGCCTGTAAAATGGTGTCCAAATCTTTCCCCATCACATAAATCTTTTCCCGTCTATAGCGCTATACCGCTTATTACGCTTGTATGTCATGGTCCCTTGACGAGCGTAATAACGGGGTTTTACTGTATATATATAAATGTTAATATCTGTGTTTTTTCAGCACCTGCACCACAGGATTTCTTTGAAAACCTAGCAGGACTGTATTGTTCAAAATTTAGAAATAAAAAAAAAAAAAAAAATCTTGGTCTCTGAGGGAATATATTTTGATTTTTAATAATTGTATTGTTGTAATTATGTATTTGAATTTTTGTATTTGGTAAAGTCTTGTATATTGTTATTGTGATATTTCATGGTTAAATATTATTTTAATGGTTTGAGCTTATTTAGAAAACATAAATGAATCCACATAAAAAGAAAAACTTCGAAAAAACAGTTGTGCGTTGATTGAATGATCACGTGGTTTTATCTGTTTCGTTTTCTCATGGGAACAAAAGGAGAAAAGTTAAGTACAACTCTGGCGGGAAAACTCAGATCAGTTGATGAATCTGAAACACACGGGCAAAAAGTACACCCAATGAGTCTAAACATTTCAGGAGAGGGAGCGTATTCTAAAACACACACAATTACATCCCTAAGTGAAGTGGATTCAATGTACGCAGTGCAAGAGATGGGCCCATAGTTCCTGTGTAGCCAGTGATATTCGGGGTTTATTTTATGAATGCCTCAACTGCAAAGAAGATTTCTCTAGAGCGTAATAACGCCAGTAAAACCCCGTTATTACGCTCCCGCTTATAGCACTATCCCGTTCTTTACGCTCCTTTTGTACGGTCTCTGGAATTTTCTATATATCTCTGTATACTTTTACCCTCTTATAACGCTTCAAATCCCGCTTGTAGCGCTTTTTTTATATCGGAAATTTTGTATCGAAAAGAAATGTAACACTGTAAAGATTCTTTTTTTTCCCTGGTAGGAGGAAATCTTTGAACTCTGTGAAATGCGGGTCTGTGATACAGTTGTGCAAAATGTCGAAGCGGAAATCCCTTTCTATAAGTGAAAAATTGCAAATTCTCCGTAAGTACGACGAGAATTCTACAGAAGTCAGAAGGATTTCGCAGAATCTCTAGGAATTCCCTCGTCTAGTCTGCGAACAATAATGAAAAACAGGGATGCAATTACCGATACAGCGAAGGGTTGTTGCAAACGTAAAAAAGTAAAGTGTGTACTAAATCTGCTCCGAAAATATATTAGTGTTGCTCTTAGTGGTGTATCAATTGACGTTAATAGTTACCTGAACTGCATTGAAAATGTCTTAATTCATAACAGTAGCACACACACACGGCAAACCACAATCAAAGATTTTTATTTCAATAGGAAATAAGCTCATATTTGCACTAAATCTATTGCAGAATCAAGCATGACACCTGTAAAATGGTGTCCAAATCTTTCCCCATCAAATAAATCATTTCCCGTCTGTAGCGCTATCCCGCTTATTACGCTTGTAGGCCTTGGTCCCTTGACGAGCGTAATAACGGGGTTTTACTGTAATTAATTCAATGTAAACTTATTTGATATTATTCATTTACGACTTTCAACTGCATAATGATTATTTTAAATTTTCACTTGAATATGTAATACCTTGGCTAGTCTATGTTAAGTTAAACTTTATTTCGTGATATCCTAAATGGCATGTTATTTTATATTCAATAAAAAACTTACTTTAAATGTTGTTATTCTTACCCGGATCAACGTGCCCCATGGGGTGGTCCAACCTGCCCCGTGGTCGGGGCAGGTTGGACCACTCTACCATTTTTGCTTTGCGAATTAATACCACTTTAATTTATGAAGATAATGAAATGAAATCAAGTATTTACATTCTTGAATAGTTTCCGATTCTGACAAAAAAAATGCAATGGAAAATCTCTTAACAAAAAAAAGAAAAAAATTCAACAAAAAAAAGTGGACCGCTCTGCCCCGGTCTCCCCTACCATATAAAAGTTATTTTTCACTAAAACTATAAAAAGCATTAGAATTCTTGGTGTTTTCCTCATTTAATAATTAAAAGCTTTTGCTGTAATTTTAATTAGAA
The DNA here is from genome assembly GCA_023159025.1 of Thereuonema tuberculata. Classification (NCBI taxonomy): domain Eukaryota; kingdom Metazoa; phylum Arthropoda; class Chilopoda; order Scutigeromorpha; family Scutigeridae; genus Thereuonema; species Thereuonema tuberculata. The sequence continues at coordinate 46,600,649 of JAFIDM010000002.1, forward strand.
TTTTAAGTACCTATAAGAATTTTTAAATATCTATATTTTAATAATATATATTTAAGTATTATTTTAATAATACAATAAAGCCCCGATTATCCGATGAAATTTTTTTTAATTACGAACCTCAAAAAAAACAAAAAAACAATTTTAATCCAAGCCAGCAACAGGGAAAATACAATAGGCCCTACAGTGCGAAGGTCGAAAATTACTGACAGGTTTATTGTGCATCGTGATCCTATAGGCCTTCTCGGAATTTATGGATGCAAAATTTAGAGCAAAGGTTTCTGCTTTACTATACATATTTTAAAAGTTTTACATATTATGTTTTTTGTACAATAAAACGTAGTTTTTAATGGTGAAATATTTTTTTTCGAGTGTACACCTCATTTTTAGTCTTTTTTCGGGCTATCCGCGATTTTCGTTATCCGCGAAGCCCTTGCCACCCAATTCCGCGGATAATTGGGGCTCTACTGTATATATTTTATAATATATATTTTAATAGCATAGATACATCATTGGATACTGAAATCATTTCATGAAATATATGAGTTGATATCGTTGTTTTGCTTTCATTATTAATTCAACATCTAGTTCTTGATTAATCTTTAAAAAGAATTTAATTTCTTTTTCCTGACACCAGATGGCGGTGAAGTGATAAGTACAATGTACACTTCTCTGCAAGAGCAACTGGAAGTGAAAGAAAAAGCTCTCGAAGAACTTCAGAAGGACTACGAGATATATAAAAAAGAGGCCACCGAAGCAACAGAAGAGATGAAGAAAAAACTGGAAGAAGAGTCCGAAGAAAAAATGAAGAAAATAATAGAAGAAAAAAAGAATGAATTGGAATCAATGAGAGAAGAATTGCTGCAGAAAGCGGCTAAGGAAGCCAGAGCAGAATTGGAAGCAGCACTGGTAGAATCGGAGACAAGAGCAACAGAAGCCATAGAGACAATACGCTTGGAGAAAGAAAAAGAAATAGAAGAACTGCAGAAACTTCTAGAAACGGTGAGTTAAAAACATTGATTGTCTTCTGGTATTTTTTTTTTTATTTTGATGTTTTTTTAATTCTAAGCATGCCTGAATGTATTTACTTTCAGAAGGATTTAGAATATAAATAAAAACTGATCTATATTTATTACGATTGTTTTTCCTGAAGTTGTGAATACAGAACATTTGTCTTGTTTGTGATATATAGTTAAACGGATACAACAATATGATCAACGACGGTTTTATAAATAATGAAGAAAAAATTAAAAAAAAAAAAGTTATATAAAAGAATAAAATTAAAGATAAAATTCTTAGTATAGTTAGTACCGAAAATGATATACAGTATACTCTCGATATCTCGAACTTCGATATCTCGAAAACCTTGATATGTCGAAAAATTATTTTTCCCCTTGATATTACATATTCATCTAATATTAATTTTAATTCTTATGTCGAAAAGTTTTCACTCAAAACCTTGTTATGTCAAATATTTTTCGATGACTTTGCCGCTATTTATCGAATAGAAAAATTGGTTGAAGAACAATTTCAAAAGAGATGTTGCCTGGCCACGATACTGGACTTTTTTAGCATTTCTAGCAATGTAAGTTCAGATATTTTGCTAATGCTTTTCAATTTAATGTAATTATTTTCGATTACTTTTAAAAATTAAAATTATCATTGCTGTATTTAGACTTATTGTCAACTATCATTACATATTTATACTTATTCTCATCTACGAAGACTCTAATTTTTAGAATATTATTCCGTATCTTGTATTTCCACGTGAATTTTTATGTTTTGGTTACGATCTTGTTATCTCGCTATCTCGAATTTTTTTAGTGTCCCTTCGACTTCGAGATATCGAGAGTATACTGTATTAGTAATAAAATGTATTAAACTATCATTCTGATTGCAGTTTTTTTATATGTGATCAGACCACTTCTTTCTATATATAGAATCACATAGAAGTGCACGATCACACTGCTGCACTATATGATGAATAATGGATGTTTGTAGACCACTGTATATTACGGCACAACTCAGTGATCTAGTGTGTTCAGCTTAAGATCAGTTTTTCATCAATTTATTCTACATTCTTCATCCTCCATTTAGATTTGAAATAAAGGATGTTCATAGAGATTGGAAACAGCTGTCCAGCAGTTTTTCCTACCAAATCATTTTATTATTCTAAGTTTTTAAAGCCTAATCTGTTTTCTTATTTATTTTAAAAATGTGTCAGTCCATTTTAATACAGCTTTACAACCACTTATGAACATCCTATATTTGTAAATCCGCCATTAAGCTAATGATGATTTAACCAAATTGATGAATTGGAATCCTTATAGAATTTATCAAATTATCACAAAAACAAACTTTTATCTTAAACTCAGCACATTATTCCTTCATAAATATACTTAAAAAGTATTCATATTCTGAAGTATTTCGAAAAAAAATATACTTTTGGTGTATTTTTTTTTACTCATTAATTATATTACCTAAACTTATGTGATTTATTATATGATTTATTATTGAAAAATCATTACTCTCAATATTTGGATCAACTGCTCGTATTTCAGCAAAACATATACAAAATTTCAATATTAAAAAATAAATACATAAACTAACTGCTTTTTATTGGAAAGTAAAAATCTGAATTCTTCAAAACTCTTTAAAATTTGAAAAGGTGTATGAGCAAATCATACTTTTTACTCGATTAGAAAATGCTCGTTGTATATTTTTTTTTCTAATTCAAAAAAGGAAAAAAAAAATCGTATTTCAAAATTATAAAAATTCAGTTTCTTCGAATGTAAACAATAATTTTTGAAACTAGCAAATAAACTTTAATGACTTAATTATTTGAACTTTTAATGAAAAATAAAAATCTAAAAACTGAAAAAAAAAAAACGTTAAATTATTTATCAAAAACCACTTATCAGAAATATTTGTTTTGCTGATTTAGACTGAAATTTATTAAGCTAAACGTTTTGTTAATTACTATTATAAAATTTAATATCTTCTTTCAAAATTATGAATACTTTGAAAAAAATAGCTTTTTTTTTGTTTTGTTTTTCTTTTCCATAATTCTCAACACAAGTCTTTTCACTTTTCAGCTCATTATTGTTTTCTCTTTTGTCACAGACAACAACTTTTTCCTTTTATATAATCCTGTCTAACTTTTATAATCTTTCTATAACTATAATTTCTGCATGCATTATAATTAAAAAAAAAAAATTACAATGGTTTTTCAAAAATACTGCAATAATTTTCTAAAGTTTTTATCTTTTATCGTTTCTATGTTTAACAATAACAGCTAAAAAAACTTGATGCTTTTTTCTTTTTTTTTTAAATTATTAGCTTTTGCATAACAAGATATTTCTTTCCATAAAAAATGCATTAATGTTTTGACTGACACCTGGTGGCAGTTTGACTAATCTTTCTTTTCAGCTTCTTCGCTTTCCAGCATTTACAGTTTCTCCTTTATTCTCTCTTAACATTGTTGAACTTTGTCAATAATACTTTTCTCTCCTTTATTTCTATGTAAGTACAGTTTTAGGATTTAAGGGTAAACATAGAGTATTTCTTTAATTGTCTTTATACTATTTTTAGTACTATTAAAAATTGCTATTCTACATTTACATTTCTATAAAATAAACCATTATAACATTCTCTATATTCTTTATTTTACAGTATTTTACAAGATTTCTCTTAAAATCGTTTAATAAAATAACACATTGAAAATTCTATTAATATTGCAAATTAAGGTAATGACATCATCTCTTTCAAAGATTCTCAAGAAGTATTTGTGAGTTCAAATATATAATAAACAAATTTAGTTTGCTTAATTTTACATTAACTTCTATAATAGTTCTCAAAACTGTAGGGCATAATATTTCCCCAACCGTGAGAATGTTCTTAGCGAGGGGTCAGTTATGCCCTATTTTTAAATTTTTTTTTTTTTAAAAAGTCTTAATTTCTTGTGGCATAAACATAAATACTTTAAAAAATATTTCCGTCAAATACATCAAATATTTTTTTTTTTAATCCATTTTTGTTTTTGAAGAGCTTTCATGTATTTCTTTATTAACTCCTGTCAATATATATATATATATATATATATATATATATATATATACTGTATATATATATGTATATATATATAAATATAAATAAAATGATCAATTTCTAAACAATAACATTTTCTCTAATTACATTAGAATGCATGTTTTTTTTTTTAATTAAAACAATCATTACATTAGCCACATTAGCATTACATAAGCTACATGTACCAGGCAGTGGCGTACCAACGCCTTAGGGGGCCCGGGGCGGGAGTTCCATTATTGCTTAACCAAAAAAAAAGGAAATCTTGCTTTTTCAACCAAAAAAAAAAAAAGGAAATTAGCTGCTTGGTGGGCCCCCTAGGCTGGCTGATGGGGGCTCCTCCCAGACGGGGCCCGGGGCGGACCCGCCCCCCCCCCTTGGTACGCTACTGGTACCAGGATATGTTTATTCGTACATTTCTCAGCTACTGTACAATAACAGTAGCTGAAATAACAGATCATTTCATTGCATGAAAAATTAAAACTATATTTCATGATAACATTTTTTAAAATATATGACATCTTTCGCAACATGGTAATTTTAACAGTAGTTTCATACAAGGATTCAGAAATATGTTTTCTAGTCTTCTGATTATTCTTAATAAATTTTGAAGGACAGTAATATTATTACTGAAAACAAACTTTGAAGACAAACACATTAAAAATAGGAAAACTTTTAATAGTATACTTTGGACAACTTGGCATGCAACATTTAATATTTGTATATTTTAAACTTTCGAAATCTATTTAAAATGATAAGTTTCCAATGTTTCCATTGTAATTCATTTTTTCGTATTAGAACTGTTGAAAGTTATTGTCCTTCATCAGTCAATGAATAAATGATCTATAATAATACATTAAAGATAAGACAATTTTATAAAAGTTTTTGTTAAAATTATTTGATGCATTTAGCTTCTGAGTTAATTATTTTCCAATTGCTAAATCCTAAGATCAGAACTAATCTATTAGTTGAATCTATGAAGTCGAAAGTGCTTATAGCTGGTGTTTCAAACACTGGCTATTTCAGACACCACGAGTCTCATCTTCATGGCTATAATTCAGAGAACTAGTGGCGCCACCTTTGAATCGTTTTGGCCAGTTTTAAGGAATTGTGCATTATAGAGCTATTAAAAATGATACCAAAAAAAAAAACTTTTGTTATTACTTCTTAAAAAAAGAAGGTACCTATATATAAAAAAATATGATGTTTAATTAAATCCTACATTGAAAACCTTTTAGCAATAATTACGTGAGTATATCATGTCTATGAGTCTCTTAGTGTCAAAAATGGAACTATATCTTGTCAAGAGTTTACATTGGTTTAATCAGCTACTAATATTATTTTTTATTTTAAAATATGTTGGAGATAATAACATCTTTTCATTTACTTTTTTTTTAGTCTGCCACGGAATTACAGCAGAAGGAAGAGGAATTACGAGAATTAAAGGTATTTGAAAAAGAAAAATAATTAATAAAAGCAAAGTTGGAAAAAAAATTTAAAAAAGAATTTTGAAGATTAATAAAAAGTTGAGTAAAATATTTTTTTAAGGAAAAAATCAGTGATATCAGTATATATATATTTATATATATATATATGTGTGTGTGTGTGTGTGTGTGTGTGTGTGTGTGTGTGTGTGTGTGTGAATTTGAACAGTAACATTTTTTTCCCAAATTAGGTTTTATATTTTGACAATATTTGAAATAAATCTATAGGTTAAAAATATATTTCACGCCTTCATGTTAGAAAAGATTACATCTAGCCTTCAGGAAAATATATTTTCTTACTTTAAAAAGTTCTTTTTTCTTTTTTAAGTTTATAATTTTTTGAAATGGACTTTTTTTTTTTTTATTTAAATTTATACTTGAGATGTTAATTACTGTCAGAATAATATTTCACTTAACTTAATTTAGCAAGCGTACAACAATTTATTTTTGTATGTATGTATTTTGCAAAAAAAAAAAAGTATGCAATATGGTCATTACGTAGCGATCGATTTAGACTGGAACAAACGTCACCAGTTATGACGTCATCAACTTGAACTCCGAGCAGTCAGTCCAAGATGGCGTCGTTTTGTGATCGCATAAGCGTGACCAAGAAAGGACAAACTGCACAGCCAAGCAAGGGGAATAGTGTGGAACGTTTTTACTTTTTTCAACTGAAATTATTATTATGCATTCGGAACTGTAGAAAATACACAAACCTGAATGTTTTCGTAATATTTATAAGATTCAGTTCCGGATTTTAGCAAAAGATGGCGCTGTTACTTCCCATAAACATCAATCTATCAGGAAATTACGTCATCAAAAGCTCTTCTTTCATGAACTGAACTGTAGAAGGTAAATCATGAATTCGTATCAGTCACGTAAACAAGTACATGAATTTTGATGAGCTTGTTATGACCATCATGAGGATAGTTTCAAAAAATATCGGTGGAGCTTTACTTGTCTGATGAAGGAAGATAACATTCTGGGTTCTGTGATCTTTCGTCTCCCACGGCCTGCATTGTTACATAATAACTTCAGATCACTGACTCGGCGACCTCAATGCCTTCGGCGCTATCACTAGAGGGATCACGCGGACTACTGTCCCGATCTCGTTCCAAGTGATTTCTAGTTTTCTACATTATGGATTCCTGAGGGAATTAGAAAGCAGTAGTCAGTCTTGTTGTCATTATCTAACAATTATTACCGATTTTGTTCGAAGTCGGAATACAACATCGGAATAATACAAACTCCTCACATCGCTGGCGTTTATTTGGGAAAAAAAAAATCATGTGTCCGATTTGAATTTATCAGAAATAAAATACTTCATAAACGAATACTTGTTTTAATACCTTGCTTATTTATTGACTTTTTATTCTTTTTATCCCATTACAAACATTTTTAAGATTTATCAAACATTCTATCAAAGGTACTCAAATTATTGTGGTTTTCCGTTTTGTATAAGTTATCTTAATAATTTTGACTGTTTGAAACGAGATCAAATTCTTTTTAACTATTTATTTGCTATATACTTTTCCCTGAGAAAAATTGAATTCTTTTATAAAAACTAAATCTGTTTAATCTTAAATACAGCTTAAGTTGAATGCTACGTGGAATTGTTATATAATCATTGCATATTACAATGTATTATTTTATTCTTCATATTTTAAATGGCTTCTAATAAATCATTTTATCTTTCTAATTAATTAGACTTACTTAAAAAATATTTTTTTATATATCTTAAATTTATTAAATTTTGCAATCCATCTATCTACTTGCACAGTTTTTAAAACTTATTTGTTTTCTAAAGCCTGAAGAAGGAAGTTGCTGATGAACTTCCGCCACATTTGCTTTTCTTGTGAATATATTATTTAAAAAAAAAAAAAAAAAAAAAAAAAAAAAACCTGTGCAAGAATTGGTTGGAACGTTATTTGATATTAAATTTTGTTTCGTAAAAAAGAAAATCACATATTATAAAAGTTATACTTTAAAAATATATTTGCGGAACTTCCGCAAATCTGAAACCCTGAAACCTTTCCACAAAGTTACAACTTCTAAATAATAATGTATGTTTGAGATTGAGAAATGATTTAACTTCATTGAAGAAAAGAAAAATGTTAACATATACTTATCTTAACGATATTATAAATCCATTAAAGACAAATATCTCCTTATATTCTTCTTCTTTACTTTATCACAATATTTGGAATTGTCTTCTCGACTATTCTTCTTCAGGTAATACAAAATAAAATGTATAAAGAGAATATATTGTTCCTCTTTTCACAATTTTTTTAAAAACAAACAATGAATTTCACCAAATTCTTATTAAAAATGTTAATGTATGATACAAATGCATCAATGACATTTCTGTAATTGTTAAAAACATAATGATATTTCACTAATTGTTAAAAGCTTTTTTTAAGTTATTTTCTGTTTTTTAAATATTTTTTAAAAATCCTTAAGGAGCTATGTGATACCTTAAGAGATTTGTCCTTATTAATACATTCATTAGAGTTTATGTAGCATGATTCCATGAGAATTCTGTCCCTTTCATCATTACATTTGTGTACTATCTTGACTATTGGATCTGGATTATGTTTTGATTCTATGGCATGACAAGCCCAGTTTTGTTTTTAAAAAAATTGTGAAAAGAGGAATAATATATTCCCTTTATATATTTTATTTTGTATTACCTGAAGAAGAATAGTCAAGAAGACAATTCGAAATATTGTGATAAAGTAAATAAGAAGTATATAAGAAGATATTTGTCTTTAAAGAAAAATGTTGTTTTCTCTGCATATCACGTCTCCAGCTTCCGAAGTATATATTTCTCTAATTTTCTTCACAGGAAATTATCGTGATTAAACAAATTAAATTTAAAACACAGGATTACATTTCCCAGTGAAATGAAACGCAGATAAATTAATATAAAGAAGATTGTTTTCATTGTTTCTACTGAAAATAGTTCAGAGGGCGAATGTTTTCAAATTATTAAAAACGAATTCAGAAAAATGATCAGAGGACACTGAGATGATGGTTTACAGTTCCTCTCTTTGGATCCTAATCAGATCTCGACTGTGGAAGGGATCATTTAGAATTATTTTTTATTGATGTATAAATCAGCCGACATTCAGCTGATGATGGCCTTGTGGAGTTAAAACAGGCAGAAACTGTCCAGGTTTTTATTTTTTTAGTAGCTGTATCCGGCATGCGTTGCAATGCTATTCAAAGAAAGAAAGTGTTTGTGTTTTAATTCTGTTTATTGAAGTGCTTTTGGATACACAATATTTTTTGTTTTTCCGTCTGGTGCATACACGAATAAATCAGAAGATTTTCCGACGCGTGAGCTCGCCACATACAGCTGTCCATGTGTGAAGCATGGATTTTCCAAATTTAGTCCACACACTTGTAGCGATTGTCCCTGTGCTTTGTTGATGATCATTGCAAATGCGAGTCGCACTGGAAATACACTCATTTGTTGAAACGCCTACAGCACCAGATATTGTAAAATGGTTCTACTAATTCAGAAACCTTTGCGGGCATGCGCACAACAACTCACCAAAGTTTCATCGCAATCTGATAAATAGTATAGGAACGCATACGAGACAAACAAACAATGAAACATTTATTTTTATGTATTAAGATTGTCTTAATATATTTTATCTTCATTATGTGTGTCCTGAAGGGATTTTTTTTTCAATTTCTAATATTGATGTATAAATATGTTTAAATTTTCTTAATGTTTTAGACACAAAACTTTAATTTAAAACAATATTGGCAAATAATGCACTGTATTACCTAAAGATCACTTCAGTATAATTTGCTACAAGATTAAAAAGTCGTCATTCATCTAAATGTATTCTTTTTACCTTTGTTGCTTTTCTTGATTGTTGGTGATCATTTTTAAAATAAGGATTTTTTTTTTCAGATTTTGAAGGTTTTCTTTTGTGTTGATACTAATATCGTTTTTTTTTTCCCCTTTCTTTTAACACTTTTGCTGCCATAGGAGAAACTGGCGGTTGCCGAAGAGGAGATCTTGGGTAAGTCAGATAGTCCGAGTAATTACTGGGATCCTCGTCCGCCAGTGGAGGGGGAAATAGAGGAGAGGCGTCAAGCCACTGGTCAGTCCGACAGAGAAGCAGCGAACGTCCGTGAGAACCGAGACATCTTTGACGAGCCAAGACACGTAACTGGCCAATCAGAGATTGAGGCAGTTGAGAGAGAAGATATCATTCGTGAGCAACGACGAGTTCTTGGCCAATCAGCTAAAATATCAGTAGATGTGCCCGAGAGCTCAGATTTCATTTCCGAAGGGGAAACTAATTCCTCCTTCTCCCGCAAGGGTCGCTCCTTAAGGGAAGTGTTTCAGCGCTTGAGACGAGAACTACACGACAAAACTCAGGAATGTGAGACCTTAAGAAAGGACTTAATTGGTAAGGATTAAAACTTTCATTAAAATAAGGAATCAAGAATCGAATAAAATAAACCACGGGAAAGGGTAGCAGAAAAAAATCAAGCAGCGAAGAAGGAATGGACTGCAAATTGAAGACATTCATTCCAATTAGAAATACATTTTCAGAGCTTACACCTTCGTGTTGAATGTTTTCAACATTATTTAATTTTCGTATCATTCGAGTAAATCAGGTGACACTTTAAGCAGGCATATTTGCTGCTTTGATCCCAAGAAAGAAAATTATGTTTTCTATTTAAGTCCACGTGAATTCACTTAAAAACAAAGAAATCTTAATTATTTTAATTTAGTTACTTTTAATTTTTTCCAATATATCTCTATCCAATGATCAAATTTATAATATTTATTTCAATCAATTTCTTCATTTATCCAAAAACATTGATCAGTCATTGATGTAAATAGATAAACAAGGAATTGATTAGCTGTATTATTTCCTTATAAACACGATAAGGAATAATACAATATTTAAAATTGTGTTAGGGAATTCGATATGAAATTAGCAACGTTGTGAAATTCCCACCTGGCACTTGCATTTTCCAGTTTCCAGCTGTTATAATCTTTCAACGAAAAGGTTAGTAAATATAGAATTTATAGCACCTATTGGTCAGAAAGATAAACTGACAGAATTACAAGGTTGCATAGTTCCTTCTATGATTGTTTTATCAATAGAGGCTCTGATTTAGTCAAGAGGGTTTTAATGTTTGTTGACATGGAAAGTTATGTACTGTGGGTGGCATTCCCAATGTCACATTAGCTGCCCGATGCTTCCCCTCATGCAACCAGCTCTCCGCTCTTAAACTGGTTTAAGGAAAGCAGTATAGTAAAGCACTATTTAGCAATGTGACATTGGGAATGCCACCACAGTACGTGTATGCATTAACTTCTTATTTAACTTGGTTTACTAAGTTTTACCCAATATGCGCATCAGCCTTCAGAGGATTCTTCCTTCATGAACTGTACATAAAAAGTGATCATCATTAGTATATAAGTGCTCGTTATTCTTTAATAAATATATGACTGAACTTTTTTTTAATAAAATTTCATGATCCAATGGCTGCAACTTGGCCGGAATTTCTTTTACCCGGTTGGATGCTGTAATATTGATGATTTAATTACACTAATAGTAATTGTATATTTTAATGAGAAGATAGCCATTACCTTTGTTTAATCATAAGAAACGCAGTTTTAACGTACAGAGGAAATGTTGGGCAAAAAGGGAAATCTCCCATCATGCATTAATATAAACAAAAGCCAATTCATGCTTCTAATTTTATCAATGACGGAGAATCTGAAACAGCTGTTTCACCATTGTTATGGATCATCAGCTAGATTTACCCCTCAATGACACGATCGGAGAGCATGAAAGGCCATGTATTTTAATATATCTACCTACCTACAGAGTACGCCAAAAAAAATGCAGACCTACACACATTTGACATCAAATGAAAGAGTACTTCATCTTGCTAACTACAAGAGAATTATCATCAAACTTATACACCAAAGAAAACTTGCCTATTGTGGGCACATACAGAGAGATGTCAAATATGAGATACCTAAATTGACACTTGAGGGAAAGATAGAAGGGAAGAGAAGCGTTGGGAGAAGAAGAAGAAGATGGATGGATGACCTGCGTGAGTGGACTGGACTTAATGCTCAGGACATCATACATGTTTCAAGAGATAGAGATCTGTGGTACATGCTGATCGCCAACCTCCCTGTGGGAGAAGGCACCTAAGGAAGGAAGGACACACATTTGAACAGATTATATGTTAGAAATGTGCATCAATTGGCAGACTCTATATATACAGTATATATATAATATTTATATATACATATCTTAATACCTACTTAAATTGAATTGGGAAGTGGCTTCAAGAAATATCACAGAGCAAAAAGCAAAAGTTCTATTTTGAACTTCACTATAGATGCAAGTACTAGTTTTTCATTGAGAAACCTGCCTCAAGACGGATAGTTTTTTTTTGTTAACTTAAAACAAATAAAAAACATTTATTATTTACATATTTACAAGCTTTTTTTTTCACTTCTCTTATTTCAGCTTTACATTCCATTTCTGAGATATAGAATCAGTCTAACTTCAATCAGTGATTTTGCCTGCTATCAACAAACAATAAAGCAACCAATAAACAAGGCAAATATTAAAATAAAAAGGTCATATTCTAATTAGCCGTTCGTTCAAGAGTTGCTTTTTTTTTTCAATAATAATATTTATCAATTTTACAAATATAAGTTAAGATTAATAAAATTATTAAAAATGTTTTTAGTTTAGTTTAAATTTATAATAACCATATAATATTGGGGTGACCAAAAAGTTCGTTCGATTTTTTACGTAAGTTGGCTGTAGTAGCGCTTAGGTGTCTTTAACGTCATTCGATACCATTTTCTTAGATTGTTATCATCAGTCAGTTACAACTGAACTTAACAGTCTTAAATATCCATTTTTTTTCCAAGACTAACAAATGTGGATTAAGTTAAAGTATCCCACTATAGGCCGATGCACTGTAGGCCCTTGGGGGTCGCGGGAGATAAGGCTCCCGGTGCTTCATAATGAACGGGACTACGTTGAGGTCGGGTGGTCAGCCCGACGCCCGCCCGCCTTTAACTCCCGGGAAATAAACCGGTACCCATTCAAAAAAGAGGTGGGTAGACCCTAGGACGCGTTTGGAGGAGAAAGGAGCATAGAAAAATCTCCGCCCTCCGTCGAGGCTGATTTCGAACCCAACACCTCCAACCCGCAGCCAAGCGCTCTTACCCACTCTGCTACCGGGTCCAAATGTGGATACCTTTGGGAAAAAGGATCCTTCACATAAATTGCTATTGTTTTATCTCTAATATCTTAGTAAAGTTCAAAAAGTTATTTATTAGATATGATAGAAATAATTGATCATCTTTTTGAAATGACTGTTAGGCCCAACACAAGAATAAACAAACAAATTGCCTTTTCAGATTCATTTTTATGAGGAGGACTATGGTACAGCTGTTTCACCATTCTACTGGTTCATCAGCCCTAGCCTGCCTCCTCGATAAAAATGAATCAGAAAGGCAGACCTAAGGTGAAATCATCAGCCAAACTGGCTGTGACCTCCCCAAAGGCAAAAGGGAATGAAATTAAATCCCGAAAAGCCGAGAGGCAATATCGGTTTGTTCCCTACAAAAAATGAATCTGAAAAGGCAGTTTGTTTGTTTATTCTTGTGTTGGGCCTAACAGTCATTTCAAATAGATATTGACAGCACGTTAAACCCATTTATTTGAACATCTTAATTGATCATCTTAATCGAACTATGTCTCATGCCGATGAATTCTTTTTTAATAATATGCCTAAATTTACATTTTGTTCGAATTCCAATTGCTTCAAGTGAAATTGCTTCAAAAGCCCTAAAAAAAAAAAAACAAAAAAAAAAACAAACCACGACGAAAATACCTTTTAATAAAAAATAATAAAAATAAGCTTAACGTGCTGTGAAATAAGTTATACAGAAAAAGAAAAACAGCACCTGAATAAGACACTAAGAAGAGATCTCTTCTTAGTTTCTTATTCAGATGCTGTTTTTCTTTTTCTTTATAGAAAATACCTTTTAACAGGTGCGAAGAATAATTACTGAGTTTTACTAATAGAGCTCATTCTTTTTTCTTATTCGCATTTTCTGACTTTCTTCGTTCCATAGAACTCCAAGAGAAAAGCAATCAACTGATGTCTGAGAGAATGCGTCGACCATCCAGCGTTCCTGCGTCTCGCAAGGGTCGATACGCCATGAATTTAGAACGTCTCGTGCAGAATTTAAGGTTAGTGAGAAAATTAATGGATTTCTTAGAATTAGTTTGAGACCATTGAGATGCCTAAGATGAAAGATAACACTTTGTTTCTCTTAGGTTGATACAGATATGTAATTAATAAAAGAAAGCTCATTATTACTATGATTTGTAAACGAATAACGTGATCTATTCGAAACCTGATTATGTGTTTTTAATGTGTTCTTTTTTATTAATTTTAAATTGTATGTTTGGCCTCAATTTTTAATATAGACATTATTACTAAGCCGTTTTTTTAAAAAAAATGATTTACTTAAGAGCTTTTTTAAACTTTATTTTAAAATTTTATATGAACATCCAAATAAGATGGAAAATAAGTTAGACCGATTTCTAAACACGTTATATTTTTAATCACTTGATAAATAAAATATGAGACATATCTACTAATTAAAAATTAAGTTTCCAACTTCACAGAGCTTTCGAATCTGATGCTGAAAGGCTCATCAGTTGATGAGAACTAACTTCCAGTGCAACGAAGAGAGTGGGAACGGTCGTGAGCATAACTAAAACCACTAATGATGAAAAACTACCAACGAAGTCTTCCCGGCATAGCCTTGTGATCAAGGCGGCGGCCTTTCACGCAGCTGATGTGATCAGAACCTGGATTCGAGATCCGGCGAGGGGCTTGGATGTTTCAACGTTCTTTTTTGTTCCGTCCGTTTCCGCGGGTGTAGAGCTAGCCCCCCACCCCCACCCTGCTTTACGCTAAAAAGCTAGCAACTTTGGCAGCCAGTCCATTGTTTCGATCTGCTGGCTAATTTTCAAAATTCCAAAAAATAAAAAAAAATAAAAAGGAATGAACGAGGGGTGGAAAGAAGTGAGGAGGATGTTTTAGCAGAGCCACAACTTCTCAGTATGTACTTAAATTAATAAAACAACATTACTAAAAGCTAAGATATTACTGAAAATATGTTCATTTCTATATAAATTGTGATAACTGTTATCTAGAATGTGTTGTTGCATTTTTTTTTTCTTACAATGTCCGAGTTATAAATGCCAAAAGTTAAAAAAAGAAAAAAAGAAAATCATAAATATATTTTTTTACTTTATTCAGTATGAAGTGACTATGAATTGTCTTCTAAACTGATACAGATAAATTCAGTATTTGCATCTTCTATATTTTTTTTTTTTTTTTTTTTTAATGTTTACCAGACCTATGTAGGTGTACTTATGTTACTGTACACCTGTGATATAGGTTCTGAGAGTTTAATCTAAAGAACAATTTCCCACTTAAGTTAAGAATTAATTAATTAAGTTATTAATTTAATATTATTATCTATAATATCAATGATTAATTTTTTTTTTATGTCACCTATTTTTTGACTATTATACTTTTCCCATTTAATTTGATTAAAAAGTTTATATATGATATTACCGTTTAAACGGTACCCAAAGTTGTTTTTTATTTTCTTATCATTTATTGAAATAAGCCAATTGTTTCTAGTTATATTGTTTTTATTATTATTTTTTTCATTTTTTATAATAAAAAAATTTCTTAAGATTATTTTATAGATATACTTCTCTTCAATAGTTAATATTTTAAATTTTTTCCTAATTTCATTTTTTTCTTCTATTCTTTTTGTATTAAAATAATAAAAGATATTTTTTAATATTTTAAAACATGTTTTGTTGATATTTTCCATTTGTTTTTTATTAATAAAAATCCAACTCTCCAGTCCATAATCCAGAACAGAATCAACAAGGGATTTATAAATTATAATTTTTTGTTTTAACGGAATAATATGCTTGATGTTGTAGAACAGATAGGCTAAAGAGTTTAATTTATTTATTACATAATGATAATGAGTTGTCCAAGTAAATTTCTCATCTATGTATACACCCAGGTATTTTTGCTGAGTGACAAAATCAATTTTATCGCAATCGCAAAAAACATTGTTTATTTGTTGAGTATCGACCAAATTTACGCAATCTTTTTTATGCAAAAAACAATATAAATTTTTATTTATAATTTTATTCTTATTTTTTATAGTCATTACTTTTGTCTTTTTAATATTTATTGTCATTTTATTATTTATGGCCCATTTATTTATCTCATTAATGTCCATTTGTAATCCGTTATATGCTTTCAATTGATCTCTGTCACTTGTGAGAATTAGGACATCATCAGCGTATAAATATATATTAGAAAAGGATATACAGTTGTTTATAGAGTTAATATATAAATTAAACAATAAAGGTCCCAAATTGGAACCCTGCGGGACCCCAGATCTAATGTTGTACGTTTTGCTTACATAGTTTTGAATTTTTATTTTCATTTTTCTATTTTGTAGATAATTCTTTATTAGATTATGAATTTTACCTCGAATGCCAATGATTTGCAATTTTTCCAATAATAAATCATGATTTATACTGTCGAAGGCCTTACTGAAATCTATGAAGGCAATATATATAATTTTTCCATTATTGAGTTCATTATTAATATTTTCACAAAGGTTTTTTAGTAGAATTCCAGTGCTTTTTTTTGGTTGGTATGCGTATTGATTACAATTTAATAGTTTTTTTGCATTAATGTAATTGTAGATCATTTTATGTAAATAACTCTCGAATATTTTTGATATGTTCGAGAGTAAAGATATGGGTCTATAGTTTTCAAAATTACAATAGTTTTTTATGTTGCCACCTTTATAAATCGGAATAATATATGCAATCTTCCAAAAGTTTGGATAGATTTCAGTGCTAATTATGTTTTCAAATAGTAATTCTAAAAATTGTGCAAAAATATCCTCATGTTTTTTAATTTCTTTTACTTTGATAAGATCACATCCATTGGAATTATGACTTTTTAGATGAGATATAATTTTTTTAATTTCTAGCAAATTTGGAGGAAATATTACCATAGTATCATTTTGGAAGTTGTTTTCATAATTTATTATATGTATATTAGAATTTGTTATTTCATTACTATTTGTTTTCTTTTTTGTAAATACATTTTTGAACTCTTTGAATATGATATTTACATCATAAATTTTTAATAATTTTTCAATTTCAGTGTTTTCCAAGTTTTTTTGTTTATAATTTATTTGTTTATTTAGAAAGTTCCATATGTTAGTATTTATTTTTGGATCGTTTTCTATCAAGTTTTTATAATATTTGTTTTTCTTTTTATTTATAAGATTTTTAAGCCAATTCCTTTTTTTTTTATAAATATTTTGTAACTTTATGTTTTTTTTATTTTTTTGAACACTTTTGAATAATTTATTTTTTTCATTTATATATATCATTAGTTCATCGTCCATCCATGGTTGTTTATAATTATTTATTTGATTATTGTTAAGAATATTTTGTTTCTTATGTATATTACTATATTTTTTTTTCATATTATGTATAATATGAAAAGAAGATTTACAGAGGCCGAACAAATTCTGCATAATTATACTACATCCCCCCCCTCATAGAATCCCCTTTGCTGTACAATTCGATGACGGTTGATATCGGTATAAAAATCGTCACATTATTAACCTATTGTTTTGGGCGGGTTTATTTGCTAGATACCCAACAATCTCTTCGCTTTTGCCTTGACATTTAATTACTGAACTGAGGAAGTTAGCAAGGAACCAAAACAAAAAAAAAACAAAAAAAAAAAGGCCAAAGCAGCTTCCACGTGGCTCCTTCAGTTTTTCAACTTGTTTTTAATAATCTTTTGGATTTGTATCTTTATATTCCACATTCTATGCTAGGATAGAATAGAGAAAGCAACTTTTCAGTGTACATAGATTGAATCCAGGTTCTGATTACATCAGCTGCGTGAAAGGCCGCCGCCTTGATCACAAGGCTATGCAGGGGCTACTTCGATTGGTAGTTAGTGGTTTTAGTTATGCACGACCTTTCATCAACTGATGATACTTTCATCATCAGATTCGAAAGCTCTGTGAAGTTACTAAGTTAGAAACTTAATTTTTAATTAGTAAATATGTCTCATATTTTATTTATCGGGTGATTAAAAAATGGAACGTGTTTAGAAATCGGTCTAAGTTATTTTTTCCATCTTACTTCGATGTTCTTATAAAATTTTAAAATAAAGTTTAAAAAAAAATCATTTAAAGCCCATGAGTTATGGGATAAGGTTTTTCGTTTTTGCTTAGCGGCACAACATTTATTATTGTTGTTTTTTAATTTCGAGGGTCACTGCCAGGTGTGACGGTGACTTCCACTTAAGGTTTTGCCTTTCTGGGTTTTTTATCGGGGAGGGCGGATTGGGCCGATGAGTCCCTTGCAGGACGAAACGGCCGTCCCCAATTCCCTCCATAATTAACCCAGAATGGCAAATTTTCTTTATTCTTGGTGCTGCTTTTGTTTACGCTCTAGTTTTTCTAATAAAATCATTTTAAGTTCATCATTTTTTTTAAATGGATTAGTAATAACTTCTGTATGAAAATTGAGGCCAAATATACAACTTAAAATTATTAAAAAGAACATTTATAAAGATTTTAAAATATTTTCTTTTTTATGTAAATCTGTTTTTATATTTTTATCTCTAATTCTTTCTGATTTCTATTTTTCTTATAGCATTGAGAATGCCAGTTATAAACTGCAACTCGAACAGCGAGACGGCATTATTCTCGATCTCAGGCAGCAAATTGGCACTCTCAAGCAGCGACATCTGCCGGCCAACTGCGCTCAACTCCATCAGAGAGAATTGGACGAAATGCAAGAGCGTCTACAGCAGAAAGACTGCTATGCTGAGTCTCTGCGACAGGATGTGGCTAAATTAGCCACAGAACTCAACAACAGAGAAATGATCATCAAACAATTGAAGGCAGAGATTAAGTAAGTAATTAAAGAATCCTGAAACAGATGACTAACGCACACTACAGATTGTATCACCTGCTTCGAGATTAAAAAAAAATACAAAAATGTAAAGTTATGTGAGCTGTAGGAAGTAGAACATATTGCCAAAGAAATCGAAAGGCTGTAGATAGTTTTTTACTTGAAATTAGTAATAAAAGATCATAATAATGACTTCAACTCAGTCTGTGTCATCCAATACGAATCGGAATATTCTTAAAGTGAAAACTTATGAAATTCTATGAAAATTGAAAATTAAAATAATCATTTAATAAAATGAGACAAGAGGGTATATTCAAAGTCGTCTTCGACTTTTATCTAGGTTCTCGCACTATTATGGGCTTCGCTGTTTGTATTAAAAAGTGATGATGGGGTATCCCTCTTTTTTTTTTATGGATGACGATTACAATATCTAAATATGCTATAATGGTTCAATTAATTTATTTAAACGGATTCTGTAAGTCTTTCCTTCCTAAAGCCAACTACAAGGCACCATTGGATGTGTTATAAGTATAAAGTAACCTACTAGAGGGTCCAGGCCTCTGTTGCCGTTATGAAAAATTCATAAACAATTCAGATAGCTAGCGATCGTCATCAAATCCTATATAAAGCTGGTTTCCGTAATGTTTTGATAATGTGTTTTCAGCAAATTTATTGTAGTAAAGTTTCATTTATCGGTGTGAATCTCAAACACTAACTTAGGCACAAGGGATGTCGAAGAATTTAATGTCGAAGAAATAAATTGTTCTGTTGTCGTTGTCGCTGAATCAAATTACTTCTGAGTATTCGTTCGCACAAGAGTTAAAAAAAGAAAAGAAATTATTTTAATTTTTCGTAGTTGTCTGTCAGTTTGTTGTTCTGTTCTAGGCAATATCACGGCCAGGCACGGGGAGTTCCATCCAGGCACCCGGAAACGGACAGAGGACGGAAGTTCCATTCAGACGGAATATCCTTAGGAATTGAAGGCAATGGGGTAAGTACATCGTAAGACAATTGGAAACCGAATTAGTTTCAAAATAGTAATAAGCTTTATTTGACAAAACTTATCTTGTCTTGAACTTATTCAACATTTATGAAAATAGCACAAAAAAGTAAAGTGGTACCTCGGGATACGAACTTAATTCGTTCCAGAACTCGGTTCGTAATCTGAAACGTTCCTAACCCGAAACATTGAAATCAATGAAATAGAGATGATCTGTTTCAAGATGAAAGAATCGTTCCTTTTTATTAACATCCGGTCGTTTACCTGACAAAACGCAAAGAATACGTGTACTTCACATTTAAATAAGAGAAAGAAAACAACCAAATAAATTTAATGTAAAATAAAAAAAAAAAGATTTATACTATCGTTTTTACCGGTGGAGATAGTTGATTTTGCCATGGTGTACTCATTAGCGATGCTGCACACACGAACGCCATTTTCATGTTTCATAATTATTTCTTTCTTTACCTCCACTATTATACGTTTTTGCTTCCTAGCATCACCACTATCGTTCTTCGAACTCCTAATTGATGGGGTTAACAAGGAAAATAATGAGAGAGATAAACTGAACACATTGGTAAGAAATCTTTTACTGAAGTGTAGTAAGGTCAGTGAAAGCGAGGCTACGCACGCGTGCAAAAGTAAGCTACTACGCTAGCGCTAAGCGATGTCGGTACTGCGTGGCCTTCGTTTGTACTGTACGCGATCGTTTGTCTCCAACGTTAAACCTTGCTCTCTCTCTCACCTTCGTTCGTAACCCGAGACACTGTTCGTTACCCGAGACAAAAAATTTTCGAAGTTGTTGTTCGTAACCCAAAATGTTCGTGACCTGAGTCGTTCGTAGCCCGAGGTATCACTGTACATAACTAAAAGTGAAATTTCTGAAGTAGTAAACATGTCGTGCATTTAAGCAATGTTTTGATAACTGCTGTCGGTGAGCTTAGACATGTTGAGACATGCCCAGAAATATTCTTTTTCTTTTATTATAGTGATTTGGTTTTACTTATAATTCAAATTGTATGGCTTTACATTATTGCTTTACCTAAAAAGGCAAAGTGGTTGGAACCTGTATTCTAAATTCCTATATACATGTATTATCTATTTTATACATTTATGTAGATGGATAGATATTATCACATGTAGCAGACATTAGAGATAATGTTTTCCATGCTTTGTTTTTAAGATTTAGGTTTTTACTTTTCATATATAATTGAATTCAAAATGATAATAAGAAGAAATGTGCTCCTTGTATTCTTTACTAGAAAAAACACCAAGTTCGTTAGAGACTGAAGAATTAGGAGTGAATCCAATAATGAAATTTTATATAATTTCGAGTAAAGAATAGTTTAAAGAATAGAAGAATAGTTTAATTCTTTACTCAGAGTAGCTTTTGTACATTTTCAAGTATTTTAGTTAGCTTTGAAGCCTAAAAATAGATCCTAAAAGTTCCATCTCTGATGCAGATAGTAATTTCTGCAGTGGTAAATATGTCGTGCATTTAAGCAATGTATAGATAACTGCTATCGTTGAACTTAGACATGTTGAGACATGCCCAGAAATATTCTTTTTCTTTTATTATAGTGATCTGGTTTTAATTATAATTCAAATTTTTTTTATCGTTTCTGGACTGCCAAAAAGTAAAAATAAAATAGTAACTTGTATTATAATAAAGTTGTCTTTATTATTTTTCAGACTGGAGAGAAAATAACTTTGCCTGGACTGGATCAATTGATCCGATGTCGTTATTGCAAACACGATCGGTCGGGTTTACTCATTCCTCACGTTCATGTAAGTACTGTTTGTGCTGTTGCTCTGTTTGTTGTAGTTAGAAACACAGAAATCGTAGACATTACTTAGGCGAAGAGAATGATTTAGTTTTTTACCTTAAGGAATTTGCATTTTAATTCAGAATATTGAAAGGTCTTTATGATCTCAGGAAACGTCCCGATCTCCACCCACAATCTCCAGGACGACTCTTCCGATTCAGCTGAAGGGGGTAAGTATTGCTACGATCTCTATTAGACTTCAGTGTTAGAAAGTAGAAGGTCTCACGAAATTAAGGTTCTATGATTGCATTTATGCAGGGCTTAGCATTCTCTAGATCAGTGGTTCCCAAGTTTCCTTTTTGCGCTTTCCATTCGATATTGTACCAAAAATCACGACCCTCATCGTAATAAAAAGAAGAAAAAAAATGCTAAGGTAATGAAAATTGCCTTTTGGTATAAAGACATGCTTTTCTATTAAAACTTTTAATGCAAAGGAGAATGGGCAGATGTGCCCCAACACTGTATAGCGATAAGATATATACCGTACATAAGGAAAGATCTCCATCAATAGAACATTTTTTATTATTACGACTTGTCTCAATTATTAGTCCGTTCGGAGTTATATACGTCTAGATATGACGTTTGAGTCATTGATTGTAATGAGTGTGGGTGGCAGGGAAGCCAACCACATTCACCACAATCAATCAATCACACTGTTAATAATTATAATAATTATTATTAATTATTGTAATTAATAATTAATATTATCATTTATTTCAAGTAAATAATAATTATTTAAATATAATAAATGAAAATAATATTTACTGTTACTGAAAATAAGTATTAAATGGTAATTAATTAATAGATCCGGTAAGTAAGATATCAACGAAATAAGTCATATCTAGACGTATATAACTCCGAACGGACTAATAATTGAGACGAATCGTAATAATAACAAATGTTCTATGTAAGGAGATGTTTCTACTGTATATGTATATATCTTATCACTATACAGGGTAGGGCAATTTCCCATAGAGTTTTGCCCATTCTCCTTTAATGACAACTATTTATGGCACTAACTTAATTGCTAGACGCCATTCCTTACACTTACATAAAATGAAATGACATAAAATTAAGGTCTCCATATGAAAACGTAATATTTAGTTTTTGGCTATATTTCCCCTTTTTTCTAGTACTGTAATCTCGAGTCTTCATCAAAACTTATCGGATGGTGCACTCCTCAATTTGGTAACCACTGCTCTAGACTGAGTGAAGCTTTTTGACTTGCAAATACTCGGCAACTTTTTTATTACGGCTTACATTTTTGTTTTGATTTTCGTCTGAAATGAAGATAATTGAACTGAGTTTTTAACGAAATCTTAATAAGATCTTTGCAAGATGTATATCTTTACGAAACGACGTAATCCAAACAGATTATATCGGAAAAAAAAGACTATATGGAATTAAAATGAAAGAATATATGGAATTATTACCTTATAAATTAATGTGAAATTCTTTACAAATGATTGTCACACTTTAAAGGATTAAAGGATTATCGTGTAACAAGATTTGCCCCTTGTATTTATAATATTATATGTGATAAGAGAACAGTTAAAAGTCTTTTCTGGTTTTCTGTTTTTTCCGAACATACGTAACATTTGTAATATTAAAATTATCTGGTCTCCTTTTCAGTGATTTCATTATGATTTGAAAAAAAACTAATGAAAAAAGTCCACACATTTAGCTCAATGTACATTCTAAAGACTCACACGTATTATTCTCAGTCATCTGACACAGTCTGTGGGGAAAAAAATGCAATTCACATTAGTTTTAACAATTATATTCAATGTTAGCTATTCGTATTCCATTGTTTATTGGCGCCATTTAATTGATTTGTATAATAGCATAATGGATCGACAAAATACTTCATTCAAGAGCAATCAATTTTTATTCTTGATATCAGATGTTCCTTTTCCCAAACCCTTATATTATATATTTTTATTCTGTCGGGTACAAAGACAGATTAAATTGATATCGTTTTATTTGTATTAAGAAATTATTTTGGCAGAAGGCCAAGTGTTTATGTTTTCTACGAATTCTACTCAGTATATATCTTTAATAGCACATTATTTAAATTTCGGGAGAATAAGCAAAAAAAAAAATTCTATTTTTGTTTTTCATAATATCATACAATGTAAGTTATTTAGAAATAATAATTTATTAATTCAACGAAAAGGATTGCTTGCTATTGCATTATTCTCAAGAATAATATAAAACAGGCCGAGACAGATAGATCCGTAAAGTCACTCAACCTTAGAAAATAGAATCCCAGATCCGGACGTTTATATGAATTGTTTATATATTTATATTTTTTTAATTTATAAATCTATTAAATCTTCTATTTGTTTACTATTAATTCACCAGCTTACGTAAATAGAACTTTTATTCAAATATAAAAATATTAACACTCAAAATTAAAATAACTGATATTTTATAATTCTGTTAGGATTAAGAATTAGGATTAATTCTGTTGGTATTAAAAACTAAAGAGTAGAGTTTCTATTTTATCTAACAGTTTCGATCTATACTTAACAGCCATCATCATGTTATGACGAACATCAAAACACAAAACTAGTATTAATGCTTTCTATAAGCTACAACTTACATGTTTATTTTTTAAAACAAAGACATAAGATGTATATATTTATATTCTTTTTTTTATTTTCCTTGTTGAATTCAGTTACAACCGGAAGTGCTGGAAATCCGAAGACCCTCTCGGCGTTCTTCCAGTTTAACTCGACAATTATTCGGCTCGAATCGGGGAGACAGAAGATGAGCCACTGTTCTCTGTTTTGCTATTGTTATTACTTCAATCACGAAGAATCCTTTCCTCTGCATCTTAGGAACCTGCAGAATTGACTCATTCTTATTGTGATGTAACTTTACGGATTTGTTGAAGAAACTGAGAAACATCCGAAAACATCAACATCCGTCCATACTCGGCAGACTTTGGAAAAAACGAACTAAATTCTGTGTTTTTCATGTGAAAACAGTGAGAGTCCGATAAATTCCTATCCGTCCTGTTGATAAATCTGCCCACGAGATTTTTGATAATATTGTTTCAGTGATTTTGTCATTAACATTTCTTTCATTTCTAATGCATGATCATGTACAACTTCCAGTGTTGAAGAATTTCTAATATAGCTTACGTAATTTTTATTTTATTTTTTGAAAAGCGTGATTGGAGCCTGTATTCAGAATTCCTGCCAATTTATAGAAATTATAAAAGATTGGTAAAAACCATGTTTCACTTAATTCATAATAAGTAAACAAAAGCAGACATTTTTACTACAAAATTTAAGACCATTCGTAAAAATGCCTAAAATTAAATTCTAAATATCACAACACACAATGCGAAACAGAAAAAATACACCGGCTTTCTCTAACATGGTGGAAATTCTGGGTATTTTTATTTTATAAAATTGAAAATACAGTTAAGTATGTAAAGGAATAGTATTTGTATATGTCCAGTTTATATTGAAACATGATTTGCTGCGAACTTTTCGCCGTCGTTAATCCACTAACTTACTGAAAGAGAATAATGGAGTCACGTGACATCCAATGTCACGTGACATCCAATGTCACGTGACATTGGATGTTCATAACGAATACTTCTTGTTAGAAATAAAGAACAGTAAAATGAAAATTACTGCCCCTAAAAGATTAATGCGAGAAGGTAACGCTTTTTTGACAAATTAATGCTTTAATACCAAAATCAGTAAACGTATAATCCTCAAAAAATTATTAAAAATCTTTATATTAAGTCTACTACCACAGAGCCTGGTACATTGTCCTCCATTAGCCTCTTTTATGACGCCATTCTTCTATTGGTCATTGTAATTTCTTGTTGTTATATCTTAAACTCATTTTAAGCTTTCTATGTAATTGTTAATATTTTTTTTTCTTTTAAAAACCTTTTACTTATTAACAAATGCTGGGTCCAAACATAATAATTTAATGTTATTTTGTTTTATTATAAGTAGATACAAATGATACATTCACTGAAACCTTTGCTTTTTAATGTAATTTAATCCCTTTTCTTAATTTACTTCTCCAAATAGTAAACATTAAAGCAGTAACATAATCATTATCATTCTCTTCATTTTCTACATGATCTTAATTGTTATTTTTGAAATATCTTCATCTTTATGTCATTCTTCAATAAATGGAAATGGAAGCATATCGTGGGGATGCTGTGAATATCTATGTAAATATTTAATTTCTTGTGTAAAGTTAAGGTCTCTTGAACAATTCTAACTTACTTTGTGAAATCTCCTTTCAAGGGAGGAGATTGTATATCAGGATATAGATGGAGGTAAGCGTCTACTTTGTATTTGTAGGTTGTCTCAGTCATTTTAGTTTTGGACAGTGACATGGCTGCCATTTTGTGTCTGAGACGTCGACTGCAGTTGTTATTGTCATTCCTAATGTATTCAAAACAGAATGATCGTTCTTTGATGTGGTAAACAATAAAAAGAATACGAAACTAAAACTTTTGAGAATCTTATTTTAATTCATCTCACTTTTTTATTTTCGTTATGTTAGTTATGGTTTTTTATTCATGAAACGGAGAAAAGTACAATTAATTAGCAAGCATTAAATCAACAGTCACAGAATGAAATACACAGAAGCTCGGTTATAACGCGGTTGTTTATATCGCGAATTCGGATATAATGCGATTTGGTCTTGGACCCTGTCTATTTTGGAAAGGGTGTATAATTGTAAAACTGCAAAATTTACCGTTTTTCCGCCTAAAATCAAATCAAAGGTATAAATTAATATGCTTGTTTCCTTATTATTAACAGTAATTGAGACTCTATACCCACCCTAATGTCACGAAAATGCGTCAAATACAATATATTTTTAAAAAAATACCAGAATCGCGGACTTTTTCATTTAACCAAAATCGAGATCTGTTTTTCTGCCAATGACAACCAGTAAAGAGGCCCATGTAATCTAATAGGCGAATGAATATCTAGTTTCGATCCACGTGACTCGTTTGTACAAGATGCCAAGATGGCGGCGCCAAATCGATTTTGGCTAAAATAACCCATCAAAGTGTTGAAAAGGTAATGATTTATGTATTTATAAATATAAAATTCTCTGACATAGCTCTGAATGATATAGGTAATCGCGAATTGACCATTTTAAATCGATTTGGAATCGTGTGGGCGATAATAGGGTGCGATATACGACATTTGACGTCGCGAAGTAATAAAAGTTCGGTTCTATCGCGGTTATATCGCGATCTTCGAAATCTTGGATCCGAAAGACCGCGTTATAACCGAGCTTCTGTGTACTTTGTTTAACAGTTCACATATTTGTCTTTTTTTTTTTTTTTTTACCATAAATATCAGATAGAAATAAGGCTTTTTAAATATTTCATCAGGTGAAAAATACCTCAGTAAAAGGATAAAATTATCCAGTGACAAAATTTGGTGCCAAATTTAATGCCAAAATCAATGCCAAATCTGCTTCTTTTTCAGATGTTAATCTTTCTTCAGTTAAATTAGAATAAGAGGATCAAAGCATCTGGAATGCTTGCTTTTACAGCGGTACCTTGGTTAATCGATGGTAATCCGTTCCAGGATTATGTCGTTAACCAAAACCGTCGTTATACAAGGCGCGATTTTAAATGTCATAAAAATATGGTACATATATTTATTCATTTGCTATAAAAATTTATCATTAATGAAATGAATAATAGTTCATGAATACAGTTTTTAAATTCAATCTTCACCAGAAGTACAAATTGTGTGTAAAGAAATTATAAATGACGTCGAAATTTTTGCAAAATTTAAATGCGATTTTCTCAAAAACTATTGGCCGCGACCAATCGACGAGGCATCGAAAACCAAAGCCTGCGTCGCGTCGTTACCTAAGACATTTTTTGCTTACAGAAACTCATCGTTAACCAAGGCCGTCGTTAACCAAGGTACCATTGTATTACGGTATCAAAATTGTTTCTAGTTAATTGCATCTCATTGACATTTACAGCCCATCGGGAAGTAAGATAATCTGACGTATTTTAAATGTGTAAAAATTTACTTATCTTGATAAATGCACCTATATTACATCATCTCATCAAATTTTAGATATCTAGATCATCTGAAAGTAGTAAAAAGGGGTGAAAGAAAAACGGACTTTAGAAATTATTGGGTATAGTGTATGATTCGATATTTTCTTGGTATTTTGTTATGACATGCTTAGACTACTACGGCTAACTAAGTGGCAAATAATAAGTACAGTATTGAGAATGCTTATATTTTCAGTTTTATCGACGTGAGTCAACCGGAAGTCCAGAGATATCCCGGGTCTTCGCGACGGTCTCCGAGATGCTCATATTTTCATTGTTATCACGTGATTCCGAGATGGGTTGTGAGAAAGCGGTCGCGGTCACGGATGGTGATGAAATTATCTCAGAATCCAAGATCACGTGATCACAGGTTTGCTAATTGTATATTAAAAAATTACAAAAGAAGTATATATTTATGCACTTAATTATCGGGAGAAATATTTTTAAGCTCGAATTTAAATTTTTAATCATTATTTCTTGTTCCGATTTTTTTCATAATATAGTGGTCAATGTAAGATTATAAAAAAAAAAAAAAAAAAAAATCACTGATTTCATTTGCTAATCTAATTATTAGGCCGATTATTGGACAGGATTAGCTATTGTCTTGAATACTTTTGCTACTTATATGATATCTTTCTGATTTTTTTTTAATGATTAAAAATTGAAATCTTTCTTTAGGGATTTTCTAAACTATTTTTTGGATGATTAACTTTAGAAGCTGTTCCAATTTCTGATATAGATCAACATGTATTTGAGAATTTTCCACTAGATTACGTACAGAAAGCCTGACCAACGAAATTTTGTAGCATTTAGTCACCGATACATTCCATAAAACTGCATAAATAGAAACGTTGTTGTATTATGAAAAATATCCAACGATTGGTGTGCCATATTATCTTTGACAGGTTTTATGGTTGAATTAACTTAATAAAAGCGAAACTTTCAATGCTATTTGAAGAGATTAATTCAATATTAAGTTTTTCTATCAATTTCTTCGAAAATAACCTATATATTCCTTTTTAAAATGATGATTTCTTGGAATTGTGCCTGTTAAATAAGAGTAATTTCAAGATCAACCGCTAGGAACGCACCTTACAATCTTATCATTTCTTCATTGAAGTGACAATGCTGTCTATAGAAGTATTGTTGATAATTTTCTTCACAAAATTGAAAACAGAGGTTCGTAGTGACATCTAGCGGATATTTCTATAAAACATTTGCCTGACAATACAGAAGACGCCATTAAAGAAGATTTAGACTCATCGAAAAAAGAAAAGAAGTAAGTTAGATTGTTTTTTTTATGTTGGTATAAAAAATGAAAAGCATAGTTTACAACTCTATTACCGAATTTAAATTAAGTAATTTAAACATAATATTTTAATAAAATCACCAGTTAACGAATAAATTAAATGAGATGGCTTTTTTTTTTTTTCATCAACATTCCATTTTCATCGAAAGCTAAAAATTGTATAATTATTCAACAGATTTGCAATTGATTTAAAAGCAATTTTGAAAACTACTGAAAACCAAGAAAAGACTAAAGTAAAATACAAATTCAAATGTACTACTTAAAAAAAAAGAAAAGAAAAGATTAAAGTTAAGCTTATCAGGTTTTGTATCAAAGTTTGTTCTAATATGAACAAGAACAGAAAGATTAGTTTATTATACAATAAAATAAGTGTGAATAAATCTTTAATGGAATGTAACCTTATTCCTAACTTGAATTTGTAACAGAGAATACTATTAGTCTATATTCATGAAACAAGATAGATTTATTTTACAACTAAAAGTTCTGGTACATTTATACAAACACTGAATACCCACTGATGGCAAGGTACTCTTTCAAAGTTCATTTCAACTAGAAAAGTTCATCAATATATATCAAATTTATATCGCTACGTGTTCTACTATTCCTTTAACATATTACAGTAAATACTAAGTCTTTTTCACTCTTTAAGTAACTCAGTTCCTTTTAAAACGATTCTCATAGCAATGTTAAATACACAATAGGCCTTTTGAGGCCGCAGTGTTAGGGACTTTATAGTACCTCCCACTTTATGTTTATGTTAGCAATGTTAATCTATCGTTGACACTTCTTTTCAGAGTTCTTTAAAACTGTAAACATGGAATAAATATGACTTACTTGGTTCTTCTGAGAATAAAGTCCTGCAACCTTTATTCATCAATAAATTTTGAAGGATATGTATATATCACAACACGGTATGATGAACGCATTTGGCACTTCTTAATAAAGCACAAATATCTCCGGAATCTGATGAAACTCTGTTTCTATGGTAACGGCTGTTAACCTGAAGTAACCCTTTATTTGTGGATTAATATCTCTTGCGAATTCACAAATATAATTCCTTACTTGAGATTTCAGTATTAAGCAAGGTATATATACTTTTCTTTCATTGCTGTAATACAAGAATAAATATTGACGCGACGGAAAAGTTCAATAAATCGTTATTCGACGACTTAACACCACAAAAATAATAGTTGCGAATCCACAACAAAAGCAATAACCTGAGTAAGTGAAAACTATTGTTAATACAACAAAATGATCACGAACTTAACTTTCTTTCTTATAAACTTATTTATCAATTGTTTCTTATGTTTCACTTTCACTATAATAATTGCATACACTTGGATTTATAATCAACAATGAATGAATGTAAGTTCCTTAGTAATTATAAAATCATTAAAAAAAAAATGGCAGAAAATTACTTTGTATCGATTTAAATCCTAAGAAAACTCCTTTTAATAAAACAATTTAGTCAGTTCTATCACGTTTCGCCTCCATTTAAATATAGGCCTTGAATTTAAAGCTGAAGAATTACATTTATAATGTTGAAGTTCAATCTGATAACATTTGAAAGCTTAATCTTAACATTTAAATAAAGCTCCAATTTACGTAATGGATTAAAATAGTGAAAAGAGAACCTTTTATAAAAAAACAACAACAGTAGGCTATAATATTTAAAGATTAATCAATAAGTTATTGATATTTATGTAGACTTCTTAATAAAGAAAATAATTTATCACAGAAGAAATTTCGTCAATTTAATAAAATATGTCATTATCGTTTCGCTATTATATATTGATATTTCATCATTCAGTCGGAGTATGTGCTTTTAATATCTTACACTGATGTTGAAAAATGAGAAGAACAATAACATTTTAAGAAAACTTTATCCTTGTCAGTTAAAGGAAAATGCCTAAGAAGATATTATAGTAAATAGAATAATAAAATATTTTCACCAGAAATAATATATTAAATGATTACATTGCTTATTTAAAATACAAACATTTTAAACAATGAACAATGCTAAAATATTTTTTAATCGCAATTTTATACATACTGGTGCCACTTTAGCGTGTTTTACTGGCTCAGCCCATATAAGCTCCAGGCGCGAATGTCGGTAGAGCACACGTCAAAGGAATATCCAAATATTTTTATTTGGGAAAAGGTGTGTGTGGGGGTGGGGGGGGGGGGGGGAGAAACATTGAAATATAAATAAAATAGCGAAATATTTATTAGCATTGAACAACTGGAAATTTTCTTGTGGGATTAATATTTATTATTAATATACTTAACATTTATTTTATCAATTTAAAACTGATATGATAGAAAACATTGGTAATTTATTTATATTAACTGCTAACGGGTTGTATCAATTAAGCTTAAAATAGCATGGCTCAACTTCAATAGTTCAATCACCAAGCAAAGGTGTATCGTCGCTCGTGTTTTAGGATTCTAGTGGGTTTTTTTTTAAAAAAAAAAAAAAAAAAAAGAAGTTTGCCATATATGGTCATTATGCAGCGATCGATTTCGTCTGGAAC
Organism: Thereuonema tuberculata; assembly: GCA_023159025.1. NCBI lineage: Eukaryota > Metazoa > Arthropoda > Chilopoda > Scutigeromorpha > Scutigeridae > Thereuonema > Thereuonema tuberculata. The sequence goes on from JAFIDM010000002.1 coordinate 46,632,043, forward strand.
AAACGTCACCAGTCATGACGTCATCAACTTGAACTCCGAGCAGTGAGTCCAAGATGGCGTCGTTTTGTGATCGCATAAACTTTACCAAGAAAGGACAAACTTTGCATAGCCAAGCAAGGGGAATAGTGTGGAATGGTTTTAATTATTTCAATTGTAACTATCGTATGTCTTCGTAACTGTAGAAAATACAAAAACCAGAATGTTTTCGTAATGTTTATAAGATGCAGTTATGGATTTTAGCAAAAGATGGCGCTGTTACGTCCTGGAAACATCAATCTATAAGGAAATTACGTCGTCAAAAGCTCTTCTTTCATGAACTGAACTGTAGTGTTGTTTACTGTATATTTTGTCTTTAGATTCCTGTCTCCCTTTTCTCATTTTATATTGTGTATATCTTACTTTAATTTTCTGAAAAAGGAAAATTTGAGAATTTCCTAATTTAAAGCATTTTGTGCAGTAAAATAACCCAAATCAATAGAATTACAAAATCTGGAAAAGAGTAGGACAGAGATTTTTATTAGTATTTTCCATATTTAAACAGAAGTGGAATTTTTTAAAAATATAACAAATAGAAAAAAAAAATCAAATTAAAAAAAGATATCGAGATCTGATTCCCGAATTAAATTTTATTGTTGTTTTAATCGTCAACAATGTGACATTTCAACCTGAACCATATATTTTTTTTTTATTATTCTTAAATTTTCAGTTCCCTGAATTTTTGAAACTTTATATAGCCTTCATAATGAAATTTATAAGCATTATTTTATATCCTAATTGAATTCCTGAATATCAGGAAGATTAGGCCTAATGCTTTTTCGAAATACAGTAGAGCCCCCGATTATCCGCGAAAAAAATTTTTTAATTACGAACCTCAAAAAAAAAAAAAACCAATTTTAATCCAAGCCAACAACAGGGAAAAGACAATAGGCCCTACAGTGCGAAGGTCGAAAATTACTGACAGGTTTATTGTGCATCGTGATCCTGTAGGCCTTCTCGGAATTTGTGGATGCAAACGTAGAGCAAAGGTTTCTGCTTTACTGTACCTATTTTAAAAGTTTTACATATTATGTTTTTTGTACAATAAAACGTAGTTTTTAATGGTGAAATATTTTTTTTCGTTTTTACACCTCATTTTTAGTCTTTTTTCGGGTTATCCGTGATTTTCGTTATCCGCGAAGCCCTTGCCACCCAATTCCGTGGATAATCGGGGCTCTACTGTACTTCGGAATTTATAATTCAAAAATTTGTCATTTTGGTATATATATTCATATACGAAAATAGCGTAGCTTATATATGAGCAGTAGACAGTATTACAAACAGGGCCACGGCTGACCTGTAAGGCTCCTTTTGCCAAACGTTTTTATGCCGCCCTTCCACTGAATAAATTTGTTAGCTATTTTTTTATTGAGAAACAAAGACAGTGGTTAAGACTTGGCGGAAAGTTTGGACTGTTTTTTATTACATACCGTAAATGAAAATTAAATTTTTAAACTTAATTTGGTGCAAATGACGCTTTGTGCAGTGCACAAGTAGCACACCTGCTAGTGGCTGCCAGGATCACGAAATCAATTTATTTTTCAGTCAGTCAATACGAAATTCTTGTGAAATTAATGAATATGAAATCATTGTTCTAAGTCAGTTGATTATTAAAGTTATTAATTCAGTTGAGAGTTAATTTTATACAAAAAAAGCTTTGGTTATAAGAGAAAAGGGTAACAAAAGAATTAAACAAGCTTTAACGGATTAACATTTGAATATGGTGATTTCCAGTCATGAGAATGGATCAATACAGAGAAGGCCACTCTTACAAAAAAAGCTTCAACCATTCCCTTCAATAAAATGAAGAGGGAATATAGGAGGCAGTATTGAATTTTTTCTGATTACTACAGCTAGTACGATTAACTCTAGCATTTTGATTAATTAATTCGATATCTTGTTAATCTGTTTTTAGAAGATTAAGCAGGTTTCTAAGCAATGTTTTATTTCATAGTAGCTGTACTCGGCATGCGTTGCCACTCAAAGAAAGAAAGTGTTTGTGTTTTAATTCTGTTTATTGAAGTGCTTTTGGATACACAATATTTTTTGTTTTTCCGTCTGGTGCATACACGAATAAATCAGAAGGTTTTCCGACCCGTGAGCAGGTTACATACAGCTGTCCAAGTGTTGTCTCTGTGCTTTGTTGATGGTCATTGCAAATGCGAGTCGCACCGGAAACTGCAAACGTTGAAACCGGAAATAACTCATTTGTTGAAACGACTCGCGCACCAGATAAAATGGTTCTACTAATTCACAAACCTCCGCGGGCTTGCGCACAACAACTCACCAAAGTTTCATCGCAATCTGATGAATGGTATAGGAACGCATACGGGACAAACAAACAAAGAAACATTCATTTTTATATAAAAAATTTTCTCTCATATGTTTACAAAAAGAGAGGGTAAAGAGTGGTTAAATATTTCGGTACGCTGCGAGTTATCATCAGTTAACATTTTAATTAAGAATGAATTTAATTTAAATGAATTGTCAATTTCAACGATTAACACTTCACTTTTTTTTATAAGAAATTGCACATAAAACTAAAATGTGAAAAAAAAATGCGAAAAAATGTTTTTTAGAAATTTTTGCATAAACTCTTACTAATTAATAACTAAGGTATTCAGGAAAACTGATTAATAATGATTTCTAAATTTATCTTCAACGTTTTATACTTAACTTAAAAAGATCTCTTAAAAAATTTAAAAGAAATATCAAAAAATAATGTGAAAACATTAACTTTTTATCTCTTTACCTTTCATAAAATAATTATATAATTATAAAATAATTAAATATATATTTTTTTTTAATTTTCAGTGAAAAGATTGTTTTAGAAATCTAGCATTTCTGTTATTATTTGCATCCGTTCTAATGTGCATCATTTAGCCTGTCATGGAGTTCTTGTGTTAATTTTTCTATCTAATATTATTGTGAATGTGATGTTATTTCATTTTTATTAATATAAATAAATAAAAATTCGGAATATTTGCGATGCATATGAAATAAACAATTAATTTGCGTTAATTTTTAGTTTTTATTTAATTTCCCGCTTCTTTCTTAGGTTTATATTCTGGGAAGATTTCCAGGTTCATCTTTCGAATACTTGTCTTACACTCCGGACACATAGCAGTTTAATTTACTATATAAATAAATTTCATTAAAAAAAAAAAAATCGACATACGCCGGAATTGAAATCTAACTCAAAATACTGGTTTAAAACTTGTTGATCTGTTTCCTGCAAAGAATAAAATACTTTCACAGATTTTATCACGTATTTCCTGTTGATCTGTGGGATTGACTAGAATTCTCTGTAGTACACCTTTTCTAAAGTTCTTCCAGTGTTTAATTTATTCTGAGCGGTAATTTCTTGAATTTGTATGCAGCAAAAATTAATGCTTTTAAATATATTTTTAGTTCCTGTTAACTAATGCTTCCTAAAACTAATTCTGAATATTCTGTTTGTGACTGGCTAAAATTGAAAGATCTTTAGAGAAACAATTAGTTTTGATTATTAGTTTCACTTTTGTGTAGGCGGTAAATAAGACATAAGAACACGAAGCTCATATCCACAAAGCAATAATAAATAAATAAATAAATTAAATAAATAAATAAATAAATTAAATAAAGAAATAAATAAAATAAATAAATAAAATAAATAAATAAATAAGTTACCAATGCTTTCAAAATTCTAGTTTCAATTTCCTTCCGTATCTAAATCCAAAAGAAACAAATACAGTAGAACCTCATTATAACGGACATCGCTTATAACGGACAGTTTTTAAAAAAAATATAATAATAATAAAGGATGCTTATGTTTATCTGACGAGTTTTACATTTCCAAGCAAGCGATTAAACATCGATCATTTAATGAAAAAAAATTTTTAACGTGCCCGATGATTCAAAGAATTGAGTAAGCAAACGAAGGCACAACGCTACAAGGAAGGATTCGCAACTTTGTAGCGTTGTTCCTTCGTTTGCTTTCTCAATTCTATCGATCATTTAATTTCTTTATTGTCTGAAATTCCACAAATTGCCGCACACACTCATCAGTTTTTATTCAGTAACCTTTGAGTCATGTCGTTAAGTACTTTTTATAGCTAACTATTGTCCTTTCATTGATGTACACCCTGATGCATTTCACCCCTGTAAGAATTATTTGTTATAAACCGGACTTTCATTAAAACGAACAACCTTCAGCCCCAATTAGTCCGTTATAATGAGGTTCTACTGTACTTGTATTAAATCACAAAAACATAGAAAAAATATTTTTTATTGCTTTATTTGTATTAATAAAAAATTAAATAGCATCACCTTCACAATAATATTAGATAGAAAAATTATCACAAGAACGCCATGAATACATTGTTAACTTTTATTTGCCAGTGTAAATAACTTTTTATCTCATTAAATACAAATAGCCTAATTAAGAAACCACCTTCGGGGAAAGGAGGCAGAATGATAGGAAGACCCCAATAATTAACCCTTCGGATTATGTTTCTTTTCAGGGTGCAAGTTTAATAATGAAAAAGGCCACTACATGATTATCTGATCATCTCAGAAAGACAGACTTGAAATACCGGTTTGGATTAGACAATCAACGTCCAAATCAAGACTCGCATAAATGAATAAATTGTAAAAGCAATTTCAATATTTCATTCAGTAACAGACACCCTCTCCCTATACACACATTTTAAAATACTAATTAAACTTCTGGATCCAAAACGAAATAGTTACTCTTTAATATTCAGAATGGATTCATGTAGTCCTCGTTATCAACTACTTATCCTCATTATATGGAGGGTTCAGAGTTTAAAAGTGAACTAAGTCCCTAAACTTCAATTCGAGAAAAAGGACGTTTAAAAATTCTTACGAAGGTCTTTTGTAGGAGAAGCGATTACTAAGTGCTTCCTAATGGAGCTGTTATTAATTAAACCTTAAATCCGGCAGAGAACTTACAAATAATATAATGGACCAAGATTATACTTATGTGTAGCTAGGCTGTTGTAAATAAAAACAAAGGCAATGCATTTAAAAACAAATCTATGTATATATTCTTTCAATAGTTCTTGTTACATAAATATGTTTGTCTTAATCACTTGTACGAATTCTCGTCTTTTGATACGAAGTATCTCACGTTAAAGGCATGTACAATACTCTTCTTAAATTGACGTGTAAAAGTCTCTTTCTGTCAATTTATGTGTACTTGTATTATCGCCCTAAATCTTTACTTTGTAATCTTTACTTGTGTCTTTACTTTGTGTCTTGTGATGTGACCATCTTGTGTAAATAACGGTATTCTTATGTAATTGGCCCCTTCCGTGTGAACAAATCAAAGGTTACTTACAATATCTTGAAGTTCTAATATCTTCCGTCTACTCGTCCGGTATTGAATAGCCTTGACGTTGTCTTCCTATTCGCTGACTTCCGAACTCCGTTGAAGATAAAGATTCGAACCAGGTAACTTCTTAAATACTTCTTAATTCGAACGAACTTCCAATCTGCTTTCCAGCATGTACCTACTTTGTTTCACTGCCGCTTACTTTCAGGATCAAGGAATATTCAGCTTTCATATTTCCTTGCATCTTATAACGAGATAACTTTTTGTATGCGTCCGTTATCATCAACCGCCATTTTATTATTCTTCTCGATTCACATTCACCTCCACCAACCGAACTCACACGTCACACGAGTTCATTGTTTTAACAATCGATACTACATCGCATCGAGCGTATCACGTCTTTTATTGTTCCGTTGTTCTTTTGTTTTAATCTTTCAACTTAAGATTATTCACGGAAAAATATTGACTAAATCTTTGAATTGCATTCTGTTTGATAATTGTCTGAAATAATTCAGGTAAGTATTTCAATTCAAACCTACAGTTCAGAGTTTAAAAGTGAACTAAGTCCCTAAACTTCAATTCGAGAAAAAGGACGTTTAAAAATTCTTACGAAGGTCTATGAGAATGATGTTTATTATTTCAATGCTTTTCAGACAGTAAAGTAATATTCATAAATACATAACATTTTTAAATACAGGCAGCCCTCGACTTTTGCACATTCTACTTTCGCACAATTCGCTATTTCGAACATTTTTAAAAATTCAATTTTTAAAGATTTTCGTCAATAATGTAAAAATTGTTCGCTTCCATGGAGCTCGCGAGCACTCACACATTGCCGCCTATAGTAGCGGACTCGTTTGTGACGTCACTAGGATTCCGAGCCGCAATGGCGAAACGAATGTCATATTAAACAGGTTTAGTCTTGCGTTAGGGTGCGTGTCGATGCGTTGTGTGTTTTTTGTTTGAATATTTCGCCCTTATAAATTTATAAATATGAGTGAGAAACGGAGAAACTGCAGTGTTGATACGAACGAAAAGAAATTAAGGACTCATAAACTTCATACGATCGAGACAAAGATGGAAATAATTAGACATTCTGAAAGCGGTGAATCTTTTGCTTCAATCGGCCGTTCGTACGACATTAACTGATCTACGATATGTTCAATTTTGAAAAACAAGAATAAAATTAAGGAATACGTTCAAAATTTTGGAAATATATCTTCAAAGATTGTTTCCAAAAGACACGGCATAGTGATGGATGAAATGGAAAGATCTTTGTCATCATAGATTGATGATCAACATCAAATCGATGTCCCTCTGAGTTTTTCAATTACTCAAATTAAGGCTCTTAGTTTGCATGAAGATTGGAAGACTAGATTAAAAGAAGATTCTAACACAGTGTTTCAAGCAAGTAATGGTTGGCTCGACAAATTTCAAATGAGGTATTCTTTATCTAAAATTAAAATTCACTGGAGAATCGGCTGATGCAGATAAAGAAGCTGCAAAAGAATTTATTTCCTCATTGTAGATGGAGAATATTTCCTAGCCAAATATTAAAATGACCATTTTTTCTGAAATGAAAAGGAGGACGCAAATAATTGAAAGAAAAAAAAATGTTATCAGGGGTTTCAAGGGTATAAACCTATCTGTTCAACCCAAAAAAAAAAAGGTTTTAAACTTCACATTTCAAAGAGGAGGAGAGAATTTACAAAAGGAGGACATTTAGGAGGACACTTCTCAAGGGAGGACAGACCTTCAAAAAGGAGGACTGTCCTCCCTAAAGGAGGACGGTTGGTCACCTTACAAATATTCAATATCGATGACTATCATGGAAGAATGTGATTCCAATGGAGAACGTATATCTCAAGTACGTAGGCAGGGTGTCTACTGAATCTCAAACAAAAAAAATTTCAGGACAATTCCCGTACATTTAAGGACATTTTCACAAAAAATTCTGTTCAACCAAAAAGAAAAAATGCTGAAAATTTAAGGACATAGTCTGATTTTCCCGTACATTTCATGTCTCCCAAATTTCTCGTACAATTCCCGGATTTCCCGGTTGGTAGACACCCTGGTAGGGCGATTGAGAAAGACACAGCATTTTATAGAACTCTTTATCAAGAAAAGAAAAAAAAATATTGATAATCAACTAGTGACAAGTTTATAAAGAAAACATCTGAAAGTACTTAAAAACGCCTCGTTAACTTAATTGTGTAGTATTTTAAAATACATTTTTTTTTTTTAACTGACGAAACCCGACAGGGAGCATGTTCCTTATTTAAATAATTTTAAATTGAATTTTTAAAAACTTGATAAGGGGGTCCGGGAGAAATTGGGACTCCGAAACGTCGTTTTTTAAATGATATTAATCCAAAGTAAGTGCAATTTTAGTAGGCTAATTATATAATATACATTTTTTTTTTTTTTTTTTTTACATCCCTCTACTTTCGAGCATTCAACATTCGCACACATTTTCAGGAACCAATTCAGGTAAAGGCTCCAATTATGGACACTTTAAGGAGAAATTTATACTATTTTTGAAATTGTACTAATACCTGTGAAAGTTATAGCACTTGATATGCTAAAAGTTAAGGTCCTGTGTTTAATCGATATTTCTCCTATCTTAAAACTAAAATACTGAAGTAAATTACATATGAGATATAAGTGAATAAAAACTTCGTTACTTTCATCCAGTAATTGACCACAAAAATCTATTGATGGACACCCAGTAATGAACATGAATCTAGTCATGGACACCTTGTAATCGACATCTAGTATGATGAACCACTAGCTACGGACGAAAAAAAAAATCCTAGAAATATTTGATAGCTCGGTTAAAGCGGAAACTCGGATAATCGGGGCTGGGATAATGGGGGTTTTACTGTACCTACATCATTTTTTATTAAATGTCCTTTACTGGTAGGACTTATCAAAACAATTTTTTTCAATTAGCTTGTGATACAGAAAAAGAAACACAACTAAACAAGTTCAAAATTCAATGAAATTTTAATAGAAATAAGTTTCGACTTTTGTCCATAACTGCATCCATTGAAGTTAGGAACACCAGTCATAAACATGGAATAAAATAATCTATTGCTAAGATTCGTAACTGAAATCTTATAAACATTACGAAAACATTCTGGTTTTTTTAGTTTCTACAATTACGAATACACTTCTATATTATTGTTGTTATTTTAATAATTTTATGGGTTTTTTTAAGATTATTTTATTGAAAATTTTTATTAGTAATTGTTGTGTTCACGTTGATGACGTCAAGACTGGTGACTTTTATCCAGACAAAATCGATTGCTACATAATGACCATAAATGGCAAACCCTTTTTTTTTTTGCAAAATACAATAGTTTACTTAAAATGTGAAAAAAATGGACTTGTTCCACTTTAACTCTGAATCCTCCATATATGAATGTAGGCTACAGATTATCACTAAAACATTGTCTCCTTAGGGCTATATACGATATCACCAATAGGAGGTTTCGTAAGGATGCATCGACTTCCGAATCCGCGCAGGGATACATGATGGGGTGCATACTGTTATCTCAAGATCGCTGTTAGCCAGATGAGGGTTAGTTTTTCTAGTAAAAGATCGTGCAAGACCATTTTTAAATAAGCTTACCTGCAAACCTCATTGTAGTTTCATTGTAAAATTTTTAAAATTCCTATATTAAAAGTAGTGCCAAGACAGCCTTCTGTCAAAACTCGGAAAAATAGGACAACATCTCTTAGTACCGTAATCTGCACTTTAATCCTCTTTTTACTTACAGATTCTTTCTTCTCTCGATCAAAATTATGGTCTCACTCTTAACAATATTGTGAATTTTTGCTACTTAATTATGTTAATCCATGTAGTATAATTTTATAATCTTTGTATTTTTTAGATTATTTTTTTATTATTTAACAACTTATAAATGCTGATATTAAGTTACAAAAAATATATCGTTTATTTCTGTGAAATAAAAAATATTGACTAGTTAAAGCCACAGTTAAGTAATCAATTAAAAAAATAAGATCCATAGTAATTTATAAGACTGATTTATTAATTAATCTCCAATTTTAATTAAGAATTTATAAAAACTTAGATAATCATTGTTAAGAAGCCCCTCTTTACAGTCTTGTTCAAAATATCAGACTATATCCTATTCTCAAACAGGAATGTCCGGATATTTTTAACAAGATTGTGGAATTGTTGGGTAATCTTTCCCCAACAGGGAAACCATAGGACTCGTTAACAAAATAACTTTTCCAGTAATATTTGGATGAGATCATGCAGCATACACTGGGCGAATCCAACTGAGGAGAAGGGTTAGGAAACCTGAAACAGTCCAGAATGAATTCCTAATATGAATTCCAATCTTTGTGCGTTTTAATATTTTCTTTCTGTAAATTAATTTTTTTTTTCTGTATTTTCTTTCTGTATAACCTATGCACAAAAGTTGTGCACTACGATCATTATCATTTGTCAAAATCTGTATCTCCTTTCACGAAAAATACCTAAAATATCAAAATAACAGAAGAAAAGAAATTTAACGTGCCTGAATAATTCAAAAAAAGGTAACAAAGTAAGGCGCAAGCTGAATGAAGGACAAGGAATAATTGTATTTTGAACTGTTTATTTTTGGTTAGGATTTCTTCAGGGGGAAGTCCCGGTCTCAGGAACGAGACCCGGGATCCTTAAGGTTCCCTTAAAGCAATTACGTAATTGATATCGCTGATACTTGATGGCGCTACAAGCAATGACGTCACAGCCTTGTATCCCTCCCCTCGTTTTTTAAGAATATCCTCCCTTAAGTAGATTACAGCAATAAGCCTGTTGTAATGTCTTAACAACTCTGCTCACCCTTGAGCATCAGATTCTTCCTTTTTGGTGAAGTGCCTTTGATCCGATCAAGACAACACCACAAATACCAAAATAAAATAAGAAACATCAAAGAAAAACTTTAGAAAACACACGATAACTAAACAACAAAAATTTCACTGAGCTGATTTTAGATTATTTGCTGGGTGCCGATAATTCTTGATTTTTGATAATTTTTAATTCATGAAAATTTTTGTTTTCCTCGTTTCTTAGAATACTTACAGTTTTTAAGGTTTTAAATTAATTAATTACCAGCTTATTTCAACAGGGCATCTACTAGAAAACAGTAAAAGATAAAAAATATAGCAAAAAATTTCTTTACAAAGAATTAGATTTTTGAAAATGTTGTTGATTAAAGTCAGTGATTCTCTCTTTTTCTTTTTCAGTTAAATCCCAGACTGAAATTTTAATAGTATGTAAACGATTATTCGCCTCTCGCACCTTCTGAGTCTGTCATCGGTGGAGTTTGGCTAGCTGATGAGTCCTAAAAAGGACGAAACGGTCCGTCTCAGTCTCTTTCCGGTGACAGCTCAGTATGCGAATTCCTTCTTTTAGCTTGTGCCTTACTTACCTTTTCTTTGTGTCAAAATAACACTTTAAAATAGTTTTTAAGTTTTATTGCAATATTTATTTTTTTAAAAATAAAATATGATTTTATTTGTAATGTTAGAAGTACTGAAGAGAATCATTTATACTTATTGATTTATGCTTTTTATTTAAAAAAAAAAAACAAAACAAATAGCAAAGGCGTTTTTTAAATAAAGTATATCGTATGCTCCCGGATTTACGAAAATTAAGATTTGGTGAACAATTTTGGTAAATGAGATGATGTTTACGAGTGACATCCCAAATGGTGCGAGAGATTAAGGATCCCGGGTCTCGTTGCTGAGACCGGGACTTCCCCCTGAAGAAATCTTAACCAAAAATAAACAATACAAAATACAATTATTCCTTGTCCTTCATTCATTCAAATTTTTGGATGTCACTTGTAAACACGATCTCACCCTTTTAATGTGATAATGCACTTTTTAGGCGCTTTTCTTATTTTAATTGCGCATAGAAAATTCTTAGAGGCTGCCGGACGGCAGCACAAGAATTTTATTTATTTTATTTTTAATGTGTATTTTGTTTTTAGTATAGTTTTTCTGGAGGTGACATTCCCATGCCTATTTAATTTTGGTAAGTATTTGAAAAATTCATCTGGTTTATGTATCCTTAACTGATTTGGATGTTTCATTAATTGATTGCGTTTTGAATATTATTTTCTATATTGTACTAAATTTCGGTTAAGTCAATAGGAAAAAAAAAATCTTAAATATCTTGACTTCTCTTAGTTTTAGTAGATATTTGACATTGATATAAATAAGTAATATGCAGAAAAAAAAATTACGAAGAAAAAAAAAAATCAGACTTTTACTTTTTCTTTTTTGTTTAAAGAAAAAGTTTTATTAAAGCTAACGACATATCCTTGAAAAAAAAAAAAAAAATCTTAAAAAATTGTTTAAAATTTTAAATTGACTTAAATTGTTTCAAAGAATCCTATTTGTCAGATCGTGCACGAGACACCGTCACTAAATCTTTAGATCAAGAGTTTGCCACTTGGTGGTTCGTAAAAAAAATTTTGTAATGGCGGTCTTTTTTTTGGTTGGATGGTGTGGTTTGGTAGTTTATTGGCTTTTGTGGTTAGAGGTTTCCGATTAAAATACGATCTCCTACGGGGTTCGCTACTCAAAAAAAACAAAACAAAAAAAAAAGTGGGGAAACCACTGTTTTAGACTTATTGTCCTCAAAATGAATGATGGCCGCCCTGTTTTTGTGAGATCTGCGCATGTATCATCGATTACTCTGGTCAGGCACTTCCGTATGAGTTTATTACAGGACGTCGCCATTTCGGTAAAGGCTTGTTACTTTGCAAAACAGCATTGTATTTATAAATAATATATATTTATTTATTTATATAAATACTTATTGTTAGCAACTGGTATTGAAATAACGGTAAATAGTCGAGAGAAGTTTTAATTTGGCGTTATCAACATGTCTTTCTCAGTGAAAACAGACGACGGGCGTCCATTGTGACAGGAAAACATAATTGATCAGCTACCGGAAGGGCTGCGCAGTTCAAACTTCCGCCGGTCATCTTTCATTTTGAGGACTATAAGTTCTTAGCAATTAATGAGTGTGTGAGATCACTCTTCCAATTTATTTAGGTCCACGTTGTCGTTTATCTATCATTAGTATGTTTGTTGCTAACGGTTGGTCATCGGCCTACTTTGTGTGTGTGTTTACGTCCTAATTTATGATGTTATGGAAGGGATTTATTTATTTTTAATTGTTATTCCTATAAATATTTAATAAAAATTTCTTAAATAATCTATAACAAAGAATAAATATTATTGTAGAAGAAATAGCATAATGATAACCTACATTAAATAACAATAAGATCTCCTTTCATAAGCTTTTATAGGCTATTTCTTTTATATTTTATTATTAGTTTATAAGAATACGAATAAATTTACATCTATGAACATTTTAGGATGTGTCAACAAAGCAAACTGTTCATGAATTTTCTTTTCATAACGATTTCTTTAACTTTCAATAAAAGTTAACAGTAAATAGAAAAGAATACGTGCTGAATAAATTCTTTGAAAAGTGTCAAAAAGCCCAGCACAGAATAAACAGTAAAGTTTACGATTTAACATTTCAAGATAATGAGAATTAATCCTTTCACAGTTAAGTCTTTTATAATCAAATCAGTATCTTAAAGAAAGAAAGGGCTGTACAATGTTCGTGGAATAAGAAATGTGTTTTCGCGCATCTTCGTTGTTTATTTGAAGAATAGATCATGCTCAAAAGTTAATAAATTATTTTGTAAACTCTTTTAGAACATTTAGTGTCCCTGGAATTGAATTTAAATTTCCAAAATTTAATGTGAGTTTGAACTAAAAAGAGTTCATCTCTAAAATAGAATCCTTTAGATAAGATTGGAAGCTTCTAGGCTTATTTCAATTAGCGAGTAATTATTAACATTAGTACTAATAAAAATAATAAATAATGTTGTGAAGTGGATATATTCAGAAAATTCCATATTAACAAATTCCTTAGTAAATGAACCCTAGTGTTGAGAATTTCTGATGGGTGTTCATAATTAGGATGAATTCAGGCCTCTATTGCTGAGAATTGAACTAGTTTACCAAGCTACGGAAGTTTGGTTAGCTAGATGAATTGACTTCCTAGAATTATAGTGGAAATTCTGTTTGAATGAAATCTATGACCTCTCAAAATGAAGTTTCCGGCTATATGTTACTTTTTTATTGTTTTTGTTCATCAAGTTTTTGTCAGCTAAGAAATTCGAATCAAACAGGCCAATATGTATTAACTCTACCGATTTATCCTGAATTTAAACTTTTAAAATTTTATGTCTGCCTTTTAAGTTGAAATTAAGCTTGAAACAAAGTTTTAAGATTCCATTTTTAAATTTTAAAAAAAGCTTTAATTTTTATGCCTTTTACTCTCAACGTAATAAAAACAAGAGAAACAAAGAATAGGATGATTTTTTTTCGCTATTTCCAACTTTAAATTCAAGTGCTCGAAAGATCACTAGCGAAGTTATTCGTAGTGTGGTAGGCTACGTACTGAAATAAAATTAACAATTTTTATGTAAATTTTTATCATTTTTATAAAGTTGTAACTATTTCATTTGTATTGTTTCGAATATGATTATATAACACTATAATAAATTTAGTGACTGTAGTCTTAAAAACTGTTATATAATACTGAAAAACTATATAGAATTTTTACGTAAGGATGGCTTTTTAATACTACACCCTCTTCGTTAATCAAGAAATGGATGCTCATCAGTTTTTCAAGTTTATTTATCTGATTACATTTTTGATTCTATACATCAGATATTGACTTCTATACACCAACTTTATGTGCAATTTTTTTTAAGGGATGCTTAAGTCAAACAATTTCATTAAATTGTTTAAAGTTATTTAAATAAATATAAACTGAACGGTTGTCCCTCGCTTCGCTCCGGAAGCCTCGCTTACGTAACGGAAAACATTTTATTTATGTCAAAAACACTAATTACTTCAAGTAAACTGAAAACTAAAAATAAACTATTTAATTTCTAAAAACTACTTGCAATACAATACTTTGAAATCCATTTGTAATAGTCGGAAATTTGCGCAGTTGAGTTGACCATGCAACAATTATCCTGTTGCAAGTCAACGCGCCTGCGAATTCTCGCGAAATTCAATTGTTGTGAGGACGTAAGCACAAAATTAATAGAAAGCTGTTGTTTAGTCTGCTTATGACACTTTTTTTTTTTAAGTTACGAAAAGAAAATAAAGATCCTATTTTCAAGGGGAGCAGAATAGCTCCTTCAATTACCACTTCATATACATGAAGTTTAACGTGCGTACGTAATATTTATTAAAAGAAAA
>JAFIDM010000002.1:46646741-46681538 GCA_023159025.1 Thereuonema tuberculata
TGTTGTATTTAGTATGTGCGTTGGCCTTGAATTTTCTTTTAATAAATTACCACTTCATATACAGTTTATCAATAAATCTTATACATTTGCATTAATAGAAAAAAAGATAATACAGTAAACTCCCGATTATCCGCGGACCTCTCCTGTTTCCATTTTTTTTTTACTGTATAAAAAATTACGGAATTAAAAGAAAAAAAATTAAATCTAGAATAAGGTAAACAATAAAAGAGGCTAACAAAGTAAGTGAAGACAATTACACTGGCCTGCGAAGATTTTCCGGCAAAAGTAATTGTATGTGATATACGTTACATTTAGTGTCCTTATGTAAAAAAAAATACCAGTTGTTTCGTATCACGTACAGATTTGTCATAAATCCGTCTCATGTGTATGCTAATTGAGCTTCGTTATTGTAAATGAGGTTTGGCTTGATTGTATGGAATGCAGGTACGGACATGTCTGAGAGAAAATATTGTATGAGCTGTGTTTTGGAGGTAACCATACAGGATTACCGGAACAACAAATAGAACAGTTGTAGTTCGCACATGCGCAGTGTCAGACAAGGTAAAAACGCGAAGATCGCGTTCCTCCGTAGTCTGAGAGGAGAGTCTGAGAACGTGTTGCATGCCTTTGTCTATATGTTTCAACGTGCACTTGAAGTCGATTGAGTGAATAAGTGAGGTAGTTTGTGTTAAAATGGCAAGTGGCAGAGCAGAGATGTTGGGAGGCGAAAATGTGTGAACAATCCCAAATCTTTCTGTTATATATATGACCAATATACAAGTAAAGGCCAGAAGCGAAATATAACACCATTTACAAAAAGCCTGTACTTGGGATATTTTAACTTGAAGTTAGGTCAGGACAAGAATTTCGCACCCTATGTGTGTAAAACGTGTGTAGAAAACCAGCGGCAATGGTACAAAGGGTTGTTGCCATCAATGCCATTCGGAATCCCAATGGTTTGGCGGGAACAAACAAATCACTTTGACGACTGTAATTTTTGTATATGTAAAGTGTCCGGATTCAATATGAAAAACAAAAAGCACATTGTGTATCCCTGCCTTCCATCTGCCATAACCCCCGTACCACATGGACCCGATATTCCTGTCCCAAAACCACCAAAACAGTTACCAGAGAGTGTGTCTTCGTCATCTTCAAGTGCGGAAGATGGTGATGACGATACCTTTCTACCGGATGTTGAGGATAAAACTCCACATCTTTATAATCAGTGTGACAAAATGATTTGGTGCGTGACCTAGGCATCACAAAAGAAAAGAGAGAACTTTTAGGATCAAGATTTAAAGAGAAAAATCTTTTACTTCCTGGGACAAATTCATATTGGTACAGAAATCGGGAGGAAGAATTCCGGCAGTTTTTTGTTCACGAAGACGAACTAGTGTTTTGCTGTGATATCCTGGCTTAATTCGTCGTCTTGGAACTATTTACCAAGCAAAGGACTGGCGTCTATTTATTGATGCCAGTAAAAGAAGTCTCAAAGGTGTTCTTCTGCACAATGGAAATAAACTTGCTTCAGTGCCAGTCGCCCATTCAACATCTCTTCGTGAAAACTATCACAATTTATCTATGGTGTTGCAGAAACTGAACTACAATGAACACAGATGGTTACTGTGCTGTGATTTAAAAGTGTGCGGTATATATTAGGGCAGCAAGGAGGATATACAAAGTTCCGTGTTTTCTGTGTGAGTGGGACTCTCGGGACAGGGATCGTCACTGGTTAGTGTCTGAGTGGCCCAAGAGGAAACAGTTCGTGTCTGGAGAAAAAAACATGTGTTATTACCCCCTTTATATATTAAATTGGAAATTATGAAGCAGTACGTGAAGAGTTTTGATAGAAGTAGTCACTGCTTTCGGTACCTCTGTCACTACTGAGGAACACAAACGCAAATCAACACAGCGTTCATTCACATCAAAGTGCAGCAAACAATAGTGTTCTTGAAGTGAGATTCATACATTCTAGCAATGAACATATTACTTTTTTGTATATTCGTTGCAATTTGATCATATCCCATTAAAATTACATATATTCTCTATTATGGTGTTTTCTATCGAAATTACAGCAATGTGTAAAATTTGGATTTCAAATAGCAAAAAAACTGTACGTGATAGGCAAAAACGGTTTACATATTTGAACTCAGCACACCTAAATTAGGGTAAATCAGCTCTTCAACCTTTTGCCGGAGAAATTTTTTTTTTTTTTCGCAGGCTAGTGTTATAGACCAAAAATTTAAAGAACGACCTTGTGGGCGAAGCTTCGGCCGGCAGATTACACTAAATTACGGGAGAATCTTCCCATAATAATAAAATTTAAAAATAAATAAATAATTTAAAATAAAATAATTGTTTATAATATATGTACTGTAACTGTATGTACTGCCATTTTAATGTAAATAAAACATGTTAAAAGCATTTTTGTGTTGATTTTCGTCCTATTTCGGATTATCCGCGGAATTCGCTTATCCGTGGTTGCCGCGCCACCCAATTCCGCGGATAATCGGGAGTTTACTGTAATTAAAGCAAGTAATTCGAACAGAGCGTTCTGACCTGCGGTTAAAGGCGGGTGAGCGTTGAACTGACCACACGACCGATGCTTCCTTCCTCGCAGTGGTCGAGAATCATTGGAGGTCCGCATGGTCAGTAAAGTGAGATAGTGTAAAGTTTACAAATGAAATTCAGGGCAAAGTGAGTTGAATATACAAGTTTATTCACTATTTTGAAGTATACATTTCAGAAAATAACAGAAAACAGAACACTTTGCAAGAGATCTCTTAAACTCTGAAAGACTTATTGATAACTACACTACAAAATAGAATTGAATTACAGTGGTTCAAATTATGAGTGAGAATTGCGTTACTTTGACGGTAAATAAACCCAGAAGATGCCTCGACAACATTAATAGAAGAAGAAACATTAGATAGGAAGAAATAGGGCTATTTCTTTTTTCTTTTAAGTTCTCATTTGTATCGCTTGAGTTGAGGATAAAATCATCTGGACAGATGCTTCTTAAACTTTGATTCAATTTTGTAGGCCTTGCAGCTGTTGTTTGGTTGAAATTTTGAGTTTTACGAACGTCTACACGGACAACATTGAAGAAGAAATTGGCAAACGTGCATGGACATTAGACGTTATATGGTTAGGCCTAGATGTCTTGCATGTTGTGAGTCGGCATTTAGATAAATATAAATATCTCTAGTAAACTTTTACAATATTTTTAAAACACAGACGTAATTGTTAAAAACTGTGGGGGTTTGGTGATCATTAACACGTACATAACACAAGGGAATAATAATAACAAAGAAATAAACTATTCAGCGGTAGTTTAACAAGACAGAAGTGATACTGATTGACTTAACATCGACGAAGAGTTCAAAGTAAAGTAATGAAACTAACTGGTGAAACGAAGTTCAACATGGCTGATATACTTTTGTTCCCGGTAACATGAGATTGTCCTGGAGTAGAGATTGCCTTTTTTTTTTCATCTATTCAAAATTGGGATATCGTTTTACGTAACGTTCAAATGAAGATTTCTTTTAACTTTCACTGCTAATCTCTTTTTCCCCAGATGATGGAAAAGAATATTGTTGATGTGTAGAACATCAAAACGTAGCAGTAATTCTTGGTGATACGTATGCGAATGCATAATTTGCTGCTGTGTTCTGTAAGTCACATTTATGGTATAATTCTTTACGATGTTTGTCAAAATCCTCATTTTTGTTACAAGTCAACGTTTTTCCAGAATTGTTTGGATGGAGCTATTTTTACACAGTTCTTTTTAGTATAATCTTCATCCTTGCCACAACACAGTGATGACATTTCATTGTGATATCTTAGAAGGGACGCACGCCTTAGGGTGCCTACGCACTGACCAACTTAGTTGGAAAGCAATAAAACAATAAAAAAAGAAGAAGTGGAGGGGGAGCTTTCCTGACGCGTGCAGGATATAATGTGGCATTGTGTTTCAGTTGGTCTGGAGTGTTTTAGGAAGACTTGCGGGAGATCGGACAGTGTCTCCGTTAGATAGATAGGACCTTTAATCTATGCCCTATAAAATAAATTTATTAATGTGTGACGAGATGCAAAACTACATATGAACGGCAAATTTATTTGAAACTAAAACTTTTCGACAACATATGGGGAAAAAAAAAACTCGCAGTTTAATTAATAGGCCTCAGCAAATATTCGAGTACTTTTAAAGAGTTTAAACAATTGTTATATCACAACTTTCTTGAATTTTTTTTCCTCAAAATAACGGTCTACAGAAAACTTATTGTGCACTTCATTGCATTTATTATTATGGAGAGAATTTTAACTGCTCGCTTTATTGCAGGTTCGTTTTTGAACTTCAAGCAATTAAAAAAATACGCAAAAGAATGATAAAGGTTACTAAATTTCTGTTTTTAATAGTTTTTAATCTTAGCATTCTACAATGGCCTTTCTAGAGCTATTTTTTTCTCTTGGATTGCGATTGACCAATCGAAGACTTGAATCCATAAACTTTTAGTTTAAACTTTCGTAGGACTTCATTGCGCAACAGTTAGGATAAATTTCTTTACTGTACCTTTTACATTTCATCAAAAGAAATATGTAACACTTCCAGTCCTGTTAAACCTCCAGATAAATGCAAAGACTAAACGTAAAGCTTTTTATTATTTATTTTTTTTCACCTTCGTATCATTGTTTTATGGTCCCTGGAAGCTTTATTATTATTTTCTTTTTTCTTTTTTTGCATATTGTTTTGGTCCCTAAGTTGGATAAGGAATATAACCCAACATTGATTTTGTTATTATTATTATTATTATTATTATTAATTCGAAGGTAGACATGTAAAAATATCATAAAATAATATTTTAAAATATATATATATATATTTGCAACATTTAATATTTCGTTTGTTTTCTACTCAAGACACAGCTACACAAGTAAGAGCGATGGAACATAACAACGAAAACAACATATCACCATTTTTCATTTATTTTTATCAACAGACGTACCTTATTGCCAATTGCCTACAACGGCAATGGTTCATCATCCCTGCCGGAGACTAGGAAAGGTTGTCTCCCACGAATTCATATCGAATATGAATAAATAAATACATGATAACATAAATAATTTCTTTAAAAAAAAATCAACAAACTTATGAATGGAAGTAAGTTAAATAAGGAATGAATGAGTTTGAAAATGCCACAGCCCGCTTATAGATTATAAAACAATACGTTTCATGTTATGAAATATATAAACAGATACAGTGGCAGTATTCTTCGCGAAGCCGGAACGAAATTAACAATTTTTCTTACAAAATAATTTCGCTAATTGAAAACGTGACT
The DNA here is from genome assembly GCA_023159025.1 of Thereuonema tuberculata. Taxonomy (NCBI): domain Eukaryota; kingdom Metazoa; phylum Arthropoda; class Chilopoda; order Scutigeromorpha; family Scutigeridae; genus Thereuonema; species Thereuonema tuberculata. The sequence goes on from JAFIDM010000002.1 coordinate 46,652,081, forward strand.
AAATTATCTTTAATGGTTATTGCTGTATTTTTGAAAGAATTAAATTATTCCTTAATCATTTTAATTTGACTATCAAAATGGAGTGTTCGGTTCTCTCATTTTCATTGAATTTGGTTAATTTAGTGGATTTTCTGGAATATTTCTCTCTTTCTTTTTTTGTTTGCTTTTTTTTTTTTCACTTATTTCATTATCGAAATAAGATCTCAGTGATAATAATAAAAATAATTTACTGAAAATGAAATGGATGCTTTTTTTTTTTTTAAATGAAATTATAATAAATTAATGAAATACACTTAACCGATGTATCAGATCTTATAGCTTCGTTGGTGATTGCCTTTACAGTGGGGTCTGGACTCCTACGCTCTGCTTGGATTCGATCGTGGGACTGGTGTGTCTCCTGTGGCCCAAGGACTTTTGAATCTTGGGGTTATACAACTTAGGGTCGGACACCATTCGCACGAAGAAGCTTCGTTTGTACGCCAGGCTCATCTTGTTCTTCCTCTCTTGAAGGTTAAATACTTCATCGTATTCGTCTTCTTCCTTTCCTTCCTGCAAAAATTACAAAATAAAAACATTAAAATTTATTTTTAAGGTGATTGATTTGAGTAGGTTGATTTTCTTATCGATTAAAGTTGATCCTTTTGTTTTGATTTACTTACAGTGAAACCTCGGGTTACGAACTTAATTCGTTTCAGAACTCGGTTCGTAACCTGAAACGTTCGTAACCCGAAACATTGAAATCAATGAAATAGAGACGATTCATTTCAAGATTTAAAGAATCGTTCCTTTTTATTAACATCCGGTCGTTTACCTGACAAAACGCAAAGAATACGTGTACTTCACGTATTAAATAAAGAGAAAGAAAACAACCAAATAAATTAAATGTAAAATAATTACATTTAATAAATATATTATACAAATAAATACATTACGATGTCTTATTTACATCGGAAAAAGAATCATGTGGGTGCGAACAAATACTTTCAGATACCTAGGTGAGACGCTTTGGTGTGATTTGGCCTACGTTTGTACTGTACGCGATAGTTTGTCTCCAACGTTAAACCTTTCTCTCTCTCATCACCTTCGTTCGTAACCCGAGGCACTGTTCGTTACCCGAGACAGACATTTTTCGAAGGTGTTGTTCGCAATCCGAAATGTTCGTGACCTGAGTCGTTCGTAACCCGAGGTTTTAATGTATTTTTTTACTTTGGTTGTGAATAGTTGACATTTCAATCAAAATTTCATGAAGTGATTTTTACAACAATTTCAGTTGTTCAACTCATACACACACACACACACACACACACACACACACACACACACAGTTTATTTAGCTTCACGGAATAACTTAACACTTGGTTCTCAGATAACAATTAGGAGTAAAAGTTGTTGGCTAGTAACTCATTGAGAAAGAATAGCTCCATCGTAAGCAATCTAATGGGGCTTTACAAGTAATCAAACTCAGTTATAACGAGATTCAAAGGACCGAAGTTGTTATAACAGTACTCGTTAAATCCATTATTACAGATGTATGCTATTTTTGCTGTTATTCGCTACTCCTATCACACACAGAATAAACGTAACAATGTATTCTTGAGGAAAATGTGTATAAAATATATATATATGTAGCTTACGATTTACGAGTACTAATTCTGCCAAAAAAAAATCAGGACACCCGTATTTTAAAATAAAAACCTGGACAGCACAGGAGATAGAGGTTCTCGATTATCAATTTTTTTCCGGTTTTATTTATGCACTATGTAATTACTGTAAAAGCTAAATATATTTAATTTCGTTATTAAAGAAGCCCGTAAAGGAATACATTAAAGCATTTTAATTTTTACTGAGATAAAATCGAAACTAGGAATCGATACCATTGATTTGATAAAACAAAGTGTTTTTAAAGCAGTTACTATCTCTTCCCTTATTCAGCCAGTGCTCATTACAATAAGTGTAAGATTGCTCGTTGGGAAATGTTTGATTACTGTGATCTTTTTAACCGTGAAATGTTGCTCATAAAATGCGTCATTGTCAGCAAATCCTCTGCATACTGTTACAACCGTGCTCGTTACGAGTTCGATTCAATTTCGTAGAGATGTTGGCTACGGTTTTGTTTTTTGTTTTTTTTAAGATCAACGTTTGACTTACATCCCATAAAGATTTTTATAGAGGAAGTCAGAAAACGTTCATTGCTAAAAATTGCAAATAGGACTATATCTTAAATGATATTATAATACAAGAAATATTGACGACAGAACTGCAGAGCACTTTGTTCAGAATGCTTCCAGAATTGCATCAGGTTTAGTTGCTTCTCTACAAATTGTTAGATGTAGAATCATAAGTTTAATCTAATTAAAAAAGAAAGTAATTCCTGTAGAACTTAAAACCTCCTCTCTTTAAATCTTGCCTTTTTTCTAAAAAAAATACTGCAAATAATAGAAACGACAGATCTCTGTTTAGTTTCAAATTAGATCTGCTGAAAAGCAGGGTTTTCCGTTTCCTGATACAATGAATTAAATCCTCAAAATTTACTCAAATTGTTGAAATCCGATTAAATTAAATTATAGCTCGCGCAGATATTAAGAGGATTAAAAGACAGATTAATATCCACTGATTACCAAGACATCCACAGAAATCCAATGTTTGGACTGTAATTGGAATTTTTGGCATCTTAACGTGCTTATTTCTTGCTAATGTTCATACGGAAAAAATTCAAATAGAAAAATTAGATGGCCTCGTGCTTTTAAATAAGCATGCTATATTTTAAAAGACCCATCCATGTATTCAAAAGTTATTGTAGGCGTAGGGACACAGGGACACACAATCCACCTACACATAGAGACTGATTGATTTTATGAATCTCACTTCCGTAATGCTAAGAAAACCAACAAACCATAAAATAATGTTAATTAAATGAATATGAACAAATATATTATTATACAATGAATAATTTTTTATCATACAACTCGAATTTTCTAGTATTTTACTGTTGTTTGCTTTTCTACTGTACTTTAACTTTGTTTATAGTTAATAGCAAAATTAAATAGTTTTTGAAAAGTGACGATAAAAATAACGATAATGTTCTAACAAAAAAATTAATATATATTTTTTTGTTATTACTAACAACTTATCACCTAATGAATTGCTGGGCACTTTGAATGCAAGGAGAATTTTATTTTCAAAAAAATATTTAAATATTTTATTTTTAAAAATTGTAATCATATCATTCGAACATTTAATTATATTTGTGTGTCGTTAGATTTGGTTTCGTTTAATTTATTTATTAAAAGGCTAGTAAAAATAATCTTTGATTTGTTGAACATCTCAACTGTGAATTGCAACTGTAAATTGAAAATGCAGAGAGATTCGAAAATAATTTTCTAGAAACTTCTCTTGGACAAAAAAATTCATCTAAATTACTGTTATTTAGATGAATTGTAATGATACATCTGCGCATTGATAGATTCCGGAGAGTCCGCCATCGTCGGACAAGGTTTTTAGTATCCGGTTTTTAGCATCAGGATTTTTAGCATCCGGTTTTTAGCATCAGGATTTTTAGCATCCGGTTTTTAGCATCAGGATTTTTAGCAAGAGTCGCAATCCCTGACTCTCAACGATCCTAATTTTTATGTAAATCTTTTTAATTCTTTCGTTAAGAAAAGTTTAAAGATTTTAACTTTAAATTCTTTTTTTTTCTTTTTCTTTTCAATTTTATTGTACGGTTTCCAAAGAAAGAGAATTAACATCTCCGCTCAACATGTTATTAAAATCCACAGTGAGATTCCAGTGAGGAAATGCAATGATATTAATACGGAGTTACATTCGGAGTTTGTAAGTACAGAACACTGTTTAAAATAAAACAACTGTTTAAAAAAGATACATTTGCATATCAAAGAGTTTTATAACGTCATTACATTTTATAAAGAGAGCATACCATTTTTTTTTTGTTTTTGTTTTTTTTTTTTTCTTTTTCTAATTCTCTATTTTAATCCATTTCGTTGGTTCCAATAATATACTGCTTCCTGATATATTTTTTTTCGATTTTTTTTTTTTGTCAGAGAAAATTTCATCATAAAAGCTACTGGAGGAAATCACAGAGCACTAAGTGCTATGGTTTTGCACAGCTGCGAATATTCAAAATATTTCTTTTGCACATTATTTATTTATTTTTTGCACATGCATTGAACAGACACTGTTTTACCTGAGCTACCAACTTACTATAACGGTGTAATATTTCAGACAGCCATTGAATATACATTTCTATGAGAATCGTAATTTTAATTCATCTATAGACCTGGAGTTTTATGATCTATGTTTCGCTTTCTCTTTTAACAACAATTATTAAGACTATCCACCCAGTAATCTCTTTTAACTCTTTTCCAGTTTGTTTTGTAATCAAATTTACAGTCAGACGCTGTGAGGTTTTCATGATGATGTCTCTTTAACGTCGTGATTCTCTACTTGGAATTGTACGATTCTAAATTCCAGTGGACTGATTCGCAGCTTGAAATTTTGGTTGTTGCAGATATATTTAAATATACAAAAAAATATTATAACTTTCAAATCCTTATCTGTTCAAAACAGATAATTTCAAAATCAAAATTACAATTTTTCAACTTCGTTATTTTTTAGCATTTTTATATAAGTCTGTTTTAAATTTAAATAATAAAAATTTTACTAAAGAAGACTATCAAACACTATCACGTACATATAATCAATGAGAGCGCAATATGAACATCTTATCAATAATGACAGTGGTTGACAAGTTTCCTAAATGCTTGAACTACTGTAGTTTCGCATCTAGAATCTTTAATGGATTTTCAGTTTCTTTAGCTATGATTATTATTCCTTGAATGTTAGTAATAATTATATCTATTTTTATATACAACTAAAGTTTTGAAGGAAAATTCAGTTGCGCAGTTGTCTACACTTATATTCATTCATGATTATTATGTTAAGAGTTACTTTGCCAAATCAGAAATGAAGTGTGTGCTTTGAATACAAAATTGATGGTTAATATCTCAATTGATTTCGAACATAAAAACGAGAATGTCTTCACTTCACAATTTTGAGACTTCAAAGTGGTCTTACAGTAATTTTAAAAGAACATAAGTTTGTTGTCGAATTGATTGATTGCTTGTATTCCTTTGACTCTAATCCCAATTATTTCCGCGAGAATTGTTTTTTTTTTTTTTTTGCTTGTCTGAAAATAAGTTTCCATCATCAACGTAGTGAATTGTTTTTACGAAGTGCTTTTATATTTATTATATGTATATTATTATATATATATATATTGTTTTTACGAAGTGCTTTCAAATTTTATCATAACACATACTATAGTACATATTTAGTATATATATTGTATATATATATATATTATACTGTATTATAGTATGTGAAGCATTGATAAAAACTGCTCTTAAATTAGTAAAAAATGCATTTTACTTTCTCCATACGGTAGTAATGGAAAAATATAGTAATCATGCAGAGGATGCTATATGCAATTTTATTTCTAAAATTTGTAATCACATTAATTTCTTAAGCTTCTAAATAATAAAATATTTTTAGAGCGTTTTAATGTCTATGTGTGTGTGTTGGAGGAAGATGTCCCTTATTGAGCATCTTATTGTCCCGATAACTTAAGATATAATTAACAATTACGCCAAATTTCATGTTAACAGTGTAGTCTTATTACCTAGATATAATTTGATTGTGATATTTTATAAATCGGTTAATATATGCTTAATATGCTAAAATATTTAAATGTAAATAAATTAAATGAATAATTCACTGATAAAAAACGAAGTTTATATTTCCGAGTTTATGTTATTGTTCAACCTTATTACACTTTGGTGGCTGTAGCCTGGCTAATGGTTCATTTTACAAAATGGACCAAAATACCACATCCTTCAGTAACTGAAAAGATTAACTCACAAATTGACTTCCCGTTTCACGATTTTAGTCCAGTTAGATACAACTGATTAGATTTTGGTGCTGATAAACCTTATTAATGGGCCACTTTCAAACATGGGCCAAAATTATTATGTCGTAAATTATTCAAGAACTTCACATTTATACACAAAAACTTTGTATTTATGCATTTATTTTTATTACATACTCCTCTTTGATTTTTTGAATTTACTTTGATTTACTCTTCTTTAGATTTCCTATGTTAAGGTCTATAGAATTTGGATCAAAAATGCTTCCATTATTCAAGATTAATGATCAACATTAGAACTTTATATGCGAGAAATTAGTTTTATTTTCCAGCCCCGATTCTTTCTGTACGTCTACAGGACTTTTATGACCACAGCAACTCAACCTCAAGTTGAAGTATAAACAATGGTTTTTTACAAATGTTTTATGAGGGGACACAATGGACCCAAATTGTGAGGTCTAAGTGGCAGAACGGCAAGTGCCGACCCTTTATTATCCTTATCCTTATCCAGCCCCGATTAGATTTTTGTTTATAAACATATTTATGAATTCAGATCCACTTGCAAATATGAGGCACAATGTTAAAACCTTAAGTAATTCAAAGAATAACCCACTAATCTTCATCAAGTATCTTATTTCAGAATTTAGACTGTCTACATTTTGGTGCTTACACATCTAATCAAAGGGCCATTTAATGCCTAAAAACTATTATTTATTTTTTTTAAGCTCAGTGTATAATATATACAGGATGTGCCATCACGAAACCGACAAACTTCGCTAGGGTGTTTGGGTGGTTATTCTAAGCAAAAATATAATTTTGTTTCCGAGATATGGACACTTCATTGTACGAAGCCGCAGAATGAACGCTCTCTGATTACCATTTAATAATCTGTTGATTTGTTGCTCTGAAATGCAATTACACTATCACTACACTTTTCGTAGGTATTGTTTTTACTGACTGCCTCGGTACTGTAATATGCTGGGACGTGTGCTTTCAGTGATTGCATTCACAGAATATCAGTAGTGTCATAGCGGATGCTAACAGCAGCGTCAGTTATTGTTGGTGCTAATTGTTCCAATGTTTCTGGCTTGCCATTTATGTACACTCTTGATTCTTATAACCCCACAGATAGAAGTCTAATGGTGATAGATCGGGTGACCGAATAGGCCAAGGACCAGTAGGTCAACACCGTCTTACCCATCGATTGGGGAACTTTTTATTCAGCACGACAATTGCTTGTCTGGCTACATATGGTGCAGTAGCGGCCCGTGCAAAAAAAAATCAGCTGTGTGCTTCTTCTATTTGCCTCAAATTTCCGACCAAACGAAACAAATAAATAAACAAAGAAGAACAAAAAAGTATATATAAATCAAGTACAGTATTCACTCATATACGGAAAATGAAGTCCATACGTCGCTCCTTTCTGCTGCATAATTTATCTATCAGTCTAGAGTTGAAGCCACTCAATGTTTGTAACCAACCATAGTCTTCACAATTAGGAGCATTGCAAGTGCACTAAGCCGTTCCTGTGACATGGGATTCCGCAGAAAGTCTTTATCCGTTTAAGCGATGGTAAGCGTCTTCCGGGCTCTACAGTTTTCTTTGGTGTTGTGACTAAGGTTTTTAAAACTTTAGTTAATTTCAGAAAATGTGATAATGCTGGTTACAGAATGCTGGTTATGATGAATTGTAGTAACGGAACAGCTCCTTCAATGTTCCTAAAGTCTGGTCTTTGATACCCAACCGAGAGTTCGGTATTTAGCCTTGAGCCTAAATAATTTTATATTCTCCAACAATTATAAAATTATTTATTCTTCTGCAATCCTACTTCTGAAATGAGTTTCAGTATGTCAGATCAGTGCTTTGCTATTGGAGAGTGGCTTTTGAGTGAACCAATCAGAAGCTCTTGACATCAGGAGCAAAATGTTGCCTATGCATCCGAAATTCAAAAATAGACAAAAATACAACTTTTTTCATCTTAATATTTCGCTTAAAATTCTCAAAAATAAGGGAAAAAAACTTTCTGGAAGTCTTACAAATGTCTTTTGATAATTTTTATTATTTTTATTTGGCGGGGTGGGTCTTCTTAAAGAAAAACCACAAAAAACACCGCCTTGGCTAACTGTTCACAATACTAAAACTCTAGCAACGGGCTCTTTTGAACTGTGATGTAGGTTGTGATAACACACTTAAACGGGATGAAAAGTCTTTAAAAACTTTTTTTTTTTTTTTTTTTTGGAGGTGATGGTTGAGATCCATACACCTATTCGCAAGATGTTCACAAGTTACAAATAAGAGTAAGAGATGGCAGCAGCTATCATTTCTCGCAAGACTAAGAACTTCGTAGCACTTAAAGAGAATCACGGCTGGGATTGGTTCAAGCATGCGCACAATACATTTTTTGATACTAAGCAGGACATCGTGACTGTACTTTATTGAAAAATAGCACGTGGCTTTACTTGGTCCCAGTTAAAGAGAAGAGAGCGATTTCAAGATTTTTCCCCATTTCGCAATTTAAATAGAATTTAGATACAAATAATAAAAAAAATATAATAATTAAAAGTTAAATATTATTTTGTTAAATAAAATTAGCTTGTTTAACGTAGTGTGCTGTAGCTCATTAACACCTAAGGTGCAGCTGCCACTGTTATAGTGAAGAGCTTCCGTCGAGGCATCCACATACGTTCTGGTGTTCTTTAGCGGCATATTTTCTAAATAAAGGGGTAGGTAATTGCACATAAAATCTTTATAAGAGTCTTCTGTGAGATTTCCCTCGGAAAAAATATGGTCCAATCAGATAATTACCTACTAATCTACACCACATATCTATCAGTCATTTGTGTTGGTAAATAAGGATTGTTACAGCTCGAGGATTGTCAAGAGCCCCAATGTGCGAATTTCGTGTGTTATTGATACCATCACGGGTGAATGTGGCTTCATCAGTGAACAGGATGTATGGAAACACATCCAAATTGGTTCGAACCCATTCACGAAATGTCACACGAATAATAGCTGATTATGTCACACCATAATCATGAGGTAATAGGTGCTGGACTTTCTGCAGAATTACAGATAAAAACCATCAGAATTTCGAGTTCTAGATAATTGCGATTCAACATATGTTGTACGTGAAATTCTGCGGACACTTGAGGCTGAACTTCGCTGTCCAACATTTAGAATCTCTTCATCACGTCTCTGTAATACCACGTGATCGGTATTTCATTATAGAAAGAAACCAATATATCTCAAACACACCGTCCCAAATGTCGTGTGATGGGGTATCGCGCGATCAGGAAATCGCTCTCGATATTCCGCGACATTCGCAACGCAAAATCCGGACACAAATATCATGTTCGGTGTATTCGTCGTTTGAAAACGTTGCAGGCATTCTACCGTATGACGTCATCTTTACACCGATTAAACATACCTCTATCGGTAAATAACAAACAAAATAATTGCGGACCTCACAATGGGTCAAACCAGGTATTTAATGGGTTCGCACAATTACTATGACGAAGTGGCATTTTAGTCCATATCTCGGGCACGAAGCCAAATCGATCCATAATCTACATTATATATTTTTTGCCTAAATAACCATCTTAATATGTTGGTGAAGTTTATCGGTTTCCTGACGGAACACACATACATTAAAATTCTTACTTTACTTTCATATTTACAGAACAGGGATATAAAAAGATTTGAATATGCTAAGAACTAATTTGTTTTGAGCCAAAATATTCTGATTCAGTAAATATTTTTTATTCCATGCTACAGAAGAAGTTTTGTAATATTATAATACTATTTATTCCTTATGAAAAACTGTTAATGTACTGAAACAGTTCGGCTATTAATTATGTTTGAGGTTTTTATTGAGGTTTGTTGTAGAATGTTGAAATTAAATCTTCTATTTTGAAACTACTTCAAGAGGTCTGCAATTCTACCACCCTTCAACAGCAAAAACCTGGTAGAAGGTTTTATTCATTTAGAAGCGGCAGTTTGAATGGTAGGAGATCATTTTGAACGTATTTAATATAATTGATATTAAATCTTATATTTTATTTTCTACAAATACAATACCTATATATATTCAGATGGGTATCATTATTTATGACTTAATAATATACGATTTAGATACGTCTGTCGATACTCTTTAATATATTTTTTTGGCTTATTTGGAATGCTTTTTGTAGCTTCCATTTCTTGAAAACTTGCTAATTAGAGAAGTAATTTAGAGTCACTTAATGTCTAAATAGTTTGCCCCAATCAGTAATATAATCTTTAAAATCTTTCTTCATTTATTCAGAAACTTTTCCTTTCAACAACGAAAGCATCGGGCACAAATTTAGCCTTGCATATAAAGCATTTATATACCAAAGCAACGGAAGTGAAAGGAATAGACAGACAAGCATTTGACAATGATAAGAGATTCAACAACACGAAACAAGAAATTACAAAAAACTCACAGCTTTGCGGTTCAACTTTATTTTATAATAAATTCGCTTATGTACATACATCGAGTCAGTTTCACAATCACATTTCATGCAGTCATTTACGCTTAGCCAAGCAAAGGAATGGATTAAATTGAAAACACTTAATGCCAACAACAACAACAACTACCAGTGGAGAAGTAACCTTGTTTCAGTATACATACACTTTTGAAACAAAATACATTCAAATACTGATACTTTAAGCATTCCATTAAGTACTAAACACTATATTCAACGTAATCTACAGCAAAAACATAACCAAATTAGAGATGACTATTATTACTCTAACTTTAATATAATTTTTTAATAGCAAATTTTGTGTAAAGCAACATACATTTCAACATATTATGACCGTTGGGAAAACTTACTTCCGCTTGATCAGTAACAATAATTCTCTCTTTTTCAAATTTTGCTGTAGAAAACGATAGCTATATCTATTAATCATGAGCAATTGGTTCATTTTAAAATCACAGAAAAGCAGCTGCACTTGTATATATTAAATATTAATTTTAGAAATAAAACAAGTAGCCATGATGGTTTGATAAATAAATTATTCAGCCAGTCACCTAATCAACAAAATCAAAACGTTTCATTTAAACATAAAATATATCTAAAAGTCATATTAAATCATTCCAATTATAATAACAGTTTTATCTTATTTGTATAGTTTTTTTGTATCTATTTTGGTTTCTTTGATACCCGGAAACGAGTCGGATGTTGCTTAGGCGACTGCGGGGCTCTGAATCGCTCACTGTAAAGATGTTGGGGATTAACTGATCTTTCATAACACGGATAATCAATCTGTTTTAAGCTTAACTGAATACAGAGGACGGATTAAGCATTACAAATTCATATCAAGCAATATCGTTAACTAGTATAAAATTCCTGAGCAGTAAGCTACTACATTTAAAATGCATTAAAAATTGTTATAAATTGGTTTTCTGAGTTTTAATTATAAATAATACTAAGCGTATGTAAATTATGGGTGTAATAAATAAATGATACAAGTGTCATGAATTGAGATATGTATATGTTTCATGAACGTCATCAGTAATAAAATGAGATTCGTGCGGGAAGTAACTAAATTTAAACATGGTAAAGCGTATCAAGACTAAACAAATAAATAATAACTTTGAGTTGCTCACTTATTGCAGTTTGAAAGACTGTGGCTGTTAAATCTGAAAACTTATAAATAATTATGTAAAATATAACATGGTAAGTAAGAGTCTCCAATAACCTTACATTTTATCATTCGTTACTAAAACTACGGCTATCACAAACAGTTTTGGCAGTAAATACTGGCTTCAAGTATAACATTAGTAAAGTTATCTTGTATAAAAATGCTTATCTAAATACTGGATCAGATAAAAACAGTAAAAAAAGTTTAAAACGTTTCTTCTTTAAAATACATTTAACATATTTAAAGAATATTTACAAAAAGTATAAAAAAAATCAGTCTGTCTCTGTAAGTACCTGAAAATCGGCAATTAAAAATGTTATGTCTTTTATTCAAGTTTCAAAATGTTTTAAATCTAATGTTTCTCTCAGAGACATCTTATAATATTTACAAAAAAAAAACAAAAAAAAACGCTCATAAAAAAAATAATTTTTTATTGGATTGAGTATTGAGTGTGAGATCATGCGAACTATTTAACATTTTCCGCACTCCGTGAAATAAATAGTTTCTTTGGGATTGTGTTTATGTTTTGTGTATTTGATTGAGTCTCAAACCACTTCCAGGCTAATTTGTCTTCCGCAGTGAGTCTTCGTCCGGTCCCCTTCATCCGCTTTTCCCATATTGCAAACATCAATTACCTTTGCTAGTTTGTCGTTCTTCTCGATCTCGAGCATATCGTCGGCAAACTGGGTGATGACGTTCCAGGCGTAGTCCACGTCCTCATCCTTGGCGTGCTGAGCGCAGACACAGAAACGGATGACGTAACGGTCGTTGACGGACGCCGGAACCATGTGCAACTTCCCGGAAGCATTGATGGACGTGAGAAGCTTTTGATTGATGCTATCCGCTCCCTGCAAAGAAAGAAACATGTCGTTGTTAAACTTATGTTCTAGTCAGATGTTTGCTGCTCGTAATTCCTAATTTCCTATCAAGTTTCAAAATTATAAATTTAGGCATTAATCACATTAGAGATGATCACCGGAAGATAGAGAATAAGTGAATATAATTTTGTGCTAAAGCATAAATTTAGGGCGGCCCATAATAATAAAAAAAAATTAAAATAATAATAAAGTACATTAACGAAAGAAAAAAGAAAAAAAGGTTAGTAAAATAAGAAAAAAAAAACCCTACGCGGACATTGAGAATAAAAAGATTAAGAGAAAAAAAAAATATATGGATTCGAACCGACAACCTTAATTATATGCGTCCGAGATCTTACCCATTAAGCTATAGCTGACAACTGAAATGACATGGTTGTATTTCTAACATTTAAGCTAATAGCGGAAATCCAATGAAAACAATGCCAAATATCTCGAACATTGGGGGGGGGGGGCGTTGGCCCCTGAAAATACCCTATTCTTACGGTATATAAACCTGATGAATGCATCGATGCATTTGGTCCGACTTTCCATACGGGAGTTGTTAGATGGGGACAGACACGGACGGACAGGACAAATGCAATAGTTACCGATTTTGGTCGCTATCACAATAGCTCCCTAATGGGTCGCTAAAAGTGGCCAATCTCTTTGTTGCCCAATTTTCCTAAGATCTACAAAAGGTATCTGCCTACAAATCGTGTTTATCTCGTTGGGAACTTCAGTTTTTTTTTTCTTCGTCTACAAAACATGAAAAAGATGGGAGACTAATGTTTTTTTACGAACTTAAAACTAAATTTAACGAACATTTTTTTATTCTTCAACTAGGAACAATATTAGCCACTTCAAACATAAGAGATTTTTCGCTTTTTGAGGTGCTTAAAAATTAATTTTCTACAAGTTCTTAAATAAATTATTTATTAAATCATAATTCTTCACTAAATTAATTTTCCTTTAAAGAAAAAAAAAAGCAATATAATAATGTTGTCGTCACCCCTTTCCACGAGGGAAGAATAAGATAAAATGTAAAACGATAGAATGTGAAGCGGGACCCGTCAGTATTTTACAATATATTTCAACATTTATGAAAAATAAGGAAAACATTTAAAATGCAAGGTCCAAGCTAAAAGCAACACAAGAAAGAAAAGCAAATTTTTACCTATTTCTTCAGTAAGATGGCTAATTAAGCAAAGAGCCTTTTAGTCAACAAATAAACAAGTTACATTGAGAATTTGAATAATTTCTTAGAAACAAAAATATAAAACCGCTCAAGTTTCCAAATGGGACTAAAATATTACAGTAATTGCAAATAGAGTTGATTGATTGACTTGTAATTACCTTCAGCCTGAAGCAGACCAGTGCAAGAACACATTCATTCATGATTTCGAATCGATCATCCGTCCTCACAAGACGTTCAAATCTCTTTGCTAACCTACAATGCTGAAAAGAAAAAAAAATAAAGGAAAATTAGTATCATTTTAAAGAAACAGAAATTAATATTACAGCTTCAATTATGATTAGATATAGTATATAAGTTTTAACATTTCTTTTAGAACGAGCGTAAGGCAGAAGAAATGTTTTGATGCAAATTTAGGTTGTAAATCTTACATTGTTACGAGTTTATTCATCATTCGTTAATACTTTGAGCTAACATTCGACATCTTAATTTACTGATTTTCATTAAATAATTGTTTTTATATTAGCACTGAAATGCAGTAAAAAAGTAAGTAAAAGAGTTTAGTATAACACTTGGGAGCCCTTAAATCCTCCTTTTAAGGATTTTAAATCGAAAGAAGAATGTTGTTTTCCTGCTTAGCCATGTGCAATCATGGTAGCTTAAAAATACTTTTACTAGGATGTTGACAATTTACTGCTAGCTCCAATCAATCCATCTTGAACTCTTTGATGATTTGATAAAAAAATTTGGATCTTAAGGAGTTTGGGGTGAAATGATATCGAATCACCGGTTTTCTATGCAGACACTTTTCGACTTTTCAGTTTTGGATTTGAGCTAATGTTATGTGTCTACTTGTAAACATTGTTCAAGGTTTACTTAAGCTTGTGCCGCAAAATCACTCACTCCTTTCCAAATCACTGCAGTTGCGGAAAGAAAAGATTCCGTACGTATAGAGATCAAAAATTGAAAATTGTTTTGTTTTGTTTTTTGAAATTTCGGTCTGATAGTTCATGATGTGCAAGGAAAAGAATGCGTTGCTCTACAGACCACATGGACGCGAGAGCATAGTCCAAAATGATGTAATGTTACAAATCCAAAGCGGAAACAAAACAACCAAAAAAAAATTTGTTAGATCTGTTTTACCAATGAATTATCGTTGTTTATATTTAAATAACATTTAAATCTCTCTTGCTTTTATTTTGTCTTACAGTATTTTGCAAAAAAAAAAAAAGGTTTTGCCATATATGGTCATTACGTAGCGATCGATTTTATCTGGAACAAACGTCACCAGTCATGACGTCCTCAACTTGAACTCCGAGCAGTCAGTCCAAGATGGTGTAGTTTTGTGATCGCATAAGCGTGACCAAAGGACAAACTTTACATAGCCAAGCAAGGGGAATAGTGGGAACGTTTGTAATTCTTTCAATTTTAGTTATTATGTATTCGTAACTGTAGAAAATACAAAAACCAGAATGTTTTCGTAATGTTTATTCAGTTCCGGATTTTAGCAATAGATGGCGCTGTTACGTCCTGGAAACCTCAATCTATAAGGAAATTACGCCATCAAAAGCTTTTCTTTCGTGAACTGAACTGTAATTTGATTTTAATTTACAATAGGTCCATGGCTTTTGTGTTTTGACTTATTATTTACATATTTGGTCTGTGTCTTTAGGCCTCATTTCATCGGAATCAAATTTCGTTGATTGCCAGTTAATAATTTAGAATAAAATCGAGAATTGCAATCAACTAGATTCTTACCTCTCGAATGTACTTCTGAATTCCTTCGATTCCATAATTACGGATAACAAACCATAGCTTCAGTGCTCTGAAACGACGGCTCAGTGGAATTCCCCAATGCTATAATGAGAAAGAACGAGATGATTAGTTTAACTGCAGTTAATGTAACGGGAACATTTATTGAATATAACAAACAGAATCTATTTAGAAAATACTGTAGACATTGACAAATAAGGATTAAAGGATATCATTCCCCAAGGGATAAGAAAATAAGCATTATTATTTCCTTTAGTAACTACTATATCTCCTTAATTAAATACGTTTTTCAATTGAAAATTAAAATCTTTTTCTACTAAAGTGTCAAACAATTAATAAGCTTAATACAAAATTACAAAAAATAAATTCAATATTTACCCTATAGTCTATGGCCTTTTCTGTAAAAGATTAAAAAAAACAACAACAATATTATTGCATTGTATATAAGAATAAAATATATAAAGTACTTAAAAATTACTGTTTAAACAACCAAAAAATTGAAGTACTGTTTTAACAAAAATGGTAGTCTATACTACAAACACCGAGAGCTTGATCTCATATAGTTGATGCATTACAGTTACAAGAATTATTTAATTTTTATATTTTTATTTTATCTAAGTTACAATAATCGCAAAGATAAAATTAGCCTGTATTAAAAAGGTTTTTCCACAAATTAGCTGCTAAGCAAATTCTCTTAGTAAGCATAAAATCGAATATTATGCAGAATTAAGATAATATAGAGGATTTCAAATATTCTTTTTTTTATAATTTTTTTTAGTGCTTCACTTACGTTGCTTCCGTTTTTCTTTAAAACTTTAAGATAATGATATTTTTTTTTATTTTTTAAGGGAATAATAAAATAAAAACTATTTTTATTTTACCTGAGTAGCTATGTTGAAGATACAACGGATCTACCACTAAAGCCTGAGTAAGTTTGAATCTATCTTTTACCCTAAGACAAACGAAACAAAAATAAAATAAATTAATAATTAATTAAAATTAATAGAAATCAGTTGAATTATTTACTTTTTCAATAGGAATTTTACCAATTTAAAATTTATATATTTTTTTTAAAAATATTAAAAAGTTAAAATAACAAAAATGACAATTTTTAGACATTAAATAAAAAGAAAGTTATTTAATCAACCTGAATTGTAGACACTTACCACATTGTATTGCAGTCAAAATTTACCAGCATCCATTTATTGGGATTCATGTTGAATGAACTGGCATACTAGAAACACAAAAATAAAAATGAAATTATTTTAAAGGATTTCACAAGTGGTTTTATTTTAATAAATTTAATGTGTTACTAAAGAGTCAGAAGAATGTAGCATTGATAAAGGTTTCTCTGTTGTTTATACATTAGTCCCTTTGGATGGCACAGAAGTAGGGTCCAGATTTTCGAACGTTTATAAAAATTTTGGGATTTCTTAAATTTTGCATGTGATAGTTTAATATGATTAAACATTGAATTTTTTTGGGCAGCGCCAGATACTACGGCTAGTTTTAATAAAACTCAAACAGGTAAAAAAATTAAATTCAAATAAAAGCACTCTTTATTTAGAATTTCAGAAATTAAAAAAAGAAAAAAGATTCAATTAAAATACAAAGCGGAATTAGGAGAATTAAAATAAAAATGTTTGAAATTCTAAATTTAATTGTAATCGCAGTGACGATTGCACTAAATCATTTTTATTCTTTTTTTTATTATTTATTATTATTTTTTATTTTGTTGTTTTTTTGTTAAAACTATGATTAACGAAAATGTTGTTGTTTTTGTAAAATGTCATTTCATTTGCATTGTTTAAGACGTGAAGGACAAACAATAGTTTGCAAAAGAAGGAGGAAAAAAATTCTTTAAATGTGTAATGTAATGCGTTCTTAAATTTAAGATTTAAAGATGTTAGACATCTGTCAAAACGGGTTTAATCCAAGTGAACCCTCGACAAGTTTGGTGCGTTTTTCAGTTGAGGCGTCTCGTCTGATTGTATATCAGCTTCATTCATAAAAATCTATTAAATGGTGGGTTAGGACGAAAAAAAAAAGATTTCTGAGTGAAAGGCAGTCTAGTAGGAGATGCCACCAACACCTGTGAATGTGTGATCGTCCAATTGAATGTCAAGGGAGGGGGAGGGAGCGATGGGGAATGTGTGGGTGTCATCACATTTCAACCCCGGATTTAATATTGAATGAGACGACTTCTAATGATATCGGAAAACCGTCCTTCATACTCGATTAAGATTTTTTTTTTTTCGATAAGTTTGAAAATCTTAAGATATGTCGGTAGAGACAAGGAATCGGTAAATATTTGTTAAAAGGAATTATTTGTTAAAAATTCCCTGATAAAAAAACGAAAAGCTCTGGGAAATTGATTTGCAGATTATAATGGAATTCTTGTATATTTTAAACTTTAGAACAGCCGTTAAGTCGGGTGGAGACTGTTTTAAGTTTTCTTTTTAAGGCTTAAAGGCTAATTTCAAAAGAATTTAGACCATCTTTCTCGTAATCCTGAGCCATTTTCTGAATTGAAGAAAACAGGCTTCTAAATTCTTAGAATTGCATTAAAGCATTAAGATTTTTCTAGAAATATCAGTAGCTGTCGATAGATCTAATCCTTGCACGGTGCTTCTAGTACTTGCTAGGTTTTATCAGTATTGTAAGGAAGTCAATACTTTAGCATTCCAGTTGGTTTGCACCAGTGATTCTTGTTTGGATTTTCTTCATTGGGTTTATTACAGTTGCTAAATCATCAGGGCTTGGGAAAAGTCTAAGCTTTGTTTTATATATATATATATATATTCATTATCTTAAAAGAAAGTTGAACTTCATAATAAATATATTTGATAATAGATCAATCAAATCCTATTCCACATTCCAACTTTAGTTGAACTAAGAATGGAAGATGAGATCTTATCATTAAGAAGTGAAATTAAAACTGATGTAACGATATGTTAAACTTCACAGTCGAGTTGTAAAAGCAAAGCTTTGCAAACAAACTAAATTAGAAAATGCTAGTATATTTCAAAAAGCATAACAAAAAATCTATACACTTCTTGAAGTTTCACTCACATAAAGCGAATGCACAAAGTTTTTGTATATTGATGTCATCCTTAAGCGTCCCATCGTTAATACCTTAAGGACATGACACACAGTTTGATATTAATTGCTAAGAAATAAGAAGTTCCGAGTAACGTACAATGAATTACTTCTAATGACTTACATCTATACCACTCATCAAGTATTTGAACTCTGGACATATGAAGGCACTGCCTGCATACGCAGCATCCACGTGCAGCCAAACATTAAGCTCTTCACAGATGGGGCCAATTTCTGTCAGACTATCAAACGAACAAGCGGCGGTCGTTCCCAGCGTCGTCGATATCTAAAATGAAGTTTATAAAGATTATTTAAACGATTATGTCCTCGTGAATTCTATTTTAAGAGAAATGAATTCCATCACGCTTGTTAAAACTTTTACAATAGCCAAAGTATACTTACGAAAAATGGAAACAATCCCATCGCCCGGTCTTCCTAAAAATAGAATAAAATTTTTGGAAGTTAATAAAATGAGCCTTTTTTTTAATTAAATAACTAAAAAAATTGTGTAGTATTGTGGTGGTGTTTTCGGTCACTGGTTCGTGGAATGAGAGATCAAACTAGAAGCGAGTGTGAGCTCTAACTGAACTTGTTTATTCTGAACATCAGGGGTTTAAATAATCTTATTTACAGGGGCTGTGATTGGTTGGCTTGTTTTTACAATTGATTTGGGGATTTAAAACACATGTGGTCTTTAACTGAATATTTAAATTATAACGAATCAGAGGAAAAGCACACCAACGGGAAAATTTGAAAATAAACAAACAGAATTAACGGTTAATAGTAGAAATTGAATGTACAACAGATTACTAAAACTATATAAGGATAAATAGAATAAATGGATAAATATGAATATACAAAAAATCAATACAACTATATAAATCATTACAATATCCAATAGGAATCTATAAGTAAATATAAATAACCACACTAATCAGTATTTAGAAATCGCCTATTTTGATTATTCGTACCTCCATTGCTTGTCGAACAGTCTTCCCTCTTAAACTGCATTTCTCGTCCGCATCTAGAATCCTCAGTTTTACAAAACCAATCATGGCAGCCTTCTCCACACACGAATGAGACTAAAGTAGGAAGAATAAGGGAGAATTTCATTTATCGTTAATGCTTGCTTATACATATTTTTTTAAAAATTTATTCTGACTAATGATTGTTTTTTTGTTCTTTCTAATGTCTTACCTCTTTAGAACAATAAGCCATTAATTTTGAAAGGAGGATTCCTTCGTCTACAAACGGGTATTGCTCTTTGAGTGCTTTGATTGCCTTTGCTCTGGCTGCTAACAGACTCACAAGCACACATTCACTGGCAGAGGTCTAAGAAAAAAGAAAAGACAATTTTGTTACAAAACAAAAAAGAAAAACAAACATTATTTTTTTTAGGTACTGGAGCTGTTTAAAAAGTTTTAAGTCTTAAAATTACTCAAATATTGACTTTCTTAAGCTAAAGTAAAATAATATTTCATTAAACTTTTGGAGATACATGACAGCTGTAAGTCTTTCACCAGTAAAGTAGCCGATTTTTTGTTGTATCAATATATTTATTGCAACTGCAATGTTTTAATTTAAAAAAGCCTTAAGTTTTTATTTGAAAATTCAGCATCTTATTACACATTTTATTTATTTATTAAATACATAGTGTTCTTATAGTTTCCTTGGACTTGAAGGAGGAATGGGGTCATGGTAATTAAATATATTAAGAAAGCAATCTTTGATGAGGGAATTTTCCCGCTTCAGGTGAAAATTAATTCAATATTTCGGCCCGGTTCCTTGAGCCTTTATCAGGAAACGTTTGAGAATTACATGAACTTCTGCTCTATTAACGTAATTCTCAAACGTCTCCTAACAAAGGCTTAAGGGAGCCGAAATATCGAACTAATTTTCACCAGGAGTGCGAAAAATTTCTCATTAAAGATTACATTATTTATATACTTAAAATGTATGTATATTATCAATAATTCACAAATAATGCTTCTAAAATTCATGAAAACCCAAAGCTTTAATTTCGGACTTTAGTCAAGTGACAGATCTTTTTTGAATAAGAGATTTCAAAATTCGCACATAGTTGTTGTTGTGTAGCTGAATTTCAGCGTAAGTCAGATCGCACGCGATAAATGTGTACTGAGATTCGAAAAACCAGACTTGTCTAAAAGGAAAAAAGCCTGTTCTTTATTTAAGAAATTATTTTTATATAAACGTTGGAATCAAATATACATATTCATTAACGATTATCTTAAGTAGAGTTTACTATCCATCAAGTTCGAATTCCAATATTTTTTGTGAAAGAAGTGACCTGCAAACTTGTAAAATAACCAATGGCTTACCTGTATAACACCACCACCTTTGCTTTTGGGGGATGACGAAAGAAAATCCTCTGGGAGACCAATCATTTTACCTAATAAAAAAAATTAAAAAAATCATTATTTCTCTTAAAAACCTAAATTGATTTCTGGATTCTGAGTTTTAATCTTAAAATATACTGTTGTAATAATGAAGAACTTGCTACTGTTGTGTTTGTCTGCGATCATATATTTATTTTCTCATTTTTTTGCGTCGAAAAGTTTCAGTTGTGGACAAAACATAAGGTTTTCCTGAGTCATTACAGCGAATCTTATACTAATATATAAAGCTGAAGAGTTTGTATGTTTAAACGCGCTGATCTCAGGAACTACCAGTCCGATTTGAAAAATTCTTTTTGCGTTAGATAGCCCGTTTATTGAGGAAGGTTATAGGCTATATAACATCACGCTACGGCCAATAGGAGCGGAGCAGTAAACATAAATGTCAACCAACGGGTGCGGCGGCGGCGACTGGGCGGCTTGGCTGCACGATGAGAACCGAACATTACCGAGAAGGGCCGAATTTAACGCGGGTGACACCGCGGGGCAAAGCCCGTTATTAATATATCTGGTTCTTAAAAGTGTTTTCCAAGTTAATCGTATTACAATTAGTTAACTTAATCCTATACATAAGAGATACGATTTATCGATAAAATTCAGAATGTAACTTTTTTATTTCTAAAATATATACGAATCCCTTCCCCAACGATGTCTTCCATTTACTCAAATTCTACTTTTAAGTAAAAATATTAAAATAACTTTTGTCTTACCTAGCCAATCTAGTACGATAGTTTCCAATTCAGTACATGCTGGACTTGCAGCCTATGAAGTGAAATACAAAGAAAGAAACATTTTAGCTATTACAAAAATGAACAAGCATATTACTTAAAATGAGTTAAAATTTCTCATTCAACTGTCTAAGTTTAAAAGAAATATTATTCATTAAAGTTGAGATAACATTAGCAAGATTAAAATACTTATCCGTTGTACTACTTTGCCGGATATGGTAAAATTACTAATTTTGCTTTTGGACAAAAGAAAATCGCTTGTTGTATATCTTCATTATGGTTTTGTTGTTAAATTTAATTGACTTTTTATATAATGTTTATGTTCTTTTTAACAGTACAGTTATTGATAAGTTGCTCTAGATATTTCGAACTAATGAAATGTTATTTTCGTTTGCACTCATAGATTTTTGCAAGTGGAGGGAAAATTACTTGTTCTTCGATTTTATTTATTATTTATTAAACAATTTAATAAGTAAAAGAAAACAATAATGAAGCTACAGTGTAAACACTCAGCTTCCCGCCAAGTATGGAAGCTTATTATTCTACGAAGACAATGTCATTTTTTTTTACAATGTTTCTTAAGAATCGAGTATTTAAAATCGTAAAATGCTTTTAAACATGGCTAGAGAAGCATATTGATGAAATTACGATTTGCTAAATTATAAATTTTTATAAAAAAAAAAACAACAACAACAACAACAAAAAACCTCTTAAGACAATTTACTTTTAGTTCGATTGTCCACTTCATTAAGAATATGAACTGAAATTTTTTCTATAAGTTTTTAAGTGATTTATCTGAAATCAGTCCGTCCTTAGTCAAGTTCCTTCAGAAGTCGAACTAAGTTGGGTCAGTATGTTCTACTTCTTTTCGCCTGTAGATTGGTTGTGTTTTTGAAGCCTCTGTTTGAGTTGTCTTGTTTGGCGAAAGATCATCGTCTCTTTCTGGTATCGATGGTCTCTTTGTAAAAGGACATTGAGAAGCCAACTCACGTTTCTGCTGTCAACTCAGGAAGACAGACAAAAAATGACTTAGGATTCCTTCTTACACCCACGTCCAACTAACTGGTACCGCCAATTACCCAGTTAAAGATCAGATGGAAGTTTTGAGCGGCCTCCGATTAATTAGTAGTATCGAAAACACAGCTCGTAGGTTAGATATACAAAAAGGATATCTACAAAAACTGAAATCTCAATTTTTTTCTTTTTAGAGAATGTTGTAACTTTACTGACTGTGGTATTTAATTAATTTTAACTTTCAGTTACGAAACTAACGATGAACAAAAATATTGCATTAAAGATCGTAATAAATTAATGTGAATTTGATATACCTTCATTTGGTCATCAAAACAAAAATTGCGAGCATTGCTTTGTGGTTCATGTTGACACTGATCGGGCAAAAAAGTAGGTAGTGTTGATTTGTAAACAATTTGCTCTCAGATATCAAGTAAATAGAAGCCTTGATATTTACAATGATTGTTTAGTTGTCTCCCATTAATCATGTCTAACTTCACTTTATTTGAATTGTTGGTTATGCTGCAATATTTCAATTTACTTCCACAACGTTATTACGAATAATGAAAAAGGAACACCAAAATTTATTTTCAAAGAAATTGCTCATAAATCAAACTAGGGAGGATAAAAAAGGACAATTATTTAACTTGTTTTAAAGCGGGAACGCGAAAGTTCAACCAAATTTCTGCGTCCTGATGGATTTTGACTTGCGGGTTTAGCCTCCTAACACAATCATGTAAAAACTCGTTTAATTTAAGAATTTCTAAGATGCTATTTTGCCTTTTTCGCCTGCTTTCTTATTGATGTTATGAGCCGAATTTTCTTAATTGTGTCGTGTGTCTGCCCTCCCCCAAAGGACTTTTGAACCAGTGAAAGGACCTTTTGAAAGACATTTTGGCATCTATTTACCGCATCTTTTGTATTGGAAATTTTTTTCGTGTGGCAGCCTGCAGTGATATTTGCACGTTAAGTTGATAAAATTAATCATAAATGCATACTGAGCGAAACAATTGATTTTTAAATAAAAATAAGCAATATGATTATAAAAAAAAGTTGCATGCCGATTAAAATTATCTTGTTTTATTTCATTTTTTTTGAATGCATAACCCTGTATTTATCAAGCGGAGAGTATTCGCCAGTATCTCCACCCGCGTTGTTGGTTAATTGATCAGAAACTGTTGACAGGACAGTGTAGATCTATTTCAAGTAATGTTGAAATAAGATAAATAATTGTCGACAAGTGAATTGGACTTTCACAATTCAGTTAAACAGATTTCTCAATGATCACTTT
Source organism: Thereuonema tuberculata (assembly GCA_023159025.1). Lineage (NCBI taxonomy): Eukaryota > Metazoa > Arthropoda > Chilopoda > Scutigeromorpha > Scutigeridae > Thereuonema > Thereuonema tuberculata. The sequence goes on from JAFIDM010000002.1 coordinate 46,676,051, forward strand.
TCATTTGCTCTCATTCCTTAAACTGCTGATTCACTACAACATTACCATTAGTCCGATTTCTTGTCTTTCACCTGCAGCCTAAATTGTATTCGTGACCCAAAGTGTGATTCATTTAACGACATGGATATGATATCACGACTGATACTGAAGCTTTTTAATTCAGAGGTTCGAAGTTAATAAAATTGGAAATAGGATTTTTTTTCCTATGATTTTTTTATTAAGCTTCCTTTAAAGAAATTATTACTATAAAAACCTGAAATTTTTAATAAGAAAATATGTTTTAATATAAATAAGAAAATATGTTTGATTTGACATTCGGTTTCCTTCTAAAAGATCTTTCTCAAGCATTGTAAGATTTCAAATGATGTGAACCCTTCTGTTATTTATTTCATACTAGCTGTACCCGGTATGCCTTGCAGTGCCACTCAAAGAAAGTGTTTTAATTCTGTTTATTGAAGTTCTTTTGGATACTCAATATTTTTTGTTTTTCCGTCTGGTGCATACACGAATAAATCAGAAGGATTTCCGACGCGTGAGCAGGCCACAATCAGCTGTCCATGTGTGAAGCATGGATTTTCCAAATTTAGTCCACATACACTTTAGCGATTGTCCCTGTGCTTTGTTGATGGTCATTGCAAATGCGAGTCGCACCGGAAACTGCAAACGTTGAAACCGGAAATACACTCATTTGTTGAAACGACTCGCGCACCAGATATTGTAAAATGGTTCTACTAGTTCAGAAACCTACACGGGCGTGCGCACAACAACTCACCAAAGTTTCATCGCAATCTGATGAATGGTATAAGAACGCCTACGGGACAAACAAACAAAAAAACATTCATTTTTATTATACATTAAGATATGTCTGGTATCTGCAGAGTAACTAATGCAATATCTGTCAAATATGTGAAGCCAACAGAATAGAAATAGTAATCCTATTACATTTTTTAATTGTTCTTAATATTGGTTTGTTGTGTTGTAAGTCTGAAGAAAAAAATCTTCAAGAAAAGACATTTATTTAAAAAAAAAAAACCCTGTCCTAGTAATAATATTACATTGTGAATTCAATGTAAAGTTAGTTTTATAACTTCACCTTATTTTGATTCAGATAACGGCTTAGAAAATGCATTGCTCTTTTTTTTTTCTTGTCATTTTCTAAATATTCGTCTCATTTTAAGGTGACATTATAATTTTTACTTTTTATGTCTAATTCGCATGCTATTAGTGTGTAATGCTGTCAGTTTTCAGTGAAATGAGTCTACATCTGTTGAAACTATCAAACATTTACGATATTGTCCAACTAATTTACTTCAAACGCATAGAAGTAAGCATCGTGTCATTCAATTTCTCTTAAAAAGAATTAATTGCTAAGGCCTTGAAGTTTTTTAAATAGGCAAGGACGAAACTAACTTACTCACTAGCAGCGTAAGCCGGACTAAAACAATTAATAATGAGTCAGATATGTCAGTTAAACTTTGCGAAGTTTATAAAAATTAGTTAAGTTAAAGTTGCGATCAGGCCCAGAGGACCGCGCAATGCAGCTGGAGGGTAGGCTTCAGTGTTCAGAACCTACGGGACAAAGTTGAGGACGGGGGGTCGGCCCGTCGCTCCGCCCGCCTTTAACTCCCGGGAAAGAAACCCGGTACCCATTCTATAGAGGGCTGGGTAGACCCTAGGGCCCGTTTGGAGGAGAAAGAAGGGTGGAAAAATTCCCGTCCTCCGCCGAGGCCGGGAATCGAACCCGCTACCTCCAACCTGCAGCCAAGTGCCCTTACCCACTATAAAAATTAGACCCTTCATAAATATTGTCAATTTTGAACTAGTAAATAAATTATACTAGTAAATAAAAAAAACCTAGCTTCGCTGTCATTATGAAGTAATTAGTAACTTATCTGAATTTTTTATAATCATTTTTTTAAATATTAAATCGAACTCCATATGCTAAACGTATTTTTCTTTTGAAATTCGTTTTGCTAATATCACTCAACGACAGAGCAATCGTTGAAGAGCGGTAGACAAAACGAATGACAACAATAGCCATAAAATTCTCAATATGAGAAAGAGAATTTCTTATGTTTTGTTAATATAAAAATCAGTTTCTAAAATTTTTAAATTCAAGCTTTTAAATATTTGAAGCAAATAATAGCCTTAACGCTGACAACTTCTTTCTTTGGATGGAATATATGTTAATCAAACAATATTAGCTGATAGTTTAGTTTGTGCGGGCTTCTGGTAGATGACTAACAAAGCTGAATTGAATTTAATGCTCTAATAATAGTTACTTTGCTTTATCAAGCCATTTATCAAATGCTTTGATAAATTCCATGCAAGTGATATCAAACTAATAAAAAGCTTAAATATTAAAGTTTAATTGACATTCATCAGTCATAATAATTAGACAACTTCTTAGCATTATCTACATTTGATATCCGCGCTGGGCAGGTTTTCTCGGGGTTCTCCCGTTTCCCCTGCACTTCTCCCACCATACTTTCTCCATCTCTCTCTCCATCTGTCCTTATTTCCGTGGGACAGTACAATAGACCTCCGGTCGAGTGCTTGGCTTCTCTGCCACCTACATTCACTACATAACATAACAATATCTACATTTGATTGTTGATATCTGCATTTATATAGTAGTGATGATTTGCAACCACTTAATTCGATTAGGTCTAAAAATCTTGAAATCTGTGAGTAATCCCATAGAATTAGGGACGTAATTATGTAGAAATATCTTATTAAGCTACGATTTATACAATATCTTGATAAATTAAAAAAAAAAAAGAGAGATTCTATGAAAATGGAGTATATTAAAAAGTCATTAGGCCAATCTTAAACTACGAATGATCAACAATCCCGTGTTTACTTGAAGAACACAAAAGCGTGGGAGTTGTTAAATGATAGCGATTTTAATTCAATCATCAGTTGCGACCAGAAGAAAAAAAAAATCTAAGTAACAAAACATGTGGGACATGTGGGTTGCTTCCGTGGATCTCAAGATAAGGAGTTTACTTCTAATCATAGCAGTTTAAATCCCTGTTATTTTTTTAACTTGTGATCTGTAAACATATTAAGTACATTCCCTTTTATTTTGTCATTCAAATGCCTGCCCATCTGTATCTTCAGAGGCCTAAAATTCCTGGTCAGGAATGAAGTTGTGATTCATAGCTGGCCAGTGCTATTAATTTTTATGTGGGCGGAGTTGGTTTTTTTTTTTTCTCCCTTTATTCTCTGTTTTCCTTTCTCTCATTTCAATCATATGGTGTTACCAAAATTCGAAGAAGAACTAAGTCGGCTTCTTCTACAGCAACTCCCTCACTTCAGCCGCCGGAAGATCATTTCGACAGAAAAACCATTCATCAACATACACAAGTTCAACGGAGAAAAAAGGCTGGTCTAAAAGTGTTGTTAGGAAATTTCAAACACAAAAAAAATATGATTCCCTTAAGGGGGAGGAAGAAAAAAACCCCAACCCTATTTGTAATGGGCTATTCTGTCATCTTTTGTGACTCATGATGACTTATTTTAACAACAATAATAATTATAATTAAAAAAAAGGCATCCAACGATTTTCTCTGAGGGGGTGATAAATTAAAAAAAATTAATAAATAAAAAAAATTGGAAGTTTTAATTAACTTTCTGCTTCAAAAAGAACCAAGTTTTATCAAGACTCGTGCAGGCTTCTTTTAAAAAAAAATAAATGAAAAAAAGGCACTTTTTTGATAAGAAGGTGTAAGATCAGCATATGTGCGTGCAATTTGCTGCTGCTTTTTTTTTTTCCTTTTTTTTTTGTGGGGAATTAACTAAGTATGGGTAAGTGACAATTTTTCTTTAGTATTAAAAGGTTTTCTTTTAGGGATTTAAGCACGATGGCATGATAAGTCCTGTTCATCTAACCCGAAACTGCAAATAGAAATCTGAAACTCGTTGAACGATAGATCTTAGATTAAATTTTTATCTAAAACGTTCTTCTTCAAAATTAAAAGTTAAGAAAGGAAGTCGTTTCCGTAATTGTAGTAATGGTGATGCTTTTACGGAAAGTAAACAGTTCTTTCAGAAACTTTCATTTGGAAAATGGGAAAGAAAAAGTAAAATTGCTAAACAATAGTGTTATTCTTCATAAACCTGTTGTGTCTCTCTTTGCTTCCAAATACTGTTTTTCATGTCAGCTGATAAAGATTGTGTTTTGAAGTTTTAGTGATTTTCAAAACAAAATTCATTACTGAAATTGGGAATTCTTGAAAATACTGTTGTTTGAGGGAGAGGAATTTATGTTCTTCTTCTCCCGTTACTTCTACATTTGAAATTGTTAATAAAATTGAACCCTAGAATGCAGTCGTCAGGAAAATTTACGCTCCTTTTCGCAATTCCAATATGGTCTTAAAAATTGCAAATTATTAAGCGTTTTTCTTAGTTGCATCAGAAAGCAGAAGACTGTCACAAATAAAAGGGCAGTTTGTCATCGATTTATAGGAAGCTATAAAGAAGCTGTTCGTCCACCAGCCTTGACCTTTGCTTCGTTGATGGCGTCCTCTACCGGCGATGAATGGCAATAATGGAGCCGTAATAAAGCGAGAGCACGGCCGCATTGTTGGAGTTCCGTGGATGACACCCCGTCCCGTTCCAGGTTTTAATTAATCAAGAGAGGCTGTGGCTGCCAGATATGAACTGCCACCACCTTAACACCCCCGCCACAGCCATTTCCCATCCTCCTCCTCCACCTCCTCCCCATTCATAAACTGGTTCAACTAGAAGAGCCTTACGCCCACCCGAAAACCAGTTATTCTCAGTTTCATAACCTCTCCCAATATTACTGAGTTTGGAGACAGTTGAATTTAACACTAGAAAACAGACGCCAAGCGCGAATGTACCTAATTCTGATTATTTTGCTAAACAGTTTTCAGTTTAAAACAAGCACAGAAATAATATCAGATAAATTCACTGAACACATAATTAAAAATATATTTGGAAAAGACGGCATATCAAGATTTGCTGGTATCTCAAAACTCTTAAAATCAATATATGAATCAAACGAATCGAGGTTATTTTTGCAATAATATATCAATTCTTTGATTTCTTTCAAAGAGTCAGAAACTGGCGTCGACAAATCGAATTTGACCTGTTTAGATTACGGTAAGCTCTCACAACCAGTGGCGTAGCAACGCCTTTGGGGGCCCGGGGCGGGAGTTCCCTTATTCCACAACCAAAAAAAAAAAAACCTTGTAAAAGGGGCTGGTCGGGATACTTGGGTGGATGGGGCACCCCTAGACTGGCTGGTGGGGACCCCTTGACTGGAAAAAAATTATTGGATAGGACTAATGATAAATTTTAAATATGAATTCGTCTCGTCGTGGGGCCCCTCTCAGGCGGGGGCCCGGGTGGTCCGTCGCCCCTTGCTACGCTACTGCTTACAACATTCAAGATATGACAGTTGAAAATAGCCTAGGTTAGGCTGAAACGTCCTGATTTTAACCTTTTATCCATGACGAAA
>JAFIDM010000002.1:46691767-46715048 GCA_023159025.1 Thereuonema tuberculata
AAAATAAAGGATGAATTTCTGATGGATTCACATCTTTGTTGCAAATCGCTTAGTCCTTGGTCACATTGTAGTCAGTTGTCGAGTACATCGAGTAATAGAAACTTATAATAAGCAAGTGCTCTTCTTGTCGTCCTATAGTGAATTGTGTAATATCTCTACTCAATTAGCGGTTAACTTAGTAGCATCGCAGCTTGTCTGTGTCTATATCCAAGTCATTGCAAACGTCCCTCGGACAGTGTAAAGAGTGAGGTCAAGAAGACACGTCATGTGTGGAAAAAAAAGCAATAACACTATTTGCTAATTTAGTTTTTGAAATAACTAGAAAGTTGTAGGTGAGTCTGGCATTTTTTATGTAATGAAAGCAAGGTTAAAAATAAAAAGGATTAATAACTATTTTAGATACAGATGATTTTCTACTTTTCTCATGATTTCAGGCTATATTGTATAATCCAAAGTTAGAATTCGTGAAAAAAATTATTATTGATTAATACTGAAAAAGGATCTAATTAACTGCAAAGAGGAAAAAGTAAGCTTTTGAGCTATGAAACAGTGGGCGAATAATGACAGTGGACAAAGAATACCTAAACAAGAAAGGTTGTAAAAAACGAAAGAAAAAGAACTTCCTGAAATTGACATCTGCTTAGAGTTGATGGTTTGATGGAAGTTGCTTTTGAAAGCAGAAAGAAATTAGAGAAACAGTCAGAAATTAGGCTGTACGTAACAGATTCTAGGTACTTGGATGTAGAAAGCTGCAGACAGATAAAACTGGTAACAAAGAGAAAGAATATGGTAAGCAATGGACGACCTCACGAGAGAGATAACAAAAGCCTTGCAGTAGATCACCTAACTGTGCTTACAAGATTGCATGTTGAGTAATTGTGATCAAATAGCAAACAACTGGTGCCCTATATATTATCCGACAACGCTACAGACATTTGTCTTCCAGTGAATCAGTTTTGTATTTTGTTTTTGTCATTTTTATAAAATTTTGTCTTGAATATAAAAAATTCATGTGAAAGTCTAAACATATTTCAGTGTCTTTTACTGAAATAAAAATGAACGGAATGATCTCTTTAATCCCGTTAACAAAAATAATGAAGGGAGCTTTCGAGTTTAATTTTGTCTCTGCATAGTTTTGTTTGTGCCCAAGATGTCTTAGTTTTCTCTTCGCGTTTCCCCATTGACACTTGCAGGTGCTAGAATAATGTGTGTTATCTGTGATGCCACGTGGGCAGAAGTGGAGGGTGAGTGAGTGGGCGGCCTGGTCTTTCAGTGCGAACAATGCTGACCGTGCGCACTGACACGCTGATAGCCGACAGAACATGTCGGAATGCCGAATACCGTTTTTAGTGGAATTCGCTCATCATCGCAGACGGAGGCAAGGGGCCCCCGCTACACCCAAGTGCATACCGTTGCGCATCCCGATTTAGAACGACGCGACCAAGACGAGTAATTCGCTCTAAATCGATAACGTCTCTTCGCACTTGGAAGCAGTTAAAATAAAAAAATAAAATAAAATCTTGGAAAAAAAATATAAAAATATATTTTTTTAAAAAGTAATCACGCTCCTGCTACCATTATCTATCCCAGTTTCTTCTTAGACTGTTCGGTAATGATTTATAGCTTTTGATACTGATAATAATATAAATAATTGTTAGTCACTTTGGTAATATATTGATATTATTTTCTACGTAATTTTTTACTGTAATGAAAAAGTTGAAATCTTAATCGTTTTATCAAGTCCATTCGAATAGTTCATATTCACTTTCTTCTAATAAACACTTAAAGTAACCAACAAATATCCAATACTAGATCATTCTTTTGAAAAATATCAACAATTCTGCAGCCTATTAACAAATGTTTTATCATAGACCATCATTCTATAAAAAAAAGAATAATAAATAAATAAATAAATAAATAAATAAATAAATAAATAAATAAATTCCTTCTGCTTGTTAGTCATTCAAATTTTTTAACTTAGCTACTACATTCCTCAGTTGTTGGCGATTAATTATAAAATTACAAATTTACTAACCTATTTTTATATTTCGATCGAAATTTTGTTCTAAATTAATGAAAAATGAAAATCATAATTTCCCCTCCTTCACGTTTAAGCAATTACAAAGTTTTATGCATAAAAAAAAAAAAACAAGGCATTTTAAAAGTACTAAATTTACTGGAGTTTAAAAGAAGATTTTTTTACTACTTTTGAAACAAACAATGAAAAATAATTAACCTAAAATTTTTTATATTGAATGGATGAAATTATGGGAAAAAAAAATCCATACATTCGAAATGAATCTGCAAGATTTTTAAGAGTTGCTTTATTATTAAAAAGTAAATAAAAATGTGTAATCGTAAATTTTTTTTTTTTTTTTGCTTTAAGGTTTATGAAATATATATACCAGTATATATTAGATTTTTAAGAAAAATTTTTAAAATTAAAATATATATAAAACAGCTGATATATACATTACATGTCAGCTTTTATAACTTTTTTTTTATTTAGATTTAGAAATTTTAAATATTTATATTTTTAAGTTTAAGAAGATTGATGATGATTGTGAACTATATTTTTTTTTCTTTTGGTAAATTTCTCTTAATATTAATCAACGAATCGGTGTTTGCAAAGCGTTAATCATTATTGCAGTTTGCCAATATTGGATTACTTAGAAAACTAATTTGAATTTGAATTATCCAAAGTTAAATATTCTGATTAGTCTCTTTTGAGTTTGATCATCTCCTGGCGGCACCAGCCAGAGGGAGCCAGCCGTTGGTTTATAGCGGGGTCCGCCAATAATTACTCGCCGGGCAATCACTCATTGAAAGGCCGGTTGGAGATGGCGCGTCAGGCTCCATGTCATCGCCAGGTTGTGCGTCTTTAGTGTCTGTGCCATTGTGGCCCACGCTCGAATTCAAGCAACGAAATTAAGACTCGGAAAAGATGTCCCTTGTCTAATTTATCGTCTCGTTTAGCGTTTCAAGTGACCTGAGGAAGCAGTTGCCTACAGTTCATTCGTCAAACTCAAATAACGGAAGTGTTATCCTGAATATATTAAAAATCAATCTACTACTTTTATTGAACGTTTCGAAGTGAGGGTTTTATTTCACTTTTTTTTTGTTTCACAAAAAACCAAAAATTGCATTTGTTGTAGAAAACTGTAAGTTAAAAAGCATTTATTGAATGTTTATTTAGGAAAAAAAAAATGTATAATTGCAACAAGATTCGTAGCAACGTTGACAATTCTTCTCAATTTTCCTAACCGAGATGTGAATATCTCCTATCGAAACTTCTATGGAGTTATAAAAAGTTCTATCTCATTTCCCTTGCTTTGAGAAAAACAGATATTGGGCGAATATTCTGAGATTCCTCTTTGATGAGGTCCGGAACCGGAGTTCGATTCCACCGGAAGTCTGGTTTTCCCTCGAATTGGGTCCCGAGCTTCACAAATGGTTCTTTCTCAGGCTTCGACTAAACTCTCGAGCTTCACTTCGTCCTGTATGTCGATCACTGGGAGCTTTATCTCCACCATCCCTTTACTTGTTTGTGGGAGCCTTTAAACTGTTCTGTCGATTCAGTCGCTTTTCTTAGATTTTCCTGCATTACTTAAGGCCGACTTCGTAAATTTCTGAATGTAGATCTTTTATTAGAAATACATCGTTAACACCTGAAGATTAATACATTTATTGTTGATGACTCGACGTATTTCATTTATGGCGATAAGTCCGTCTGTTACGAAATTCTACTGTACTCTATCTCTACCCCTCCTTCCTCCCTTAGAAAAAATTGCTTTGTTTCCTCACAGCCTGTAAAATATCCACCAGTAGTGGAAGGAATTAAATAGCACCAGTTATCATCATTAAACCACCATAGGAAATGTTTTCGAAAGAAAAGCTTGAATGAGCTTCTTTAGATACCTTCACAGTCCACTTCTGTGCGCTTGTTTCGAAAGCATTACACCATGGCTTGTAGAGCTATGTGGGAATACTCAGTTCTAGCTGTTCGACTATTGTGGAATGATATCCATTGATTCATATAGAGATTCAACTTCTGATTTTTCTGCCAGCCATTTTGTACCTGAAGCCACTACATTCTTGATAGGGGTAGCTACGATATCGGTTTTCCCATTCCTGAGGCTAAATGTCAACCCGATTCTTCCACTACGAGCTTCGCGGTGGATGAAAGCGGTTTTCTCGAGGTTCTCCCATTTTTCATTTTACCATCTTTCCGGTTCTTCATGTGTATTACCTAAATAGGCATTTGAAAGTGAATTTAGATATAGATCCATAATGCCTCATTTCAATTAAATAAAAACCTTGAAAAAGATCTTAATTTAAATTTCCCCTAGAACTTTTTTTTTTTTTTTTCACAAAACTAAATTACGGGACTCGAATATTTTAAAAGAAAACTTGTTTTTAATTTCATTTCTTGGAATTCAACAGGTTCCCTTTTAATAATTCTCCATCATCATCGTCATTCAGTTCATTTCATTCCTCACTGATTAATCACCATTGTAATGGCGCGTCACGGATCATAATAAAATAGCGTCTCCTCCTCTCTTCTCTCTCCCTCATTCAGACGCGGAAGTTGAATGATAAATAATAAAATAAATATTTATCAAAATTATTAAAATTTATTTTATGAATTGAATACGGTCAGTGCATCTGATTTCCTCATTGAAATCCAAATTGAAACTCAGAATATTAAATACTAGGATTCATTTTCTTTTTTTAAATTTAAGAATATTTAGATCCTAAGATCTGTATATTTTCTTTTATTGTAAAGCGAAAATACTTTCTTTTCTGATTCTAAAAATTTTTATTTATCTTTGGTATTCTTGCGCCAATGAAATACTCGCAACGAAAATCTTTATTAGTATTTTTTGCAAAAGAAAGAAAGAAAAAAAAAAGGAATGAACGGACAAGCTATCTCATATTTATTTTATATCGTTTGTAATTCAGTAGATGAAGTTAATTTTTACGTAGAAATCATAGCATTGAAATGTATGGTTTTCCTACTTTTCGACAGTTTCTTTAGCTTACAATTTGAAAATTCATTTTAAAATGTAACTAGGCCATCCCCCTGTCTCATCCTGGTAAGTATGAGATAATCCAAGAAGAATCGATTCCAAGCGGTTACGGCAAAAACTGATATTTTATTCCTTTTTGAATGAACTCATTATTTGATAGCGCGCGAACTAATTGAATAAAAGAAGGATTGGATATTGAGGGACCAGCAGTAGTCCAATGGTTAGCGTTCCTGACTGCGAGGACGAAGGTTCTTGGTTCGAATCCCACGCAAGGCGAATAAAAATTAAAAAAAAAAAAAAAAAATGTCATAATCTGAAACACTGCACCACAGACCAATATTTCGTCTTATTTTCCAACGACTTCCTCAAGGTTTTTTGATAACATAATAAACAAATAAATAAAATAAAAATCAAATGGAATATTTATACATGGAATTTATTTATTGATTTGTAAAGGTTTGTTTCTCTTTCCATTTCATTTTTATTTTATTTATTTGTTTATGTTATCAAAAAACCTTGAGGAATTCTTTGAAAAATAAGACGAAATATTGGTCTGTGGTGCAGTGTTTTGGAGTTTTTTTTATAAGGATTGTGATATACAAATAGAATAATCTAAGACTTTGTCAGCAAGGGAAACTAATAATTAACAATTGCACCGGACAGACAGAGAAATAAAAGATTTTAGTAAGATAGATTAAAAATAAATTATTTAAATCATCTTCTCTTGAATTAAAATGAAAAGCCGATTCAATTAAAATTAATTCCAATTAAAAATTTACGTTTCTAATTTTAATGTAAATTTAATTACTATTTTTTTTTTTTTTCAGAAATAAAAATTTGTGTCGTTTATATTCAATACGTGTTAGAACTTGAAAATAAACATCCTTTCCTTTTTTTGTTTTTACAATTTTAAAATTCAATCAATAAATAATAAAAAAAAAACAAGAAATAAAATAAAGAATTTTTAAGAATCACATTTTTAGAAAAGTAGGCTTTGAATTCTTGTGTTTTTTTTATATATATTTTCAATTTCTTTAATTTTAATTTTGGTAGCAACAAAAAAGAAATAAAATGAAAAAAATAAACAGATTACGGTAAAATAAACAAGATATGGTCATGTTAATCCCCTGATCGGATATTTACAAATGATATCATAAGATTCTAAAAGATAAAAATTTTTAGGAGTTTCAAGTGACCTGTTATCATTTTGAAATTTGATTGGTTCAAGAATTTTTTTTTTTTTTTCAATAGAATTACTATGGATAGAATATCGACAAGTTTGCGTTTCTACTCCACTGGAGAATCCCTTGTGTGATCCTGTTTGCTTCCAGCCTCATAGCCTTCTAGCAAACAATAGCTAGGAGACCCCATCGATTGCATGGATACAGACTCACACATTCGGCTTTCTTCCAATTAACCTAATCAACGAAAAGTTCTACGGGTTCCTCTGGTTTTGGTTCATTATATTGAACCAAATCAGTGGATTAATGCCGCCGTTGTACAGATCAACTCTTTTGTTTAGTTGTCGTCTCCAGAGAATATTATTATCTAAGAACAAGTTAGTAGAAGAGGACTTGTGTAATGTCTTAAGAGAAAGGGAACATTGGAAATTGGTTTCTTCTCCATAAGGTTGAAGTGAATATGGATCCCCTTCGCACTAGAGACTCAATAACAATTTTGATTGGAAAAAATCGAAGACGATACACAAAGTACGACAACAGATCAGAAAGCAGATCTGGTAAAACAGATCAGAAGTTTATCTAAATACGAAGAAGCAGAGAAGGCTGTGCTTAAAAGCCGAAAAATATTTGAAACAGAACAATTTTTTTTCTCATTTATTTGTATACAAACGAAGAGAATTTTCAGATCCTTAAAAAAGAAAGTCAGAAATTTCAGAACAAAATGCAGCTCTTGTATTTACTTTAGTAGTTTTTATCACCAGCAATGTCTTGAGATAAGAGCAATGTAAAGGAAGGCCTTATTCTTCTAAAACTGTGAAAAGGCGAATAAAAGGAAACTATATACAAAAAAAAAAAAATTTGCTCACTTTTATAAAATGCACTTAATTATTACGGATTGTTAAATTTGTCTCATTCAGTTTCGGTATTTCTTAAGAAATGCAGTAAACCGACAGGTTTTTGACATTTACCTAAAATTAAAAATTTTGAGAATTGAACAAAAAACCAATAGCTGCATCACGATATGAATGTTACTCGAAGACAGCGTTTTCTACTGGGAATGTTTATCGTGTAAGTTAACAACAGCAATTAGCAAAATTCCTCATAGATGTAACAAACTATATTTTACTCGAAAAAAGACTGGTTAAAACAATTACTATTTAATATGTTTATCTGGTGAGTGTGGGTAGCAAGGAATCCGAATACTACGACCTTTAGTCTATTCTACTATCCCCATGGAAAGAAGAAGAGAAGGATAAGAGAAAGCATGGTGGTAGTAGTGTAGGGGAAACGGGAGAACCTCTAGAAAACCTTTCTAGCGCGGATCATCCACCACCATGAAACTCACATAATAACCTGTACTCAAGAAATAAAAGAAAATGTCTGAGACGACAACAACCGCGGTGCCTACCTATTGAGTAAGCGGAATTTTTCAAGACAAAAATGAAAAAGAAAGTTGTCTGTGAAGGCTTAGAAATTGCGTAATTTCTTAAAGGAAAGATCCAAACTAATTGACTTTTGTCAATCTTTAGTGCCCTTGATTGTAGAATTTAATAAATATAGAAAAATATTCCCTTTTTAACTCGGAGGTTACTTCTAATTATTTCATCATATAATCTTTTGTAAATTTATATAGTTCTCTGTAATAATTAGCGAAAATGACATTAATTTCATAGTATTAAATATATATTATATAGTTTCTATTTATCTATCTAATTAATTAATATCATTAATAATATATATTTTTATTTTTTATCTCCTTTCAAAAACAATGATTGTTGAATTACAGTAACAGTGATTCGTAGCAAAATTACCCATCGCTTTCATTGTACAGTAGAACCTCATTATAACGGACCCTATTATAACGGACGTCGCTTATAACGGACAGTTTTAAAAAAAATTGGCAGCCTACTATTAAGGTGAGCGAAGTAAAAGACCATTTAAATTTTGTTATTCAATATGTTGAACAATCGGCAAATGAAAATGTGTTTGCATATTATGAACATCTCCATCAGTTATTAACTGAAGAAATAAGCAGCAAACAAACCCAGCAGAAAATAAATTATTTTTTCAAATCAATGAATGTAAGCAATCAACATGAACCAGGCAGGACCTTCTTGTTCTAAAAATTAATGAAGTGTTTACGTACACATCTTTTTCAATTCAACCTACTATGTTGAAGGCTGTTTTTTATTTGATGTATAATAAACACTTTTTATAGCTAACTATTGTACTTTCATTGATGTACACTATGCTGCATTACACCCCTATAAGAATTATTTGTTATAAACCGGAATTTCATTAAAACGGACAACCTTCAGCCCCTATTAGTCCGTTATAATGAGGTTCTACGGTATTTAGTTATTAGATATAAATATGCATTGTATTCATATATCTATTTTTTCCATAATTTATTATATTATACCAATCGCTACTGAAGCATTTTCAATTTTTGTTAATATTTTCTAAATCTTCTCTTATAGAATAGTAGTCTATAGCAGCTGTGTTTCGAAATTGGCTACTGCTGATGGCGATAGTCTTTTTACCAATTTCTGAATAATGTAAGAGAAAAATCTTTAGAAAATTGGGTAGTTGCCCTAAGGAGAGAGAGAAAGTGACTAATTTATCAGTTCTTCTGACGTTGCTATTTATTTTGTTTGTTCTTCAATCTTGCTTTACTTTTAGAAAGTCTTCAACTATCTTTAACAAACTAATTAAAAAAAGGATTTTATAAGAAAAATGTTAGGATTGACCGTATTGAATATAGCACCACATCTATTCTACACGCAATAAAAACAAATCCCCTACACAAAATAACTCCAAACAAAGAACTTGGTGCTGCGAGATAGCCTCAAGGAAATCATAAAAAAAATGAAGAAAACATACAGCTCGGTTTTTATCACTTCGAAGTTCTGAGTTTCTATGATTTTTATCTTTTCCTATCTTAATAGTCCGTGTCTTTAGGAAGCAGTTATCGTTATTGTTCACTGATCCATACTTTACGTGATCTCGTACCACCAAGTGATTTGTTTGGATAACTGCCAAATTGCTTGACGTGTTCAATTCGCTTAAGACTTTGATAAAATTAAGTGATGTGAAAATCGACGGCTTTGTGTTTCAACTCCACTACAGAATCATGTTTATGATCCTGTTTGCTTCCAGCGTCATAGCAGACAGTACTTAGACCTCATCGACGGCATCATACATGAAGACCTCACCAGGCTTAATTCATTCTAACACTCAACAAACAGGATGCTGTTTCAACTTAATAGTAGCATAATCCACGTTCTTCGTACGGGTTACACTGATGTGGATGAAAAAGAAATTGAAATTGTAAGATCACTTCGAAATGGCAGGAGAAAGCATTGCAGACCGATTACGAAAGTGTA
Organism: Thereuonema tuberculata; assembly: GCA_023159025.1. NCBI lineage: Eukaryota > Metazoa > Arthropoda > Chilopoda > Scutigeromorpha > Scutigeridae > Thereuonema > Thereuonema tuberculata. Next base: position 46,701,365 of record JAFIDM010000002.1, read on the forward strand.
TTGTGGTTTGGTGCCACACATTTGGGGGTTGGCGCCACACACTTCATGGTTATTTCTCAAACAAAAATAAAAAAGTTTATTTTTATACCTTTTACGTTGTCTGCTGTATGGAACCTACCAACTTTGGAAAATTCAAGTTTATAGCATGTTGGGAAGTAAGCTAAGCATTTCGAACAGACATACAAACACATCTCCATAAATTTCCCTTTTATATTATAAATTACTGAATAAATAATTATGATTTAAATAAATTTCATTAAATAATTTAAAGAAGAACAAATTTCACTGGTATTTCTCTTATAATTAGCTCATTTTTAGAGCGCTCGCTTAACTAAGTCATAAGTATTAAAAAATACTTTTTTAAGTTTTCGTATCTAAGAAATTATATTTTCTTTTTTAATGTATAAACATTCATTTCATTTTGATAAAATATTAAGCAAATATATGTCTAAAGATGCAGCCTTTAATTATAAACGGAGTATTGTATGAAGATAAGACAAGAAATTGCTTATACAGTGTAAAGAAAGAAAAGTAAGACAAATAAATATTACTACATGTATCTATAACATATTTTCAATTTTAAGCAGATTTCTTAGATGCTAGACTGATGAAATATTTTTGAAATTTGATATCAACAGGGTAGATAATGTACCATTTCATATTTCATGGTATATTTCACGTTATCTATGTTGTAAAGTGCATTGTGTGTAGTAATGCGTATTTTATAGATTGTACACGTCATTATTCTTATAATCTCTTTTGGATTCATATATGTCTTTATGTAGTTCTTCTAATAATTTCTAAAGACGTTTGTTATTTAACTAATAATTGCTTGGATATACAAATACTTCTGTATCATTAACATCAAATTACGTACAAGAAATAATAATTTACTCCAAATCTCATACCGATATTTCGTCTTAACATGGATACTTCGTCTTCAAAGTGCATGGATGCTTGCTTGCTTGCTTTTTCTCTCTGTAAAATGAGAGCCGGGTTTCTTTCCGGGGAGTAAAGGCGGGTGAGCATTGGGCTGACCACCCAATCTCAACTACAGACCAGGAGGTCACTGAAACGTCGGAGACTCTACCTTCGGCTTCCTTTGAGCCACGAAGGCTGGTATGGGAAATACCTTCAGTTTCTTTTCAGATCACCAGCACAATGAATGCTGATAATTAAAATTCATTGTTAGTGATTTAATAGAACAGAAACGAACGCGGTTATTAATCACCTGCAATGGAAGAAGTGATTGCAAGAACCAGATAACAATCAGTAGCACAAAATGGTCAGTGTCTGGTTCGTGCACTCAGGTCTTCAATTGTCCACGGAAATCTGAGAAATATTGTAGTTAGAAGATCACCTCTGTTTACCTTAAAAATGAAAATATCTCATATTTATTTATTTATTTATTTAAGTCTACCTTGAGATGTAGTAATTAGAAAACTAATGTCACAGTTACTTAATTCTGGCCATTTATCTACCTATTGTCCTCCAAATGAGAGATGGCCGCCCTGCTTTTGTGAGATCTGCGCATGTATGATCGATTGGTCTGGTCAGGCACTTCCGTCTGATTTTATGACAGGACGCCGCCATTATGGTAATCGCTTGTTACTTTGCAAAAGAGCATTGTATTTATAAATAATGTGTATTTATTTATTTATATAAATACTTATTGTTAGCAACTGGTGTTGAAATAACTCTAAATAGTCGAGAGAAGTTTTAATTTGGCGTTATCAACATGTCTTTCTCAGTGAAAACAGACGCCGTCGTCCATTGTGACAGGAAAACATAATTGATCAGCTACCGGAAGGGCTGCGCAGTTCAAACTCCCGCCGGCCACCTTTCATTTGGAGGACAATACCTGTAAGTTGGGGACATTGCTTAATTAATATTTCGCTCTTTTGAACAATTTTATTAGGAACTGTAGTTGGATTGAAATTGAAATTTAGCTTCAGAATCTTTTTTGTTTCATTTTTCTGTTTTTTCAGAAGTAGTTTAGCCGCAGTTCAGTTACTGCATCTTCCTTCTTTCAAAAAGGAGTGAATCGCATTAATGAAATTACACTCGAAAGAAACGTTTTGTCTTTGCTTTGAATGTAAATATTTCACGATGATCGTGATTTTCAATGATTCACTTTCCCAGACTCATCTTATTATAAATCTCACAATTGTTTATTCAGCTGTGAACACTTTAGTTAGCGATGCATCAGAAATAAGCTTTTTTTTTTTTTCTTTCTTCCTTTTCTTGTTTCGATGATTGTTTATCAAATAAACAATTATATATATATGCGAGTAACAATTATCTAAGCGAATAAAAACGAAAAATATTGTTCATGTTATGTTTTAATAAGTTTTTTTTTTAATTAAAAAACAACACAAATAGATAAATAGGCCTAATCTCATTTATAATAATTAGTTAGAATTATTTTAGCCAATATAAATGCTTAGCTCAGGTTTTTTTTTTTTTTTAAATCATTCTATGATTTCTATAATAGATTTTTTTTCCTTAACTAAAATAAAGCTGAATTATAAAATTGTGTTTGTCTGATCGACTCAAAGGAGATAATAAAACAAAGTGAAATAATACTTTTAATGTCAGGAACGCTTTACGCTACGTATGACTAATGCACGATGATGAGAAAGGTTAAGAGAATATCGGATTTAGTTTGCGTAAATTGAAATAAGATCTTACTATGCGAAGCCTGCTATCAATTTAAAATCGCAATGCAAACTAGGAAATAAATTATGAAATATTTGAAACCCTAAGAGCCCTGCTGACCAGAATTATTTCGATGACGAAATAAGGATACTGAAATAAGTTTTTGAAGAATATATATTTAACACAACAAAATCAAAAAGGTATTTATAAAAAGGTTATTTTTTTTATGTTAACAATAAAAAGTATGATTTGGAGCAAAATAAATAACAGTTCTAAGGAAACTGAAATTAAATCATAAAGAGCTATATTAAAAAAAAAAAAAAAAAATAAAAAAAAAAAATAAAAATTTTTTTTTTTTTGGAAGGGGGATTTATTTTATCTAATATTTCAAACAATAACGAAATGTCGGATTTTAATATAGTGGTTTGCTGTTAGCTTGGGGTAGAATGTTGTTCCTTATGACCGATTACATCATAATTTAACTCGAGTCCAGAGACTGTATCGTAGCTGACCCATTAAAACAGTTAAAGCGTTTTAGGTCAGAAAAGCTCTTCAGAAAGTGCATTCATCATTTCACGTTGATTAGGTAGCTTTGCCTGACGTTCCAAGGGACTTGTCTTTATACTTAATTACTGTTTTGTTTCACAGAAGTTACTGAGACAACGAAAACGAAGTGCAAAGACCGTACAGCCGCCAAACGCTGAAATATCACAACTGTTTCAAAATCGCCGATTTAAAACTAACCTATTGCTTTTGGTGAAATTGAATGCAGACCCAATTCGTGTTATTCTTTAGGACAATAATATTTATAGAAAATACACACAAATCGAAATTTACGTAAATCATAAAAGCAAAACAAGGGCAGCACAATGAATAATAAAAATGCCTTTCTGGTTCAGTTATGAGAGGGAATCGGAAACGGCCGTTTCGTCCTGCAAGGGACTCATCAGCCCGATCCGCCCTCCCCGTTTTATTATTCATTGTGCTGCCCTTGTTTTGTTTTTATGATTTAATTTATCTTCTGCACGTTAATTTTTCTTTAGGTGAAAATTTATGTAAATTAAGATTTTTTTTTTTTTTTTTTTTTACTTTTCATAATATGCCAGAAAATAAAAACAAAATAGTGAAAAACATAAATAGTAAATTCAATGTACGAATTTTTTTCTTTTTTTAAATTAAATGATTTTGTTTCCTTTTCGAAAGATTTTTAATTAATACCTAAAAATAATTTCAGTCTATTCATTAGAAGTTTAATTATCGATTAGAGAAATAGCGGAGGGAATATTAACTGCAACAACCTTATCCAATTAAATTCAGGATTGAGAGATAAATTTTGGTGAATTCCTTATATATCAAGTTCATGAAAATCGGTTAAAAATTGTTACTTGCTTATTGATGTATATAAATATATATGGACAAAATAAATTTAATAAGGAGGAAATCCAGCCTAAAAGATTTAACTGGGGTTTTTTAGTAAAACATTGAGAAGAGTCTTGCTTAAAAAAAAAGTGATTCACTTCTATATTAGTTATAAGATCTGCAAAAGCATTAATATTGGCTTTAAAGAAAAGAAATAAAAAATAAAATAAAATGAGAAACATATTTGAATTGAAATTAATAAATGTGTACAGAGATGCAGTAGATTGAGTTTTACCATCCAAGATTCATCATTAGCTTATGTAAAAAACGAGTCTTAGCAAGCTTTTTCGACTACCTACAGCTGATGATGAATCTTTGAAGGTAAATGGTTTCTGTATATTATTTTTATCATTTTAAAATTCAGCGTGTTTCTTATTACCTACTTGAACTTCACCAAATTTCAAAATGAAATATCAAAAAAATTTTCCCCTACATTCACATTAAATTTATTCCCATTTCTTTTAAAAGGACTTCATCGCGCGGACTTTTTTCAGAGAAACATTTGGAAGAACTAATTTAATAAAAATTATTTAAAAAACCGCTTAGGTAAAATGATATCAGCAAACAAAACTTTGAATTTGGCATTTTTTTGTTGATTTAAATATCAGACTGAAACTTACAAAATTTTAACTCAGGATTGTTATTATTTCAAAGAAATCTTATTTGAATTATTCGACATGAAAGTTACTTTTTAACAAACCGTTCATATGTTTATGTATTCAATGAAATTTTGTAGCTACAAATATAAAATTACTTATTATCTCTAAATTTGTAACAAATTTTAGAAATATAAATTTTTAAAATTTCGATATATTGGAATTTATCTTTAAAAAAAATGGTGGCTTATTTCAGCTATTTTAAAATTATTATTCTTAATAATAAAAAAAAAGTTTTGTGAAAATAATTTAAAGATGTATTAGTTGACTCTCGATTCTTACGGCAATGCAGATGTTTAAATCTCATGCGCACACAGATCTGGACAAAGCCATCATCCCACAAGATGGCCGCCTCAGTTCATGAAGAAACAAAATTGCCATTATTAGAATAAAAAATTGTAAATTACAAGTTAAATTACTTGTTACTTTTGAGATACTAAAAGGATGTTTTTTATTTCATTTATTAAAAAAACAAAAAAATAATTGATATTATTGAAATCTTCTCACACCCGTTTTTATATTATTACTTTTTTTTCTTTTACAAATCGAAGAATTAACTATATAAAATTTAAAGTAACAATAATAATAATAATAATAATAATAATAATAATAATATTGATTTTTACAAGAATCTTAACTTCTGTAAAAATAGGGGTTTTTTTTTTTAAATTAGGTTTACTTTTTCTTCCAAATTTTTAAACATATCTAAATTTCTACATTATATCTATGTTCTTTTATAAATTTACTTGAGAATTCTATTATTTCGTATATTTAAAACTTGCTACATATTAACGAAATTATTATCAATTCTTTTTTTCTTTATTTAAATGAAATTATTATTATTATTATTTCTTCTTACTCATTTATTTATTTATTTATTAGTTAATATTTAAGTTTGAGGGAAAAAAAAAAGGGGTTTCAATCAGTCGTTTGTCATTTCTGTATATTTTTTTTTTTTTCCAAAATTTTTTTCGAATTTTTATCTGTTATGTTAATTAATTCCAATAATGAAAACTGCGTATTTCCCCTTGTGTTTATTTTTAGTAAAGATGTGCACGAAAATAAGAAACATATTTTAATTTAAATTAATATGTAATAAATAAATAAAATATATAATATTTAATTAATACATAAATTAATGAAAATGTATTAATGTTCACACATACACAGAGATGCAGAAGATTCGCAAAACAATTCTGTAAGTAGAGTGAGAATCTTCGCAAATCATTTTTATGGCAATTTAAATAAATCATTTTCAGTAACAATAAAATAGAAATAAAAAAAATCTAATCGAAAATCCAATCGTAATATCGTTTTATGTTTCAAAAATTAAAATTATGGGAATAAAAGTCACTTTTTAATGCCACAGGTTTTTATTTTCTGGATATTTTTTTAAGGAAAAAGCAATTATCTTTTAGTAGAATAAAAATAAAAAAATAAAATCTAGCCACTAAGAGAATAATGCATCTAAATTTAGTTTACCGTAGAAATTTTATTGGACTTAAACGGTGGCAAGACTTTTCTAAATGTTTTTATAACTGTAAGCGATTTATATATTTATTTCGTTCAGTAAAGACTGGAAATTCTTTCTTATCTGCATTTTTGTTTCTTTCAATTTATTATTTAAAATAGCGAAAAATAAATGAGAGTTAATTATGAATGCTAACTGAGAGAATTAGTAATAGTTTAGTGATTGTAATAAATTTCTTTCCTACCTTGTTGTCTATCCCGTGCGAATAAATCTCAATCCTTTCGGCTCCTATTTCGTTCTCTCCGAGTAAATTCTTGTCGTCCGTCCTAAGTACCTGTTGATATGATCTCTTTTGAAGCACAAGGTTTGTCTCCTGAGCTGTTTTGGTGTTTGAAGTGTTTTTCCTTTTTTTTTAACTCTTCTTGTGTTTTATTTCTCAGTGTGTCTGTGCCTATTTACACTTCGTTAAAACGTAAAAAAAAAAATGAAACACTTCTTTTACGACCCGTGCTATCTCTTGAAAGCGCCCGCTCAGAAGATCGGAACCGTATTTATAGATAACTAAGAACACATGATAAATCTCATTGGTCACATGATATGACGACATAACACGTCAGAGTTCTTTTTTTTTAAAAATAAGTTCGTTGAAATCCGGGTAACTAGTGACGTAGCTGTTGTGACATCACACGGCTGGGGGTGTGGCCGTCGAATCGGAAGCATTCGCAGCCCTCGTAGTTAGAGCGCCTGGAACGTAGTATTCTGGCTTTCTCCCTTAGTTCCTTGAATAACGGAATCATTAGACACACAGTTCTATTGCTCAAAACCGGTTTCTGTGAACCCTTTCGCGTTAGGATTTTCCGACTAATTACGTAATTATTTTGAGCTGACAGTATTGCAGATGATTTATTTTATTTACAATAAAAAAAAAAGATGAAAAATATAGTATGCAATTTCTTAGCTGAACACAAGTTTATAATTAAAACCTAGAATTTAACTTTAAAAAGCTACAATTAGATATAATGTAAAATAATTACAATTCTAATTTAAGATTAATTTAGATAAGTCAAATTAATTTCATGTGTTTTTTTTGCTTTTTTTTTTTTTAATCATTAGTAAGAAATTAAAAATAGCAACAGATATATAAATTATTAATATAAAAGGCGTTCATTTAATTCACATTTCGAAAGGCTGTAACTGGAGAACCAATCAGCGGAACGACTTTATATTTGACATGAGGGCGTCCGTTGCGGTAGAATTTTGTGTGGCACAAAAACAAAAACAAACAAAAAAAGTTCCGAAGATGGCCGCTAGGGCGACACATGGCGCTGCAATACTGTAATGGATACCCCACACGATTCGTTGTATGTTACAGAAGCGCATGTTCGATATGGTTTCGCCTGCTATTGGCAACGAAATCGCAACATCGCATGCTCATCCAGAGCATCTAGAGTGTCAGTTGTAATGTTGTGAATGCTAGTCTTCAGTTCCCCTTAAGTTGGCTAGGGGTTCACGATAGACAAGATTTTAGAGATGCTCCCACAGACAAAGTCTAGGGGTTGAGATCCGGCGAACGTGCTGGCCTCATTGTACGGAAATGGCGGCTGATGATACTGTCGTCGATAAAAGTTGCCTGAAGCATTCCTCGCCTGTCTGCTTTTATAGTAGTTTTCAATCACATGTCATGGCATGTGCATTTGTCATTTGGATTACCCACTACAGTATTGCAGCGCCGTATATCGCCGTAGCGGCCACCTTCGGAGTTATTTTTTTTTTTTTTTTTTTGCGCCAAATAAAATTCCATCGCCACAGAGGCCCTCGTGTGAAATTTATAAAGTTGTTCCGCTGATTGGTTGTCCAGGTACAGCCTTTCGAAATGTGAACTTAAATTATAAAAACCTCGTGTGCCTGGCAGGTTAGCGGACTAAGGTTACCTATAATCTATACAATGACTCTAATCAATACTTTAGTCTTTTTTTTTGTTTGTTTGTTTACTTTTTGTGGGGTTCCACTTCCGGGAACGTAAGAGAGGGATCCATAGCCTTTCGCGCTCTTTTGAGTTTATCATTGAGGGTAAATCATGCTTATGAGTCCTAACAAGGACGAAACAGCTGTTCCAGATAAATCAAGGCGTGAAAATAAAACAATTTGCATTCTTTTATTTCCTCATATATATATATATATATATATAGTTTGTTTTTGTTTTTTTTATTTTGGTAAAAAAAATAACGTGCCGGTAAGGATATATTGTATTTAGTATCTATCTGTAGATGTTTTTAAAAATACAATATCTTTAAAATAATATTATTTTCTAGGTATTAGACATAGTTGCCGTTAAGGCAAAAATTTATATTTGTGACTGTATACACGTTTATTTTTTTATATTTTTATCTATGATATCAAAGGGAAATTTGTGGATATGTGTGGGTGTCTGTTCAAAACGTTTAGCATACTTCCCAACATGCTACAAACCTTAAATTTGGCATGTGGGTGGGTTCCATAGTGTAGACAATATAAAAAGTATAAATTAAACTCTCCCTGTCGCCGTAATTTCCTCTGTCATGATTCAGAGAATTACCATTTTGGATTTTAAATTTTGTCATCTCCTTGCGATCGGAAAAGCCCAAGCGCCTCAAAGCAATTTCAACTGTCTGTTATCCTTGGAATCTTTTCAGACCCCAGAATGATGTAATCTTCATTTAAAACCTTATGATTCATTACAGTCATTAGCGATCACGCTACCTGTGTAGTACACGGAAGGTTTTTAGCCCATCCTCCGAGCAGCTTTGATGTGGTAAAGGCATTGATGTGTATATTTCTGAAAAAGAAATTTAAAATCAGTGGGCTGATTATTTATTGGAAGTGGGATAAAATAATAATAATCTCCACTTTGTAGTTGTGAATGCAGAGATTGATAACTCTTCTTAAACCATTGCCAGCAGTCGATCTGTTTGATATTCTCGTGGCGCTCCTTAATGTTTCCTACGCCTATATTACTCAGTAGGAGTAAGTTTGTTTTTTTTTAAAAAAATACAAATGAAAGACATCGATAAAAAGCCTCTTGTCTCTGAACATCCGCATCTTTAAACGGATTTTTTTTTCCTTTGATTGTCTGCCTGTTACACAAAAGGAAATTGCGGTAATCAAAGCCAAGCTGAATCAAAATGGCTTGGCAAAACACGGAGAAATTACTAATTTAAAGGAACGGAATAGTTTTGAAAATAATAATACCATTTTATTTTTAATAATGCTATTTCTGCAAATATTAACATAATTTTATTTCATAAAGTCATCATCATACACTATTCTAAACTTTAGTGTTATTCTGAATGTTTTCATCAACTGTTCTTTCTTCACATATCTCAATATGTTAAACTTCCCTTCGCGCCACTTTCAATCCATTTATTTTCTTGGACATAAGCATTCACACTTGTAAAAGTCTGGCCAACGGAAAACCATGCTTTCGAATATACCAGTTCTATTAGGATTAAAATACTTTTTACGTGTGCGAAAATGACTTAACTAAAAATTATGATAAAAAACAGCATACAATTTTTTTTTTTTTTAAAGGTTTATAAAAACATTTAAAAATACTTAGTAGCCTTTCGAGTTTTCCGCAGAACTCCTGTTCAACAGGACCTTTTATAAACCTTTTAAAAATTTTTGTGTGCTGTTTTTTTATCATAAATTTTAGGTAGTTCTATTAGGAGAGACTTTTAATTCAAGAAGTTGGTGACAGTAATAGAAAAAGTTTAGTTTTTATTCGCGTTAATAAACCTCAATATTACTACGATAATACTTAAAAACAAATACTAAATAATAATTTATTAACTATAATCATTTTAATTTTCAGATCCATTTTATTACGTGGAGCTCTAAACATACATTCTTTGCAATATAACGAATTCCTTTAGTAAGTTTCATTGTGCCTCAGAATGTCAATAATTTAAACCGTCCATTATTTTTGTCATCTATTTTATTTATTTTTGATATTTCACCTATAATCACTGATAAACAACATACAGAAAAAGAAAAAAATATTTTGAAGTAAAAATTAGCCATGTCACATTTTGTGATTTATCATTACCATTGCCCAATCTTACTTGTTGATTCATTGCTTTATTAGTCTACCGTCAATATTTTGTTTAATTGACGTACTAAATACGTTCTTTAGGATCCTCTTTTCATCTGTGTTCCGTAGGTACGTGTAATTTAAAAGATAAAACAAGGTAGGGATAGCGATTAGTAAACCAATCACAATGCTTCGCAACGGCTTCTGATACGTCATATATGTTGCATTATTCCTTTAATTTCCTTATTACACTGTATAACAAAATTTTTTCATGCCATGAAATGAAAGTATGTTACTTTACTAATTCGGGTCTCCTAAATTCGAATTTGAAGTCAAAAATTCTCTATCACCTACCGTTTTTTTGGTAACCATATTCAATATTTTGCTTAAAAATTTGATGTTTTTTTCATAGTTATAGTTCCAGAGTCAAAATTTTACTACACTCAGCGTTCAAAAGTACCCATTTTATTAAAAAGGATGTACTGATTACTAATAAAATGTCAAAGAGTTTTAAAACTAAAAAAAAAAAATATTAATGCAAATAACTTAAAAAAAAATGTTAAAAAAACTTACAATTTTAGAATGGTTTTCTGGAAGACTTTCTTTTGTGGCTGGATCCGGAACACTCAGAGACAAGAAACCAACAATAGTCAGAAAGCATGTTAGGAGACCATTTTCCTGCATATCGCCTTTCCATTTGGGATATTTGCTGGTGAAACCTTTCTCCGTGCTCGTCGCTGACTATTCCCAGGTAGTGGAAAGATGTTAAGATGTGAACGCAGGAAATGAATTTTAAGGGATATATTGCAACCCTTCACTTCATATGTCCTTAACAAATTTTCCACAACTTCGATGTAGTTATCTGCTCTGTAATTTCCCAGGAATTTCGAATATACGTCTTTGAACATACGAGTGGCGTCTGAATAGGAAAGGAATCGCCATTCTTAACAGGCCTTTGCGCGGAGGGCAAAAATCTGGATTATACATTGTTTGTTTTTTGATGAGCAACCAGAAAGTTTGGTTAAACAGAAATAACAGTCCAAGAGATGGTCCTTCTGCTCTGTCCATATCATAGGAACAGCAAACGGCATAGAAGGGTGAGTGCCATTTAACCAGCCTCTCAAATTAGGAGAACATCCGCTACAACAATATTTAGATGCAAAACTTTTGTCCTTATCTACTTTAGAGTTAAAGTACAATTCATATGCTTTCTTAATCGAAGGAGTAATATTTTCTCTTTACGATTTTATAGTGAATTTACCACAGACATAGCGAAATACATTCGGAGAATTTACGCACTGTCGCGATATCGTTTGAAAGTGTAGGGAATTTTGAAACTGTGGAATTTTGCAACCATCAGAACGCTACTTGAAGCTTAAAACTTAATATCCTGATAAAACAAAACAGAATTTGCAACCTACATTGTTTAAAACGTGAGGAGAATGACGATGATTAAAATTCGCGCACTTCGTTCTATGCAAGTAGAATTTCTTCATTTTAATTTCAATTACGAATAAAAATTCTTTTTTTGTTAAATCCTAAAAAAAAAAGCAGTTGTATTCAAGTGGTAGATCTATTGATTGCAATATGTTCTTCCTGATATTAACAGGGTTGTGTCTGACATAAAATAGACAGCAATTTGTAATTTCTTTCTTCAAATTTCTTTTAAATTTTTAATATAATTTCACAGGAGGAGTAACAGAAATAAAACAAGAAATTTTTGAAGAACTTTAAAGTAAAACCAATTTACTTTCCTTCAATGTTATTTATTTTTTTCTTTCTGATGTTTCTGGTGAATACTAAAGAACAAATTTTTCAATAAAATCTTCATTATTAAGGCGTCTTAAATTCAAGCAGTTTTAATTACAGTATACTCTCGATAAATCGAAATTCGATATCTCGAAAACCTTGATATGTCGAAAAATTAATTTTCCCCTTGATATTGCATATTCATCGAAGAGTTTTCACTCAAAACCTTGTTTTGTCGAATATTTTTCGAAGTAAAAAAATGAATTTTTCCGTAAAAATCGCCGTTCAGTTGTGTCGAAGCAAATAGAGGTATTTTTTAAGAAATTCTAGCATTGTATTTTATTAATTCTTTTCAATTTAATGTAATTATTTTCGACTACTTTTAAAAAACATATTATCATTGCTGTATGTAGACTTATTGTTAACTATCATTGCATATTTATACTTATTCTCATCTATTTCTGTCCATCATAAGGATCTGTCCATAAACTACGTCACGCTAATTTTTGTTATTTTTGATTCCTTCCCCTTCCTTGTCACTCTTTGTCACAATCTTATGAACCCCCCATCTAATATTACATCAGATTTACATTAAAACTAAATGTATTTTTAATTATTTACATCATATTCAAGCATATTTTCGTTTGAACTTTAAGTTTAGATAATTGTGAGTGTTTTAATGAATTTCTTAATAGGTATTTTTGATTTCAAAAAATTCGCTTAAAAGTGAAATGTACTGTGACGTCAGATATTATGTGAACCCTTCCTCCTCTAAGGGAAGTGCGTGACATCGAACGCTGAGAACCGCATTGAAAATGTGGGAACTCCCCCCCCCCGAAGAAATCCTAACCAAAAATTAAATAAAAAACAAAAAAAAGGGGGGGGGGATTTCTTCGGGGGGAGTTCCCGCTCTCGGGAGCGAGTCCCGGGAAAGCTAACCCCTCGCATCTTCTGGGTCTGTCATTCGGTGGAGTTTGGCTGGCTGATGAGTCCTAATAAGGACGAAATGGTCCATCCCGATGACAACTCAGGGTGCGAATCCTTTCTTATAGCGTTGTGCCTTCGTTTGCTTTCTTAATTCTTTGAATCATTGGGCACGTTAAATTTCTTTTCATACTAAATTTAGAATTTAAATTTAAAAAAAAAAAAAATTTATTTTTATTTTTAAATTTATAAAAGCTCTATAAACTTTATAATAAAAAACACACTAAAATCTTCATTACAAATATTTTTATAATTAAAAAAAATCTTAAAAAATACATTACATATTACTGGGCTCTATTTGTAAACGTCCTTTGTCAATCTGATTTTAAACAAATATAATCACTTTATTTTTTATTTTTAATGTGAATTTTGTTTTTAGTTTAGTTTTATGGAGGTGTCATACTTGTTCCTACTTCCATAATCACTATATATATATATATATATATATACAGGGTGTTTCAAAAATACACGGCATAATTTCAGGTATGTATTTCCCACATGTAGACAATCAAAATAGTTCATTACAACATATGTCCGGAAATGCTTCATTTCCGAGTTATGGCCTTCACAACATTGAAAATCACCGGAACGTTTTTCGTTCCGCCGGTCGTTGCCATTACAGAAGATGTTCAAAATGACCACCTCCTGCTTGAATACAGACCTCACATCGATGTCTCA
>JAFIDM010000002.1:46715448-46729778 GCA_023159025.1 Thereuonema tuberculata
GTTTCAAATTTCATATCACTGTCCGGCTATATGTATATATATCATTTCAAATTTAATTTTAACCAATGAAAATTATGATTGTCCTTATGCTCTTCCTTGTCCTCTTCTATAAACCAACGCCACCTTTTGGTCATTTTTAGGGACTTCATAACTTCATAAATTTATATATAAAAAAAAAAATAACAGGATTGAAAATATAATTATTACATAAAGGATTACACAAATCACAGAAATTAAAAAATATACTTAAAAAAGGAATCAAAAGGTTCTGAAACAGAACAATAAAAGACCGGGAAACAAATCTACAAAGTCTAAGCATAACTGAAATTACGATACACCAATTGCGAAAGTCCCAGGCTCTTCCGATTATTATGTTTTATTATGTTATGTTATGTTATGTTATGTTATGTTATGTTATGTTATGGTATGGTATGGTATGTTATGTTATGTTATGTTATGTTATGTTATGTTATGGTATGTTATGTTATGTTATGTTATGTTATGTTATGTAATGAATGTGGGTGGCAGAGAAGCCAAGCACTGCGACGGAAGTCTATTGTACTATCCCACGGAAATATGGACAGATGGAGAGAAAGACTGAGAAAGTACGGTGGGAGAAGTGCAGGGGAAATGGGAGAACCACGAGAAAACCTGCCCAGCGCGGATCGTCCACCATCACGAAACCCACATGAGAACCGAACCCGCTTCCGATAATTGGGTCCCACCCCATCTAATGATCTAATGAAGTGTGAGTGATAATTTCAATAATAATATTAACTTTGTAGGATATCCTACAGGATGTTTATCTGTTTTTCTTTCCTTTACCAACTTACTTTCCTATTGATGGTAAATCTTAATACCAAGAAAGAAGAATATGGTAAAGAAAACTTCAAAAGGAATCAGAAGACTAACATAGAATCAGATATCATTTCAGGGAAGACAAATCCTTTCCGATCTTAGTCAGATATTTGCCAAGGTGACTATGACCAAGTCATAGAACTTTAAAGTAAAGCCCATTGCACATGGATCCGAAAATCGGACGGTCGGATCCACAAATCGGACGTATTCTCTTTCACATGGCTACGAAACTCTCTCCGACGTTGTCTATACGATATGTAACATTCAAATCGTTCGTATAGGCGACGTTTCGTGGCCATGTGAAAGAGAATACGTCCGATTCGTGGATCCGACCGTCCGATTTTCGGATCCATGTGAAACGCCCTTTAGGCTGTATTGAATTGACTATTTCTCATTAGAAGAGTTGCACAGTAGTTGTTGCACAAATGATAGAATGTGAGGATTTTGGAACTTCATTAATTTCTTTCCAAGGGATTTTGGCTAATGGCGTGCTTTTAAAACTTGCAGTTTAGTATTTTTATGGTTTTTGCATTATACAATCAAACATTCTCTCCATGATTCTCACTACGTTCCAACAGTTCTTTTTATTTATTTATTTTTTATTTTATTTTAAAGAGTCTTGTCCAATAATGGACATTTTTCTTTGTTTTGTTTCTTCCCCCTGTTTATATCCTTTTTTTTTTTAATTTTAGCTTTCAATCTACTCAAGATCCACAAAGTATAGACTGTTTTGCTCAACAACCTACATTATCAGAAACAGTCTATATCGAAGAAAGAAACAAATGTATAAAACAAAAAAACAAAGAAAAGAAACCAAATAGTCAAGCTGTTAACGGAACCATGATCCAAAGCTAACAGTAGAATTGTAGTCAGCGGTGTCAGAACAGTTATTTAACTAAACTAAAGGCACTGGGAATTACTTTTCAAAGTACAGTAGACACTCGCTAATCCGGCACGATCGGGACTTCGGCAGTGCCGGATTACCGAAAATGCCGGATTACTGAGCGCCGTCTAAAAATAGTCGTTATTGCGAGGATAGCGGAAATACCGCTAAAATAGAGAGTCAAAAGGGCTGTTAATAGGTATCAGGCCATTTTTCTGTGTTCTATTGTGATTTCTCTGATTTCGGTAGTGATGGAAAATGTTAAAAACAAAACAACAAAATAAATTTTTATGTAGTATTATATTTTAATACAGCGCCCGGAAGGCTTATTCAGTGTAAAAAAAAAACCTTAGACCGATGCCGGATTATTGAATGTGCCGGATTATCGGATGCCGGATTAGCGGGGTTTTACTGTATTTCAAATTTCTGTGAAGCGTATGTTTCATAAAACTATCATATATTCTTTTTTTAAAAAAATCATGTTAAAACAGAGAATAACAAAGAAAAATATCTAGAGAGAGAGATTACAGTAATTGATAGTAGTGTATAAATACATGGGCTAAATACCGAAAGGACGGTAAAAGAGAAATATTTAGATCCGCTTTGGAAATAGTAATGTTGTTTATTTTTTTGGTTGGGTGGTTCGATTCTTAATATCAGCTTTTAAGTTCTTAAAACTCCAATTCCATACAGAAAAGGTTGGTCGTTGCTTATCCAGAATCAAATTCTCACCGATCTGACTCAGTGGAGAGATAGCCTCATGTACAGTATAGAATCTTCTTTTTTTATTATTTATTTATTTCGGGAAAGAAGGTAGGCTAAAGCATCCCTTCAATGTATCTTTTGACGAAACAAAATTAACAAAATAGAAAATAGATTCTACCCACATATTTCGAAGTTAATATCAATAATTTATTCTGTATTCTCCCATGGATAAGAAGTGGTAATGAGAATTCGTTGCTTTTAATTCGTTGCTTTTAATCTTCTCATATCCGGAGCTTACTGAAGGTACAGAATCGTCAGCAGTACGATCATTATCTTAATAAGGGCTATTGCAAATCTTTCATTCTTTTCTAAGCTTGCAAGCCGGAGATGACCTTGAACTTTTTGATGATAGTTAGTCCTACAGAGGGCCGTGCTGGCGTGGTCGTGCGGTCTCGGCGGCGGCCAGCCGTGGCGTCCAATGCGCCAGTACCTGGGTTCGAATCCCGGTCGTGGCATGGTTGTTTCTTTCGTCTTCTTCTGTGTGTTGTGTCCGCTGGGGACCCGAAATCTGCTCTGTAGGTAGTGGTCCCCATTTGTCTTCTATATGTTACAGGCTATAGTCCTACAGAGGATCTCGGTCGCCGCTGTGCAATAGTGAAAGTTTTATCCATCACATGTGAACGGAGCTTAATTTCAGAAACTTCTGTGAAGTGGGATTTGCTATTATTTTCATCAATACAGTAGGCTTCTCTGTTGTACAGCATATAATGTTGTAGAATTCAGTATTACAATTTCTGCTATTCGTAGCGCCTAGGGAAAATAGAAAATTGTTCTATAAAAAGGTCTGAGCTGTATTTTTTTTAATTGCCTTACCAAATTATTTCGCAGCTGCCTCCAAATTTAATTTCCACAGCTGTTTAGCACTGGCAGAATTTTTCATTTAAGTTTTTAAGAAACAACAGAGCCATATACCAATTGATATATTTTCATCATATATCGTTAAGTATGTCACATGTGTCATACTTAAATTTGTAATATTATCTTTTGCCATATTTTAATATTTGTCTGTATGTCAGACCGTCTCAATGGTCCTATTAAACTATATCTTTACCGAAGGTAGTTAATTTTTTGGCAGATCAGATCAGATCAGACTAATTGAAAGTGGGTGGCGTGACTGCCGAGCACGTCGACCTGAAAGATCTTTTGTACTATCCCACGGAAAGAAGTACAGACGGAGAGAAAGACTGAGAAAGGATGGTGTGAGAAATGCAGGGGAAACGGGAGAACCCCGGGAAAACCTGTCCAGACGGAGAGAAAGACTGAGAAAGGATGGTGTGAGAAATGCAGGGGAAACGGGAGAACCCCGGGAAAACCTATCCAGCGCGGATCGCCACCATCAACGAAACCCACATGAGAACCGAACCCGGGACTCAAGAGGTGAGAGGCTAATTTTTTGGCAAGGCATATTATCTTTCCGGCTATACTTGAAATAAGCTGAGTTTCTATGTTATAATACGAAACTCTTGAAAGCACTCTCTGAAATTGTGGGTTTTGTTTTTGAAAGTGAAAATTACCTGTAAAAGATATTTGCTTGTATTATTTGGTGTAACGATGTAAAAAACTGTACGAAGCCCTCTACTGAAATGAATAATGTTGAATAAATTATTTCAAAAGCGAGAAAACTATAATTAGTGATCTCTGCCTTTCATCGTCCTGTCAGAGTCATATCTTGCTAAGCTTGTGAACTTGATTGATAGACAACTGAATATCAGTGCTATTGATGATGAATGTGCTCTTCAGTGAGGACGTTCAAGAATTTTTTGTGTTTTATTTTATTAAGCACATTTCAGTATTTATCTGTAGGTAATGGCACAAGATCCTAATTTATTAAATCGAGAACAAATATTGAAAATAGGAAACACGGTAGAAAAATGCACACAGAAGGAAGAAAGAAAGACGAACATGTTGATTTCTTATTTACAAAGATCACATACCATTTGAAGCCATCGGAATAAATGTTTCTGCAACAGAAACAACGGTAGAAATCGAAGTTATGTTAATAAGAAGCAGCAGAACATAAAAGGTCAATAATTAAGCATATAAATCGAACCTATGAGTTTCAAGTGGCAAAGATTTCATTCAATCAATGCAATTTTGAAATAGTAAAAATATAAGAATAAAATTAGCTTATATTACAAAACTATATAAAGTTCAACAGAAATGTGGAATTTGTTAAAAAGCCCAATTCAAGGACCAGATTTCTGTTTCTGCAAACGCTGATGTCAATTTATCCTTGAGTCGTCAGCGGCACCTCGCGGAAATTTTAAGTAATTTGGAAATTCAATTAAATCTCAAATATAAATTACGCGATATATTGATATGTTTATTGTCTATTATTCAATATTATAAATTAGGTCCTTTTTAATTTCTTAGTAATTTTTAATGTTTTAAATATTATAATTTTCAATACCTGATAATATATAAATAATTAGAATTGTGAATTTGAATGAATGTGTTTTAGAATAAAAGCTTAAAATAAAGGAAGTCCGTTAATATTGCGTTGCAGCTTAGCCACTGCTGCTTTTGCGCCATTAAAACACCAACAATATTGCGTTTTAGTTGAATTTCCAAATTAGCTAAAATTTCCGCGAGATGCCGCTGACGAAGCAGGGATAAATTAATATTATCCTTCAAAAAAAAAATCTAGTCTTTGAATTGGTATTTTAACAAATCCACATTTCTGTCCGTTGTATATTTGTGACATACCCTTCAATTGTCGTAAGAGTGAGAAATTTTTATCTATCTACTGAGTGGACTGCTTACAAACCCGTAATTTATTGTTTCTTTTCATCAAATTTCGAAATAAAATCTAAATGTCATTGGGTGGGACCTATTTTAAAATTACGAAGAATTGCTAAAAAAAAAACCGTTGTCATTAAAAACCTGAAAATTGATAACCTTTTTTTATTTACAATGGGCATCAATTAGGATTTTCCCAACTTAAGATTGACTTCGATTGAGTTAAGAGCAGTCATTTATTATTGTTCATTCGTGAATTACAAGGCAGCCACCAATTCCGCTCCAAAGACAATTGCTTTGAAACATGCTATTAAGAGACGGGAAAAAAAAAAACACCTTTTGCTTCGGGGAACCAGAAAAGGTTTCGCCAGCTCAGTGAAAAGCACTGCAGGAAAAACAAAAAAATGATCTTGAACAAGGGAAAAAGAATTCTGTGAATTCGTTAAGGCTTAGATTATGAAGTGAAACAATGTTTGCTTTTAAAATATATTTCTTAAGTTTCAGTCCGTCTTTAATAATTAAAGCAAATTTAACTGCTTCCTCAAGTTCGTAAGTATTTGAACTGAAAAACAAACAAAAAAACAGGACAAGGACCTCTCTAGACTGGGATTTCCCCTCAATAAAAGCTAAAAATAAGTTGGATTAATTCTTTAAAAAACCTCTTGACACAATCTTGATCTAAGATAATATCTTTCAATGGCACATCCAATTAAAATTAAAAAATTATTTTTTTTTTTTAAATAGTGATTAATATAACCTAAATAATAAATTTAACGTGCTGTGATTTTAAGTTTCTACCTTTTTGTAATAAAAGCCTTCAATCCTATCATATATTAGGAAAAGGTTTTTGGTTGTGCAAAATAGCACAACATTTATTATTGTTGATTTTTTTTTTCGGGGGCCACTGCCAGGTGTGACGGTGGCCTTCATTTATATTCTTGCCTTTCTAGGTTGTTTATCGGGGAGGGCAGATCGGGCTGATGAGTCCCATGCAGGACGAAACGGCCATTCCTGATTCCTCCGATAATCTGAAATCTGAAAGGTAATTTATTTATTCTTGTGCCGCCCTTGTTTTCTGATTTTGTTTTTTTTAGTGATTAATATAACTTTATTCATTACAAAATATAGCTTTATTCATTATAAAATATAACAATGTATTTTTCAGTACTACAGCGTTACTTCAGTATTGGGAATTAGCTATTTGGGGTTAGCGTTGGAAGTTCTTTCTAATTTATTACTGGGTGTCCAAAAGTTTTTTAGAAATCCGTTATACCTGAAAGTAGGTGAAAATTAGAATTCTAGGGAAAACCATTCAGGAAGAGACACAGGTAGAGGCTAAAAATGAAAAATTTATTTAAATAAATTCTTGGAAGTCTAATTTCCTCAATTTTCTTTTTTTAGTCATGAAATTAATAAAAGAGGAAGAGTTCCATATTTTTAAATTGCAATTTCTGTCGAATGCAAACAATCTACCTTCAATTTTTGTCATTTGCTGAAAACTGATTGTTAGAAAATTGCTAGAAATTGAATGTTTGCCATCGTTGATATTTAATGTTTTTCTTCTCATGTTTTACTATTTTGATATCATCACACACACATACAGACATATTGATTCTATGATTGAAGTATAAAGAAAAATAAATAATGAACATTATTATGTTTTCTTACGAAAGTAGGCAAAAAAATTAATAATTTTTATCTTTGATTTTTTTCTTCTTCTGTTGTTTAAAAATTTAATATGAATTTTTCAGTATTAGTTGAAAAATTAAAATGCCTTTTAAATTAGGGAATGTCTTTTTAAATTAGAATATAAATTACTAAAAACTCTAATATGATTTAATCTATTGTAAGAATGAATGATTTTCATCCTGTTCTCTGTCTATCTACATCAAGCAACTCGACTTCTGCTGACTGACTTTTGATGATATTCTAAGTTAACAATATTTATAAATTCTTCCAAACAAAGCATGTTTTCCCTTTGGACTAACAACTTTAGTACAAAGTGGACAAGTTTCATGATGAAAAGAGCTTCAAAACACAGTTATTGTTGGGATTGCTGTTTCTGAGTCTAAAGTCATCTGAATGTGTTAGTTAATGTTTAGTATGATTGACTACTCAGTGAATTGCTACAGAAGTAATCCCTAATTTTCTTTTTCAATATTGACTTTTCCTGCCACCTAAAAAAAAAAATTAAAAAAAAAATGGAGATTTCCCGTTTGTTTTGCTATACACTTAAGTTGATATTGGATGAGATGATGCAGTATTTTGATTAGTTAGATGAACGATTTGTGGTTGTGGAATCTTTTTAAAAAGTTTTGTATTTCTATATCTTTTGTTACGCTGAAGAAGTGAGTTTATTTTTACGAAAATACTACCGATTTTTTTTTAATATAGATATATTATTTCTTCTTCATTCCTGTTGCTCTTGTGTGGAAAATAGAACTTCAGTAAACTTCCTCCAGCCAGTGCTTTACCTTCTCTCCCCTTCCTTCTTCTTTACTCAAATCACTGTCCTTCTCCAAGTGTTTCTCGGCCTTCCCCATCTTCTTTCTCCTTGCGATTCTAACGAAGTGCTTTCTTTTCTATTGAACCATCAGGTTCACGTCCAATCCATTGTCATTTCTTTTATAGAATTTATTATGCAATTGTTTTTTTTTATTTATTTACTAACTGCCTTAATTGCTCATTGGTGATCATATTTGGCTATATGATGTTAAAAATTCGACTTAAGCATCTATTGAGAAATGTCGTAAATGTATTTACAGTCGTAGAAATTCAAATGTGTTTACGGTTGATCCTTCGCTGGAACAGATTACACACTTCAAAATGAATTATAGTTTGTAGTTTTGTTGAAATTATGATCAAAACCGCATTTGCACATCATTAAATGTCGAGTTGCAGTTCTGGCACAGTTTAGGCAACGGCCTTCCTCGAGGCAGATGTGGCGGAATTTGGCTTCGAATCCCAGCTTCGGCAGGGATGTTTGAAAAATTTCCTTTCCTATCTTCGTCTGCTTCACCATCTTTCTCCTTTGTTCTGAAATCATTCCTTAATAATTTCCTGAGGAAGGCAACGGGAAATCACCTCAGTGTCTGTCCCAAGATATTCTTGGATTCTTCTAGGGCTTCGCCGTATTGGAAACACTAAGGATCCATAGAACACGGGCCTTAGGGCACGAAGATTGCGCTTAGGTGCAAACCATAGAAACAACAAATGTCGAGTGTGATCTTGTGCCGTAACAACAGATGACATATACAAAATGACATCCTGGTACATCCTGGAATTTTCTCGCCATTTGTCCTTTCGGCGAGTTTTTATTCTTTGTTTTAGCTTTTGCGGGTTCCATATTTGTTCCGACGTTTTATCATAAAGGCCCCGTGTATCGAGACTTGGTTGTGTATTGATGACTGCTCCTGGCTGATGATCGCCATATTAGCGTGAAACAGCTGTACCAGGATGTCATTTTGTATACAACTTGGTCTCACCCATTGTTATTAGAAATTGTTGTTGTTCATGTTACCTCGAAAAAAAAATAAGAAAAGGGGATTTTTAGTTAACATTGTAACGATGTTGCTCTACTCCTTTTTTTTTTTATGGCCTCTCCACACTGCTCCCCCATTTGTCCTCTCCGCACTCTCATCCTTCAGTAAACAATAACCAATTGTTTTGTCATTTTTTAAATTCTTTATATAAAATTTTAAAAATTAGACCAACCAGCTCCCTCCCCCCTAGATCTGCCTAGTCGGAAATCCGCCACTAAGTGGAAATAGGATTATCCTCTAGTTAACCAATAAATAAATTAAACACTTGACGTCACAGTTTCTTGACATTGGCTAATTTAAGCCACCGTTATCTGGATTTTCTTATTACGGTATATGACTATGAGGTACTGAACTACCTTAACCGATTACTTAATAGTTTTTCATTTCCTTATTTCTGTCGAGTAGAAAAATAACTAGCCGGAAGTTTCCTAGCAGTTAACCTAAAACATTAGAGAGAGAGAGAGAATGAGAGAAGCTAAATTTATTGATAAATAATTAATAATATTGGCCTTTCTTTGTGTCTTTTAGCTAAAATTTATTGCTTGCCCTTATTTTTTCTGAAAACTTCTGACTGAATTTTAATGTGCTATTTTTAAAGTCGAAAATTTAATATATAAAATTAATATTAACAGTACATATTATTGATACATTTATGTTTTTATAAGCAAATACAGTATTATAATTTATTTTATTTTTTATCTTTTTATCAGATTTGCTTTATTTTTCTATTTTTTTCAATTCCTGACAAATAAAGTATACAGAAGTATAGTTAAGAAAAAAGTTTATACGACATATTTCTTCGTTAATTTTAATCGTTTATTTTTATTTAGCTTATTACTGATAAAGGGACTTTTTTTATCTGCTAAGAGTTTCACTAACTCGTGTAGTGTTTCCACCACCCCCCTCTCCGATTTCTTATTATCTCATTTTATTTTATTTTTATTATTTAATTAAAAGCTTAAAAAAATATTAACTTCGTTTTTACTTATTCTTTTATCTGTTTTGTTATTTCAAATAATTTAAAGAGTGTTTTTAATTATTATTATTAAGTTCATTTTTCTATTTTATTCTGTTTAAATATCTGATAATACTGCAGATGGTAAAATTATTAATTTCACATTTTTCAAAATATGTATTTTAAAATATGGCAGTGGCGTCACTAGGGGGGTGCGGGGGGTGCGGACCGCACTGGGTGACATCATTATAAGGGGTGACACCAAAATGCTTTTACAAGGTTTTCCTTTTTTTTTTTGGGTTGAACAGATAATTTTTAGAAGGTTTTCCTTTTTTTTTTTTTTTGGGTTGAACAGATAATTTTTACAAGGTTTTCCTTTTTTTTTGGAGGGGGTGACACCATGAGCTACCGCACTGGGTGACATCAACCCTAGTGACGCCTCTGAAATATGGTAATTAAGAACCTCATCTATAACAAAATAAGATAATGCCACTCAGAAACAGACAGTAAATGGTCTTAATTCTGGAACCAGATACTTCCAACCAGCTGTAGTCTTGAATTTCTGTACCCAGAATTTCTGGGACCCAGAGATTCAAGATTACAGCTGGTTGGAAGGATCTGGTGCCAGAATTAAGACCATTTAGTGTCTGTTTCTGAGTGTAATTATCTTATTTTGTTGAAGCTAAGGTTCTTAATTAGCGGAAATAAATCAAGAACTGACCTTAAAGATGATTTTCAGATCGGTGAATTTTCATATGGATGATTTTCATATGGATGAAAATTCGATGGGTATCAAAATTTCCTATTTATTTCGTATCAAAATTTAGCCAAAAAGGGAGAAAATTGCTATGCACCGTGTATAACGCAATACTTGTTATCAGTTATGCTGGGCGAACACGTACCAATATGCGGCAATATTGGTGGACAATATTGGTCATTATTGATATTAGCGGTTGGTATTGTCCGCGAACACACAGGTTTTCCTTTACGAGTATTGGCCTGGTTACAGCGTTTCTCACTAGGGAGAGCTAGAGAGAGCGTGTTTCCGTACAGATTCGCTATAGTATTAAACGCCGTCCCTCTGTATAAATCAATGAGAAGTCTTTCCTGATCAATTGACCAAATGTTGTTGTTTGAATTATCTTTTTATCTTTTTTGGGCCGACCCATTTTGCTGATTTTAAGCCTTGTTTCTCAAACAAAATGGCCGGCGTGAGTGAGTGATTTTCCGATTTTCAAAGTCCCGCCTTCCTTCGACGTCACCATTGTCACGTGATTTCATCCGTTCATGTGATTCGCTCGCTCACCAGCAATATTTCTCGCCACCTAAAATTGGTACTTTTTTTCCGACAATCGCCAATGGGCAATATTGGGCAATATTGTTCCTTTTTTATTGCTGGAAACGGTTGGTACCAATGAAAATGACCAATATTGTCCACCAATATTGCCGCAGATTGGTACGTGTTCGCCCAGCATTATGCATGAATGAGCAAGGCATTGCGAAGCAAGGGATGGCTGATGATTTTACGGAAGGGTTTTTTATTTTTCTTGTAATTTCATAAAAAAGGAAGGTACGTAAAAAATCTTATCAAATTCTCCGGAGGCAGAAACTTACGTCAGAGGAAATTTGGATTCTGTCGGTTCTTGTGAATCAATCAAAGCTATGTAAGAAAGTAAATAAATAAATTAAAAATGTGCTAAGCAGATGATGATCTAAGCTTTTAGATGGTTTGGTTCTTTACTTCAAAAATGTTCACTTTCAGGCTATGAAAATCCACGGGTACGCTGGATTTCGAAGCTTTGTTCAATTTTCGACCAACGGGAAGAAAACTCAGTATGTCGCTCTCCCACCTATAATCCCGGGAGCTAAATCCCTATTCATATTTTTCAGAAGATTGAGGAAAATCTTCCCGGGGAAATAATTAGGGGTCAAAAAATATATATGATTTGTAAGGATCGAATCCGTCTCCTAGAGACAAGCGCTTGTGGCACTTCAGCACCCTTCAATAAAACGAAACAAAAATTTAAAAAATGAGATTTCAAAAAAGGTGTGGGGATTAAGTCCCAATTAATTGAGTGAGCCTCGATTAATTAAATTGTTCCAAACAAATGTATTACAAAGACATCAGTGATATCATTCAATAAAATAAAATTGATAGGTTTATTTATGCTTTATCAGGGTTTTTGTTTTTATTCATTTTACGTTGGTTAGCTGTTTCTGGTTATTTCCATAGCGTTTTATTTTATTACTGTTTAGCCATCAGTGATGTTTGAAATTGTGGATTACTAACTTTAAATTATGAAGGGGGTTCGTTTTGCTCTCGTTTTTCATGATCTTTGAAGATACGAATTTTGTTCAGAATGTTTAATTGCGCAAAATGCATTTTTATAGTGCATAAATTATTATTACTATTATTATTGTTTCTGATGTCTCTTTAAATGATATTAAGAAGGTTCGAGAGGATGAACAGTTGAAGATCCTAAACCTAGTGGAATATCGTTGTGGATGTTCGTTGACTCAAGGTCGCCAACTTTCCCAAGGCAAAACCATATCGTCTGCCATTCATTAAACAAACATTTACCAAACGCCATGTAATAAAATAAACAATGTGATACTTCTCAAGGTTACTGCATTGGAAAGGGCACGTGCAAATTTAGTTACTATGCACCAATTAATTTGAAGTTCTGTTCCTCGCTTCGTTAACATATTAGCCAAAATTTAAGAATTACTGTAAAAATTGCTTGTATGTATGACTTTTAAAATCGAGTACACTGTTTTAATAATGATATATTAAAGGAAATTTTCATTAAAAAAATTAAACTCATTTTCTAATTACTTTTTATTTACCGTGATAACAGATTATCATCTATTTTGTCCTGAGCTTCTCAACCTACGTGCGTAGCTTGCACCAAAAAGTCAGTAAGAAGATATAATTGGTAATATTACCTAAAAACAAAATATCATGATAGTTTTGTTTTTTTTTTTTTAAAGATAAGTAGCGTTTTTTTTGGGGAAATTATTTTGCGTTAATAGAAATATATTTTGTCTGTCTTTAGACATATTTTGTCCTTACTTCCGTACTTCCTTACCTCAAGGTTTGGTATATTCCAAATTCAACACGATCTTTTAATAATCTAAAACAACGGCAAAAAATTCAAGTCTTCTGGAATAAATAGTTTTTTTTTTTCGTTTTTTTTTTAGTTATCTTAATCACGAGCATTTTATGCATTTTCCACGACTTTTGTTTCTCTCCGATATATATTAAGAATGTTAGAATTTAAATAATAGACCTAATAAGAAACCTGTAACGCATTGATAACAGCGTTTATCAATCTCTCATAAAAAAAAATGAATAAAATCATGATACCAATAAATAGAATTCTTTCTAACTTGCATTAATTCCTGAAGCTTCGATGACATAAAATAGCATTTTCATTGTGAACAAAATAATATTTCGTGTTAAAAAGAAGAGAAAGTCTACTTCCGATATGTATGTATTGATATATGGATATCTGCGTGTGTGTATGTATCAATGAAATATGTACAAGATCGAAAGTACTTTATTTTCTTTTTAACACGAAATATTTTTTGTTAACAAAAAAAAAAAAGGAAGGATTATTTTATTATGCTCTGTATTTCAAAACGAAAGTAGCGTCCGTCGAAATAAGCGGCCACAACTTACGAAGAAGCTCAGAAAAAAAAATTCATCCGCCATCTTATCTTATTTGTGTCAATCCGTTCGTCCGCCATCTGAAGTGCAATTGATGAATCGCCATTCGTTTTCCGTGATATTTGTGATATTCCCATGAGTAGGACCATTGCGACACTACCTTCGACAGTAACCGCTATCTTTATATTAACTGATAAGGGAGAGTAAGGAATTATCGCTGAAGAATCCCTATTCGAGTTTTACAGTTAATTATATCATCATCTGAAGATATCGCGGATACAGGACAAATTTAGTGAGGGTATGCGAGCACCAAAAGAAATCCAAAAGGGTGTCTTTTGTATGGAAGCCATTTTTAGTTTAATTCATTTCTCTATGTTGGACATCATACGATACATTGACTATCATATCTGACTGATTTTAAATGCCGTATATCAGCAAAAGATTATTCACTTACATATTGATAAGACGTAGCAAAGACGTCCTATAGAAGACGTCTTTGCGAGCCATTTCGATTCTTTTTGATAGGTACTGGTCATATTTCAGGAGTAGTCAAATAATATAATCGAGCTTCTTTGGGATTTGATGGGACATTATTTGTAGCTTTATGTCTCAGATCAACAACAAAATTCTAATGGCATTGTATTGTTGCATGTATCGGTTCAGTTTTCGATTAAATCTATAGACAATAAATATCAACATGTATTTATTATACATGTATTTCGTTAGATAAAAATGGTAGCCGTAAATAAAATCATGGCCTATACTCCGATCATCTTTTTATAAAGAATTTTTGAAGCCCTTATTACACGTCTTCTTAATGGACAGATTTAGCATAAATGATTTCACTGATAACAATATATTTTTTGAGTCGAGCTGATACTCTGGGACGGCCGTTTGGAGCTTGTTAGGCTCTCCTCA
>JAFIDM010000002.1:46754520-46799380 GCA_023159025.1 Thereuonema tuberculata
TCTATTGTTTTTTTCGTTAGCCTACGACCGTCATTTCCTTAATCTTAAAATTAGATTTTCAGTTATTCAGTTTATAATCAAAAAATTAATTATAAAAGAAAAAAACATACACACCACACGAAAATTTAAAAATACAGCAGTGTGTATTAAAATATTTAAAACATTTAGTCGTAGTCTAGCGAAGTACTGTTGATAAAACAGTTGAAACGTGCGGATCGCAAATATGGTTGTTTTTATTATTATTATTATCAAAGCACATTTACACGAAATGACTTGAGTCTGGAGAACCAGTGAAGCACCCTGTGTGACATATATTCCTGCTTTTTTCCTGAATGTTTATTATTCCTTTCATTAAAATTTCATGAAACATTAAAGTTTAACTCTTCGTTCCTGAGTAAATTCTTCAGTTTGAATTATAAATACGAGTCAGGGGTGAAAGGAGTTCCTTGAGGAAGTACATATATATGCATATTATGAAATATGTGATATGTATTTATGATTGTAAATGAAATTCAAAGGGGTGAGGCTATAATGACTTGTTCTAGTAAACACAGCAAGCAATAGCCTAGTAATTAATTCTTACGGCAAGAAAGAGGTAATGAGTGAAGACATTAATAATGAGATAGTAATAGTTTTTTAATCTACTTGCATCTTTTATAACTAATAAAAGCGTTGATCTGTTAAAGTTTGACAAATTTTGATCTGTTGCTTCGAAAAATTTGAAAGCAGAGCTGTAGATATTTCTTATAAGATATAGTTAATAAATTTCAACGACTGAATTGAAGAAATATTAACGATGGTTAAACAATGATACTAGAGAAGATATGTAAGAAATAATAAAGAAACAAATTAAATATGGAAGACAAAGTTTACATGTGTCGTTTACATACAGTGAGTTGAGAGATGGTTATGTAATTGAGTGAAGCGATGTACTAATTTAAACCAGTTTGTTTAACCTCCGGATAATTACATTAAATTTTATTTACAATCGTTGACCATCTTTTCCATTGTGGAGACTGTATATTTAAAAAGAGTTGCTATAGACTAGTTTTGAATTTAAAATTATGTTAATTTATTGCTTTTTCTGTTTTTAGATTTCAAATTAACTTACAGCTGAAAACAAATCTGTGTTTTGTGCACTGAAATCATAGCGCACAGTATTTTTATAAATACATTTAACGCAGTTATAAATTAAACAAATTAAATAAATTTATTATTAAGGATTAAAAAAACCCACAATAGCTGTTATAATCATTTTATAGCAAAAGTTTCATTAGCTACATAATATGACTACACAGCATTTATAAGTAAAATCACGTATTGATTAGATCACATTAGAATTCTAAGCCAAATTGTAAATTGAAGATTTGTATGAAAAAATGAAATCTAGATTGTCTTCTAAGATATAGCATCAAATTTATAGTAAAGTAAAAAGTTGGCGTCATAAGTTCCAACCGTAATTTTATCAGATAATAAGAGGTAACTTATCTTTTAGAAAAGTCAGTTGTATAATTTCGCTTTCTTTATAAAAAGAAAGATACCGTCGGGAATTTATTTTCAAGTGTTTTTTATTATTGGATTCAATTACAAAAGAACGTGCACAAGTTGCCTTAAATCGGTCTCTTCCCTCGTCATCATCATCATCATCTTCATCCTCCTCCCTGTCTACTCATCTTCATTCTCTCCCAATGAACTCCACCGTATCATCTTCTCTCAATGACGCTTCGCCAAGGACCGTTTCTCTCTGATTTCTCGGATTTACCTGTACTAAATGCAATTGGACGAACTTGTCTAAAAAAAAATTTTCCCTCTTGTCTCGTTTACGCGCGCCGATGGTAGGTTGGGTGGGATGCCAAGAAAGAAAGGAACAAGAAAAAAAGGAAACAGAAAGAAAGTTTTCTCTCGCAGTCGACCCTCCGGAGAGAGAGAGAATCGGTCTCCAAAACTAGTTTACATACAGGTGCTGCAAATCGGCGGAACCGAGATCGTGAAAGGCGAGAGAGGCCGCCAATGCGACTGCATCGCCGGCCTAATCAACATATGTATCGCTCCTAAAAACCCGTGAAGATCCATACAATTTGAACCCCTCTGTAAAAGCGGCCTTTATTCTCCAGGGTATTCCCTCCCCCTCCTGCTCCTATCTTAACCCCTCCCACTATCCGGAGTGAGAGACCGATATCCGGCTCCAGCATAGTGTGATTAATTGGGGACCCTCTGATTGGATGATTCAATGGACGCTCTATGAATACAGGGAGGAGACTCAGTCGACCGCACTTCCAAAGAAAGGGTGATGATAAGACAGACATATTGGACCGATACAAATAAGCCCTTGTTAGGGCATCTGATTTTCACACATTTTTTATGTTAGACATTAATAAAATGTGGAAACGTCTAATCTTACGGTGCTTTTTCTAGTCAGCAACATTTGGTTTAAAATTTTAAACTTCCTATCATAGAGTAAAACTTTTTATTCCAATAAATGATTTAATAAATTAAGATTTATCCATTTTTATTTCATAAAAAAGAAAACAGTAAAAAAAAAGTTTTAGTTAAAAACAAAAACCTTAATAATTTTCAGTCAATTAATGATAATCTTAATAAACATATTTTTAATTGAATAAGAAAACTAAAAATATTTATTAAGATTATCATCTTCATAATTGACCTGAACCATTTCTATGTTATATTAAGTCCAAATCTTTGGTAACAAAGGCAAACCAAACAACGCCAATCTCAAATAAAGCCGTAGCACTATCTGTGTAGATATTAACTGATCTAATCTACAGTTTACTAAAGTAAACTTCAAGGTACTGGTGTTTTTTTGCACCTTACCATACACCAACATCTTCAGCTTCTTTGAGAAAGTGAACTTCAGTGAATGGCTTTAAACTCGTAAAGTAACAAAATAGTTTTATGCCCAATGGAAACGATGCTGTAGTTTGCTAAAAATTTTATTTCGCCCATTTATGTTTTATCACAATAATTCAAAAGCTGTAAGCTTAATGATAAAGCTATCATTTATAAGTCTCTTCATTAATTTGGTACAAACAGAACCGGTAACTGTGTGTTCTACAGTGAAAAAAACCAGGACTCTGCGTGTCCAATCATTGCACGTGAACATGCAGATAGTCGAAATTTGATGGGAAACTAAGTAGCCTATCTACATAGATGTCATTTCTTTCTCAGAAAGTTTCGTTATTGTACCAATTTGAGGAAAGTTATTTTTAGTAATATTATTAGAGAGATATTCTTTCGATTCTTGTGCTGCTAAGGTTCCTTGGCTGCAGTCGGATGAGAGCTGACAAGAGTCACAAAGACCCGTCCGACGCGCCTGCCCTGTCCCCGCTCGAGATCCAGTCGCACGATTCGCTACGGACACGGGGCAAATCGGGCTATAGAGGAAAAGCGGGACCGGGGCTTCGTTCCTGGGGGTTGGGGACAGGGGAGGTGTAGAGGGGGTTTGTATAGATGCCGTGCGACTGTGGGTAAAAATCGCCTCTACGTCCATCGTATCTACTGGGAGAGCCTGACGTCTGGTGCCGTAAGTCATCCATCTCTACATAAACGATCTCCTAAACAATACAGCACCACCTCTCTCTCGCTCTCCATACCCCCAACCCCCCCAACTCATTTCTTACCCAACACCCCCCTCCCCCTCATCTCTCATTCCGTCCCGTTTCCCATCTATCTCATTTTTTTCCTCTCTCTCTTTTCTCAAAATCTTTTTTCCGAACCACATTCTTACGGCGACTGCTTCCCGACCTCGACCAATCGCATCTGTCGCTTTAATATCCATTGGCGACACACACAATCTACGCCCCCCCCCCCCCCTCCTTCAGGACCTCACGAAATTTTTCGTAATCGACCGCGACCAACAACTTGGAACGAAATCGCGTCCTACGGTGTGACAAGCGAATCAGCACGGCACTTTGGCTTCGACCTCTCGACGCCAGAAAACCAGTTCCCGATCCAATTAATAAGTTATGCCACAAGAAAAAGCGTCCATTTACATGATACAGTTTTCTTCTTCGCGGATATTTTCTCCTCGCTCAGTGGTTTCGTTCCGCCTCTTCAGAAAAGTGCGGCCGCGTTATTTCTTGACTATAATCACTGACCAATAGCTGATGCTTTTATATCCGTGCGACTGTCTTTTTCTCCTGTGACGACTTCCTTTGATGACCGAGCAAAATGTTTCGTTTCGCCGCAGGAAAACAAGTAAAACAGAGGAAGAAAGCAACGAAGAAGACATCAAAGCCCCCTGGAACATCGACAAAAACTGAGGCAATTGATGGAGATGACTTAACACAAAATAAGACACTTTCAGAATAAAATGGCTCCAAAACAACTCAATCTTTTTCTTCTTCTTTATGGTTATGATGTCATGATACAACTGCAACTTATCTTAAATTGCTTTTTCCAAATGATTTAAGTATTCCTGGCCAGAAAAAGAGGTTTCTTATTGGTTAAAGAAGACCCAACTGTAAACTATTGATCAATATTTAGAGAATCTCATAAAAACAAACTAATAAGTCGATTTGCACTGATAGATGATGTAAATGTAACCTTGCAGCAACAGGGTGACGAATTCAATATAAAATTCATTACAAAATTTTAAACTATCTTTTATTCCACAGCCTCCCAGATCAAGTGTAGATAATATAGTAAATGCCTGAAAATGATATCTTTAATAAACTAAACATTATTCTACAAATCAATTTCAAAACTAAGTTAAGATAACATACATTTCTAATGGACCACAAACTCATGTTTTTTATCCACAATAGTAAACAAACACTTTTTTCAGGATGAATTTAAAAACACTAACAAACTGAGAATTCATATATGCTTTTTCAATATTCACTCATACTCGTATTTAAGATAATCGTAGGAATTAAAGCGATTATTTGAGATATGCAGTACCATATAAAACAATATCTATTAGAAACAGTGGCGGATTAAGGGTGGGGGCTGACTGGGCTGTAGCCAGGGGACCCCAAATTATGCAATAAAAAAATATACTACAATTAAAAAATTAACGAGGATTTCGGGTGGGTACGCATTATTTAAGTCACATTCGAAATTTATATATTTGCTCAATTGCACTTACTGCAATCACATTTAGTCGCTCGTATACAGTCAGTGCTTTTGATACGTGTGTCAAATACGCACTTTTTCTTTTTCTTAGTTCTCCAATTTTTATTAACACTTTGTATGGTAGTACCAATTACGTATATCTGACCGTAATACGATCTCTTTTAACTAATAAACGAAATCAGTTTATTACTTAAACAAGGGTACGACAAAGTTTTCCGCCAGGGCCCTTGAAAGTTTGATCCGCCACTGATTAGACGTAGCCATTCTCTAAATAAGACTTGGTTAACGTCTTGCTGATGATGGAGGACTTATGACGCCTTCGAAACTGTCCATGGAACCTTATTTGTATTGTATATTTTAATTACATGTTTTTTTTTTTTAAATACAAGATTTTTAATATGAAATATTGGTGTGTTTATTTCTTATTCAAAGATGCTTTTACAAAGGAATATAATAATGAATTGTATTTTCATAACTACATTGATAATAATAACTTATTTCATCGTGATAAATGTTATGAATTTAGCTTATTTATTGTAATGTCCTTATATATAAATAAATAAATGGTTTGCAAGAGCTGATGTAATTACATGGGGTTTAGAATAACATATACCAGTACGCTGGTAATCTTCATGTTGAACTCATTTCATCATAACAACTTTAATATCCCATAATATTTCGTTCAAAAGAACTTCATCAGATGGCTAGGGATAGGTTTAGCCCTAAGCCCTTTACGAGAATTCATTACCTATCCCTAAACCATCTGATGAAGTTCTTTTGATTTAAAATGAACAAAATTATGGGATATTAAAGTTGTTACGATGAAATGAGTTCAACATGAAGATTATTTATCTATTTATATGAAGGAATTATTGTTATATACGCTGGTATTTACACAATTAACGGAAAAATTAATAAAATCATTCACTCATTAATCCTCTTAACCACTGATGGATTAGAATTTTAAGAAACTTTATTGTTATTAAGTTTCTTATTGATTTTTGTTATTAAGTTCGTGATATCCAAATAAGCTTTCTAAGTTGCATTAGTAATTCCTTTCGTTCTTTTTTTGTAACTTGTGAATCAACATAACGCACCAATAAAAGCAGAATTACACATTATTTACATGTTACTGATGGAATGGAGTCTTCATCAATTGCGAATTAGTTTGCTTCCGTTACGTTGATTTTACAAAGCGAACTGTTTCAAAGGATTCAATAAGATACAAGTTCTTATTTGTTTATTTGTATTTATTTTCTGGAGAAAAGATGATTGATTATTTATCCTATAATGTCGTTAGAATCTTAGTGACATTTTCATTTCAACTGAACCTGTATGAGTTTGAACGATTTGATCTTCTGCAAATAACAACAATAAAGATTTGGAAACTAAGTGGAATTTTGTAAAGATCTAACTGAAAATCCACCGAAATATTATGAATAATTCTACATGAATTAAAATATTAAGAAAACAAAATACCATTCACTTAATATATATTAAAATAAAAAAGAGTTTTAACCTATAATTATAAAAATTTAAACTCGTTTCACAAATCGATAAAAATCAAACATTTTTAATCGAACAATTAACATTTATCAGCTTAATTTATTAAGAGAGATATAAAGAATGAAAACATCTCTAAAGGGTTAAGTTTAAAGGAGGTAATTATTATTATTGATATTATTATTAGCATTATTAAGTCAATAAATTTTTAATTGTTTAATATTTATATAAATATTTTCTAATAACACATAGCATACTAATATTGAAAATAACTCTTTACTTCATCGCCTACTACTTTACAGGCAAATTTTCGATGTACTTTCGTAAACTTCTTTATCAACATTTATGTATTGTAATGGTTTAACTTGTTATAATGTTTTCCTAACAAGTTGTATTATTTCATACGAGATTTATCTTTTCGTTAATATACTGTTTTGTAATTCTTATGTTTCACTTTTGGAATGCATTTTTAAAATGTTTTTTGCTTGATAAAGAAGTTTACGAGTATACTTCGATAATTTTCCTATAAAGAGTTTCAATGAAGTAAAGTTTAATATTATCAGAATGTGAACGATTGAATTTAACGTCTGACGTTGTTGTACCATCGCAAAGGTTTTTGGTGAATACTTGACATATACTGACATTACTAGAAGTGCTCCAATTAATCATTGCTCGACCTCTCAAATGAACGTGTAGGTTTATTTCCAAATGTTTAATCGATCTATCCTTATATCTGGGGGCACGGCAGTGCCCCCGCCAAGACGAGCCGAAGGCAGGAAGGGCACTACGTACCTTTTCTGGAAGTGTTTCGTCGTATTTTCGAACCCTCATAGCTTCGGCCTAGATAATACTAGAGAGCTCAAATTTTCAGGATAAGATGCAGTTACCATACTAATGAAATACGCTAAGCTTCATTTATTTAGCTTTTATACTTTGGATTTTATTAATACCTAAAATACGTCGATTCCGTCACTGACTGACTCACTGACTCATGATCATCAAAACCTCTAGGGTACTTCCTGAAGTCCTAGAAAGCTGAAATTTGGTATGCAAGTTAGGATTAGCATATAAACAACAACAAAATTAAGAAATCCGTAACTTTCACATTCCAACCCCTCATAAAGGGGGGGTCTGGTTATGTATTATCGAACCCTCATAGCTTCGGCCTGGATAATACTAGAGAGCTCAAATTTTCAGGATAAGATGCAGTTACCATACTAATGAAATAGCTTTTATACTTTGGATTTTATTGAGATCTGAAATACGTCGTACCCTCAATGCTTCGGCCTAAATAATACTGTGTAATAATGTGATTTCTTACAAAAGTGCAAACAGCTTGTATATACAAGTTGACCAATAGAAAAATAGAAAATTAGGGTATTGAAAAAAAAATCCATTTTCTAAATAATCTTAAAACTAAATTTAGTTGTAATAGATAATCCCACCCAAAACATTTCATGTAAAATAAGTTGCCAAGACTCACATGCTCATAACGCTTTCACTGTTAAAAAGTTATCAGATCTCATCTTACAAAAAGAAATGAAATCCCACCCAAAACATTTCATGTAAAATAAGGGGTTGCCAAGACTCGCATGCTCATAACGCTTTCACTGTTAAAAAGTTATCAGATCTCATCCTACAAAAAGAAATGAAATCCCATCCAAAACAATTGGTGTAAAATAAGTTGCCAAGACTCACATGCTCATAATGCTTTCACTGTTAAAAAGATATGAGATCTCATGTAGAGCCAAGCCCCTAACTCTACGAGGCCTAACTCTATAAGCCCTAACTCTAAAAACCCTATATCTTGGTCAAAAAGTATGGCTTGGCCGTTTCATGGAACTAATTCATCTCATCCAAAACATTTCATGTAAAATACGTTGCCAAGATGCTCATAACGCTTTCACTGTTAAAAAGTTATCAGATTTCATATAGTGCCAAGCCCCTCACTATACATGCCTAACTCTAAAAACCCTACTATCTTGGTCAAAAAGTGTGCCTTGGCATACTCCATATCCTTTACATAACTCCATGGGATTGTCTGTGTGACAGCCACGAAACGGCCAAGGCATACTTTTTGACCAAGATATAGGGTTTTTAGAGTTAGGCCTCGTAGAGTTAGAGGCTTGGCTCTACATGAGATCTCATATCTTTTTAACAGTGAAAGCATTATGAGCATGTGAGTCTTGGCAACTTATTTTACACCAATTGTTTTGGATGGGATATTATTTCTCAAAGGTGTTTTTTTTTTTTTTTTGTTGGTACGCCGTAACTCCCTTAATACTTCATCAAAATCAATTGAGACATCATTTTGAAGATTACGTTCACCGCCAATGACAAAAAATAAACAAATTGTTAAAAAATAATGTTTTCGTTAAAAAAACTTTTCTATAAAAATAGAGAAGGCGCCATCTATTGACAATGTGTTTAACTAACATGCACCACAGCTGTTGGAGTTGTTATTATTTCTCAAAGGTGCTTTTTTTTGTTGCGAATTATTCGCACGGGTCAACTAGTATATATAAAGATGAGAACTGCATTTGTATCTTTGTTTTTTAAATGGCTGTGATAAATCGATGTAACAAATCTCTTGAAACTCCGTCCATTACAATTGAATCTCTGAACCCAGACATGACTTCTTTATAAAGTAGAATTCTATTTTAACTGCTTCCTACCTCCTAGGATTCCATCGATGCTGTGATCTTTCCGTCCACCGTCACTGCTTTCTCCGTCCGATCGAGGTCGACCTCCCCGTAGAACTCTGCTAATGGAACTCACACTTGGTGCCGTGTTGCGATCACAGATACCTTCCTATTAAAAAAACAAAATTATTGTATTTAATCATATGTATAAATTACACGATTATCGTTGATGTAGAATTTGATTTAATTTTTTCACACAAGAATAGCAAATCTGTAGTCTGAAAGTGATGCAAATAGAATTAAAACTTTGAATAAATGGCAGCGTAGATATGAAATCTCAACGTCTTCCAAACACAGGTTTTTACTATAATTATGTTCTTGACTTTCTGCAATGTCTTAGTCAATCCATACATCAGTACAGAAATCGAGTTGTCAATGGGAGTAACAACGATTGAAGATTTTTTAATTGATTCCGTTTAAGTGTTTTTTAAAAAGACGGTTCATTTTTCTAATAAAGTAATTTAATAAGACAGTTTTGGATCAAGAGTCGAACCGAAATCCTGTATTTTCGGCTAAACCGAAGTTGGAATGAATTTTAAAAAGTCAACTGTCACGGAAAATCATTATTTTGGCACGGTGGTATATAGACGAAATTCGTAAATGATTACAAGTTTACGGACGAAAAACAAGTCTATTAGTACGTACTGTACTTTAGAACATAAACCCGTTGAACCGTAAGGATATAAGTCAAAACATGGAAAGGAAACAACAACAAAAAAAGTGTTTGGGTTCAACTTTCTGATTTAAAAAAAAAAGGTTTATTAAAATTCTTACACAAAAATAAATATTACTGAAATTATAAACAAATTGTGTGTTTTTCTATCACAGGGAACACTATAAACATATTCTTATATCGACACATTACTTAAAATTTATCTGGTGTTTTGCGAAGTTACGAAAGCGACACAACTTCGGTTTTTTTTTAGGCAAATATTTATAAATTTCTTAAAAACTGCCCCCTTTTTTTAATATAGAATTAATTTATTAGAGCAAATTACAGTTGCATCATTGGTTCTCCTTAAACTTCAGTAAGAAAACCAAAAATACACAATCTATCGATTCGATGCGCGATAGTCTGGCGAAATGATTTTTGAAGACGTGCTGATGTTATAGACCAGGGATGACCAAACTTACACAAGATGACCTTCCGGTGTTTGAGAGCCGCAAGACATGAACAAATATATTGCACACGTTTTTATTGTTACATGCACATTTTATTACAAAAATTTTATATATATATATTAATAAATAAGTGAACCTAATAAAATTCCTTCGTATATGTAGTTTTTATCACAGATATATATCCCAAATGTTTTCAAAATCCTAACTGACGTATTTAATACGGTAATGAATTATGGAAACATTCAAGAAAAAGTTGCAAATTTGCATTTCATGAACATGAAATTGCAAGTACATTAAAGTAACATTTTAGTTTAATGGACTCTCAGTTCATACCTGGTTAATAATTATAAAGCTTGACATTTTTTTACTTGCCATTTATATTAATTGATATGCAAAATGGAGCTCAGTCAACATATTTCTTTGAGAATAGCAAATTATATGTCAAAGAGTCGCATGTTGCTCGCGAGCCGTGGTTTGGTCACCCCTGTTATAGAACGAACTTCTGAATTAATCAGAATCCATTTATCTTCATTTCCCAACGTTGAGGAAGTGTGTTTTGAAGAAGTTATGGTTTATAACAGTTTGGTTCATGATGTTCAAATAACACCAATGCTAAGAAAACCCTTAACTTTCCGTTCTTCAACTTTATAAACATGATATTTTCAGTTATTATTTGTACAGTTTCCATTATTTATGTTATTCAGGCTTTGAGTGATGATGAAACTTTTAAATTTAATGCGCAAACATCTTTTAAAAATGTTAGATGGGTTCAAAATTGAACCCAAAACAAATGTGGCTCTGCTTTCAAAATTAACGAAAGAGTATCAGACAGACAGAGCTTAAACAACTGGTAATGAAATATAAATTTATAAGAGAATAATTAAAGCTTTTCTTATTATAATAAATAATGACTAAATTTCTGAATCGACAGTAAAAATTGCTATTAACATTTTGTTTTCAATAGAAATCTATTAAGAGGCAAACTGAAAGGGATACAAGAATAAAAGACATATGGACAAACATCAATAGAAGTAGATTAAGGAGTTTACATTTCTATAATTGTTTTCAAACAGTAAAAGATTCAGACGTACTAAAGAGGCAACATAATTAGTACAATGGACAGGATTTCTTCATGACAATTATTGCACACACACAAAAAAAGTAAGGCTTGAATATGTATGTATCATTTTTACCAAGTTATTATACTATCTTTGTTAATGCGAATTATACTATCAATGTTTAATATGATCCCATCTATGATGACATATTTTTTTGAACTTTTTATATTAACCATATCTTTTGTTTTTCTTTTCAAATACATCGAATTAATTAGTAGATGGAAATGTAAATTGCTTATTATTATGTTTTGAGGGCAATGAAGATCACATAACAAGCTGCTAATATGATGTAAGTTACATGCTTCGAGTAATTGATTTCTAATAATAGCTAATAAATCGTGTCAGCCTGATCTGTGTTTATATTTTTTAATATTAAATAATCCGATAATTTAATATTCTAATCTTATCAAGAAAGTTAGCAATGTTATCACTATATATTCATTGCAAATTTAAAATAAAAAATATTTCGAATTCCTTTATATTTTCTAGCTTTAATCATCTTCAAAATTAACGTTTTTAAACTAAGATCAGTTATTTTTATTTCCACTAATACGAATTCCTTTTGCTACCAATGGCATTAACACTGATTTACTTACTTTAATGAGTCGATCTCTTATTTCCCAACTGAATATCCCTGGGTTCTCTTTCTTATAATCTTCTACTTTCTTTTCTACTTCCGGTGTTGCAACACGTGGTTTGCTTCCACCAATCACGCCTGGACGGATGCTTCCGGTCTCCTAGCAAACAAGGGGCAATCGTTAAGTTACTGTATTTTTACAGTTAGTTTCAGAATATCAAATGTAAGGTTTTTGACTAATCTAGTAAGTATATGATAGTATTGTCAAGAAACCAAAAAAGTGTCATTGTGGTTTATGTTATTTTTCGATTTTAAAATGTTTTTAGATGGAATTAAAAAATTAAAAAATGCACAATAACTACCATTGATTAGTTCCTCGGAAACACAATAAAATAAATCATATGCTGTTGTAATGTGATCTCAGATTAGGCCTAATAAAAAAATTATCAAAATTCTAGGATTACTTAGATATTAAATAAATAATATATTTTTTTAAACGGATGATAATTTCTTTTTATTCCATTTTAATTTTATTTAATTTGACATTACTGGAAATTCTAGACAACAAAACGTCAAGAGAGTACATTATGCTCTTGTGTAATTTTGAAGCTTTTTTTAATGATATTTATTGACACTGTAATTTAATGGATACCGTACCCTAAGTCTTTAAGAAAACATTCTGAACATGTTTTGGAAGACGATTTCCTAACTAAAGCTGTTCACCATTGTAGCTTTATGTTAAGCAATAGAAAAGGTTTTAAGAATAGGGACCCTAGTCTAAAAAAACAGAGAATGGAAGTTTACA
This sequence comes from Thereuonema tuberculata, assembly GCA_023159025.1. Taxonomy (NCBI): domain Eukaryota; kingdom Metazoa; phylum Arthropoda; class Chilopoda; order Scutigeromorpha; family Scutigeridae; genus Thereuonema; species Thereuonema tuberculata. The sequence goes on from JAFIDM010000002.1 coordinate 46,767,442, forward strand.
TATGATGTTACTGTAATTTTTTCGTGACTAGAGTAGTAGTTACTGTGTGCAACTGTAAATAAAGCTAGTGATGATGGAGTGACCAGTCTGATTTCCAGGCATTCGCAAATGAGATCCTCATTCTTCAAGAAAGCAATGATCAAAGCAGCCACCAAAATTACTCTTCAAGAACTCGATTTAGCAAAAACAGAGCAAAATAAAAGATTAAAAAAAAACTGAGTGAGTTCTCTTGAATACTTTTTGAGACAAACAGTAACTTACTGAAATTTCATTTTCTTTTTTTACACTCTCTAAATTTACTTTATAATATATAAACTTAATTTATACAATATAAGACAAACAGAATTTAAGAGCTTTTACTTCAGAACTTAAAATCTCTGCTATGCAACTGTACAGTTATCTTTCTCTTTTGTAACTAGTATCTCCTACTATGTGAAAATGGAATTAACTATTGCAGTGTTGATGTTTATGAAAAGAAAGATGAGACTTACCTGATACCGATTGAGAATCTTGGAAACGCAGCCATGAGACACCCGCAACTGCCGACTGATGACACAAGGGCGTACACCGGCAGCCGCCATTTCAACGATCTTAAGACGGATGTGATTAGGTAAAGGGCGTCCATTGATAAAGACACCCCCGAGCTGATTAACCCTTCCTTGGCCTAAAAGAAATAAGAAAGAAAATTAAATTTAGATGGCACTCAAAATTAAATGAAAAATATTAGAAAAAAAATAATAATTTTTTATGTCGTATTTGAAAAAGTACTACTCAACACAACACCTAATATTTTTTTAAATATTTAATGAAAGAATATCGTAACATTACACGCCTAAAAATCGTGCTTTTATTTAATCAATTATTTATACGACACAAAAATTAATTTTATATAAACAAGAGTTGTTTTTGATACCACATGAAAAGCAAAGAATATCAAAGCTGGTTAATCGGTTGTTCGTGCCAAGCTCGTGAGCGCCATCTATTGCGTGGTTCATTTATTATTATTTATATAATTCAACATTTATTTTAATGTCACGTGTTTTAGTCTCTTTAGTTTCTGGATTGCAGAGTAAATGTAATAAGGCATAGAATACACATTTGGTAAATTTAAACATTTAATAAACTTCACTGTTAGTTTAATTAAACATTTAAATTTTACCAAATGTCGTATGCTGTTTTATGATTGACTGCAACCAATATCACGTCTAAATGAAGATCTCGCAGAGTCAACACTATATGACTTTAGACGATCGATAACAATTTCCAACAAGTCAAATGCAATTTAATTTGACAATGCAGACCAAGCAGATCGATCGGAAAAGTAATGGCCATTTTATATACAAACTGCACTCCAACAGTATTAAGTAGTTATTTATTAACTGCTGTAAAAAAAATTTAATCAATTCCGAAGTAATAATTTTCAAATCAAACATAATTTATAATAACGTCATTGTAATTCAGTAGTTACAATACACTTGGCATTTCGGGTTCTTTCTAATTAGTAAAATATTCTAAAAAGTTACTATGTAATCTATTAAATAAAAACAACAGGATTATTTTTCAATCCTTCTGATTGAGAACTATTGACCAAAAGATGCCTGAAGCGTAAATCTATTGAAAGAGGTTAATTAAATGAAAACTGCGTTATTGTATGTTTGAACTGAAAATTATTCATTCAGCTTTTTTAACTGTTAATTGTAAATAACAAAATTATTTTGAAAGTAATTGAACACTTTAAAGAGCTATAGGAGAGAGTTTCTGATTATTTATGATACATCGATAGAATAAAAATAAAGCCTAGAAAATCGAAGAACCTAAAGTTGTGTAAAACTAATAAAAGAAAATCATTCAACACTTTAAGGAACTTCAGCTCTTCAAGTATTGTTTGGATATTAATTAGTAATGCAATTCTTTCATCCTTTGAAAAGATACAAATTTAAAACAAAATAAACAATTCTAAAATAAACAAATTTCTCGATTTCAAAGTATACGATAAAATGCTCCCTAAGGTTCAATTCCTCTTTTAATCCATCCATATTTGGTAACGGAAACAAACCATTTCCAGCTCATTCAATGATTGTAAATGAAAAATTCACAAAACAATAAAATAAGTTGTTTTTTTTTTTTTCTTATTTACCAAGATTTCAAAGATACAAACCACAGCACGGAATTAAGCTTTCAAAGTATATTTATAATTTAATTCGACTTTTTTTTCCCCGAAAATCTACTCTTAAAAAAAAAAAAGTCCACAAAATGATATTAAAAAAAATCTCCTTTTAAAAACTCCATTAGTATGCGCGTAAAAATTTAATTTTTAAGAAAAGATTTTTTTTTTCTTTCAAAGAATTTTAATAAAAAATTAAAAAAAAAAATACTTTCACTTTTGTTTAGTCGCCTCTTTTTCTGGGTCTAAAACCTCCATCTCTTATCAAACTAAAACTAAAAAATATAAAACAATGCTTGAATAAAATAAAAAAATAAGTTTTCCGTTGCATCTCTTGTCAAAATAAATAGACGATCCCTTATATCTGACTGACCTTTCTCTGACTCACCTTTCATAAGGCATTCATTCTCCATTAATACATTCGTAGGAATCTTGATATCTTTTCCCCAAACGCAATCACTGGCATTGGCAGAAGCACTCTGTAAATCAAACATTTTGTCTATTGGAATATCTCTTGGTAATCCTCGACTGAACTCTTGTATCAATTGCTAGCGCATCCCAGGCTGTCCACGTGTTGACGCTTTGAGAGGCCAGAGTGTTTCTGAAGTGATTCTCTCAAGGGACACTGTCCTTTCTACCCTTCGTGAGAAAGTGTCTTCGGACAGAGAGGGTGGTCATCATTACTCCTCCATAAGAAAATTAGCGGACGCCAGCGAGAAACATTAGGATACCTAGGGGACACTAAAACCCTTTGTCCAGCCACTTCGTCGCGTTCATGTGCCAAAAAGTCAGCGTCGCCAAAAATAGTGTCTTTCCCAACAATAGCTGATGCTGGTGGACACGTGTGTCAAATTTCAAGCGTCATTGTCATTATTCCATCATCAAAGATAACGGTTTATCAATTGACAAGTTCCGTTATTACATTCTTCAACTCACCTCGAACAAATCCTTCAGTTATTTTTAAAAATAAAATTGTCTTAATAAAATACAGTTGAGGAGATAGTATTCTCTTTGAATTCTTTGGAATTCTCTAAATTCTAAACAGCTTATCTTAATTTTTAATTTTTTTATAAAAATAGACTATGATTCTAATTATTTAAGAATTTCTTATGCAAATTTCAAGTTTAAATGTTAAACCAATTCAATCCTTTTTAATAATTTTATTCTCTACAAGTTACTAAATTTTTTTAATGAAAACTTCTGTTTTCCTGAAATGTTTTCTCCAAAAAATTTTCCTTCCCTCTGTCAATTATAACTAAATATATTATTAACAAAATTTATATATTCTGTTCACTTTGCTTAATTGAATTTAGTAAAATTTTCGCTTAATGAAATTATAGCATTATCTAATGTTAATAACCTTTTGAAAGAGAAAGCAGTCGCTGAATGCAAGAGCCTTGTGTGCACCGAAGAATTTAGTTTGTCCTCCAATATAGTTTGTAATTTGTTTTACAGCACATCATTTCTTTTAAAAATTAATGTTTCCTGAAAACATTGCGAAATTTAATGGAAGTGAAAATGAAGTCATGAGAAATAAGAAAAAAGTTCTGTACTGCAGTTAATAGTATTTTCAGAAACGGCCTAATAAATTATAATTTTACTACTGAGTTTATTATTTTTTTAAAAAAGGTTATTATTACCATTCAATTATTTCAACTGTTGGATTCATTGATGGTACTTTGTCTAATAACGTTTTGCAATAAGTTTCTACATCAAATGTAATGAATTGAGACCACTGCAGTACAACAACACTTATGTTTTCCTAGACTCGAGATTTAATCATTATGCCATTTGGAATTTGTGGGTTTTGTGGATTTAATTAATTCATCGGAAATGAACAATATATCTATATTAGGTCTAATAACATTCAGTCATCGTTTCAAATCGTTGTAATATCACAAGTTTCAATACCATGAAGTAAAAATTCGCTCATTGTTACATTGAATGCCTGACTCTTCAATCTCCTGCAACTACAGAAGCCGAATATAGTAAAATGACAAAATCCCAAAAAGAAATCCAAAAGAACAATGTGGGAAAAAAATAATAAAGAAGATAAAAATAAGAAAATGCTTTGTTTTGTTTCTTGTGCCTATTTATTTTTCTTTTCAGGACCTTCTTTCTTCATATATGAATTATAATAATGATAGTAGTATAGTAGTAGGCATAATAGTAATAATAATAGCAATTTTTTGTTATTATTCTGTAATAATAAAAATTGCTAAATAAGGAATTAAAAAAAAAAGATTATTTTTTAATGTGTTTTCAAAATTATGTAATACTAACATTATGTATTAAAATTATTTAATCAGGTTAATTTATATTGTTTTCTAGAATAACTTACTGTACTAAATTAGTTATCATATATTTCCATACTTAATTTATTTGTACTCTATTTTTGTTTCTTTTTTTCACATACACTTGTAGACTTGTAAGTTGTGTATTGTCCAAATTTATATTGTAAAAAAAAATCATGTATTTTTTCAGAACTCGTTGACAGGGACATTTCCCGAATTGGACTGTACTGAGTGTTAATAAAAGTATTATTGTTATTACTACTGCTATTATTATTGACTTTTTTGGTTGTTATGATTTTCCTGTATATTTTCGGGTACCGTATTCTCCCTTTACATATTATTATAGGTTCTTCAAAGAGGGGAAAATTGTTTTGATGTAACTAACCAATATACAAATTCTCATCGTAGTAATAGCGACAAAGTAGGCTATATAGTGGCTCAATGGTAATGACTAAGAACAGGTCATTTCCAATGCCTTATTACAGGCAATTATTCACTGGTTTTCACTTTTCCAGATAATGAGTTACCGGCGACCCCTTTATTTCTTAATTTAAAGTTCATTTTTCTATTTCATTTTCTATTCTGTCAGTTATAAAAACTTCGTTCATAGCTTAGGAACTCATATTTGAAATTTATATTAAAAATGATATAATTCACTTTATATTTCTTTTGAAGCAAATAAACAAATATAGAATCTAAATTGATTCTATAAATAATTAAAGAAAAATAATTGATCAGTTTTAATCAAACGTCAATTTTATTTTTGAATTTTTGTAAAGAAAAATTAAAAAAATAAATTTGCTTAGTTTCAACCAATAGATATCGAAATTGTAAAACTGTTTGAAGTGATACAGACAGACTGAATATCATGAAAGATTTCGCCAGAAATTATTCTTTCAAATATGTTTTTAAAAACTAATATTTCCTCCTAAAAAATAAAAATAATTTATAAAGCAAAACAAGGCTAAATTTTCAATTTTGCTTCACAGTTTCTGCTGATGTTACAAGATAATGAATTGCAGTAAATTTATTTTAAAACAATTGTAAGTTTCCTAAACAAATAGCAATGACAAGAAAGATGATACACTAAAAAGAAATGAAGGTGGTTTTCTCTTTGGCTGCCATTGTTCTGTCAACATGAAATGGGAACTGAGGTTTGGTTTCGGACTCTTCTTCTGTCAACCACATGTTGGATTTCAATCTGTTTGTTCTTAGAGAAAAAAGAAACCATTTGCAAGTTGTTAGATGAATGTCCAAAGGAGGTCAATGTGTCACCACCACACCTCCATCCACTGTGTCAGAGAGATACTAAATTTAACTCTATGACCACAGCTAAATTAAAACATACTAAATTATAGTAACTATAATAATAATGGGAAAGGTTAAATAAAAAGACTGAATAAATTAATGGACTTTTTAATAATTTTATTAAGCAAAAATTAATGAATTAAATCTCGCATAATGGCGTCCTGGAAGAAGTGAAACGCTGTCTTTCCAGAGTTCTAAGTTTAGAGATTATTCCCTGAATGGTTTTAACATATCGTTTGGATTGAGCTAAAAACATGTGACAGAATATTTAACACATAATTTATGTCGTTAGCTTAGATATTTATAACCTTATTTTTTATTTTAATAGCATTTAAAAGTCGGCGCGCCAATGGCAAGTTACAGCACCTTGCTTTCTTACAGCATTTGTTTTTGTTTATGATGATAAGCCTATTGTATTATTCAATTACATAATATCCTTAAGTTATATCTTGAGCTAAGTTTTCTATATCTACTTTTTAATAGCTATGGTTCAATTCTATACCTGCTTGATTTAGATACAAATTAAAAACAAAACAAAAATCCTGATTTTGACTGATTTTTTTTTTAATAATACTAAAAGCTGCGAAATCCTTTTACTTAGTTTGTGCCTTCCTTGGTTAGCATTTGTTAATATTAGAAGTTTCGAAACAATTATCTGATTCAAGAATTTCAGTGTTTAACAATAAAATTTCCATTAGATCATTACATTAATAAAGTTATCAAAGAAACTTCTGTTTGGATCAGGTGACAGTAGTAGTCGCAGGAATTCTTTTTTTCATTTAAATTCGATTTTAAGGCTGAGAAAGCCCAACATTTTGGATTACACTAGTCCACTTTTCATCTATATCAATAATTCGAAGAAGAAGGGAATCTTTCCCTTGTCTGAATATATCAGAATATAATCTATATCAGAAACATCAATTGATGAGAGTTGTTCTTTTCTCTCCAATATCATCTGCTTGTTGGCTGTTTAATCAGATTTCATGACAGTCTGTAAAAAAAAACATCATCATCGAGAGCATTTTGGTTTTTTGATCTTTAAGATCTTTTTCAAGGCTGATCTTATTCCTATGAAACTACGCAGACCATTTCTACCATTTCCCAAGATTCAAAATGTCGCTTCTATACAAGGAACTCTTTCATTCAAAAATTGTAAACCATCTAATATTTGTATGCAAGTTAGAGATGTTTTCTATGAAGTATCAATTTTGCGTTTAATTAATATGTTTAATTAATAACTTCAGGATCTGCTACATTGGCGAGTGCTAAGCAAAGACTATGCATGGATGCAAATGACGTTAGTTAATATAAAAGGATTGCTGCCGAAATCTAACCAGCAAAAAGCATTTTTAAAAAAAAGGATGGGAAAAAAAAATACGTAACTTACTTTGAAGTTGAAACTAGTTGACAAAAAAATATGTTTTCTTTGGTTAGAACTTAACGAGTTTATAAAAAAACCTTAAGATTCAAATTGATTAGCATACGCAATCAATTTAAAAAAAAAATTGAAAATTAAAACAAAATTAAAGTTACATAAATGGCCGATTCAACTTATACAGAATTTATTTTAACGAAATTATTAATTTTAATTTGTTTTTAATTTCCAAATGAGTTTGTTCGTTTGTTTTATATAAGTCTATCTATGTGAACGAAAATAATATTGTCTTTCAAGTAAAATAATGTAGACTGAAAATAAAAATCGGGCTAAGTGCCACAACAATCGATTTCCATTTTATTGCTAAACTATGGTCTGTGTCTAGGCCAATGCGATAAAAACCCGGCTATGTGATATTCAGTCTGCAAGTACTTCAAACTTTAGCCAATTGTTAGATTTTCACTATAGCCAGTATTAGTTTTCACAAAGGTTTTTGCTGTTTTTCTCAGAACTTAGATTTTGGCACTTAGCACGGTTTTTATTTTCAGTCTACATTTATTCTCTTATGACAAAAATACTTCTCCTATCAATTAGATTCTATTATTCTGAACAAACAAAATTAGAAAGAAGTATTGATAACAATTAGAGATGTATCCACTGTATGGAAATTAAAATTATAGAACTGTAATTTCGAGATTTTTTTTCGAATTCCAAATCCCATTTATCGTATATATTTCTGTTGGCCGCATTCTTAAAAATTTATATTATTTTGATTAGAGCACTCCACTTGTCAAGTTTCCAATGGTGATTTAATTTTTTTTTTAGCGCAAAAAAACATGTTCTACGTTAACTTTAATTGTTCTTGTTAAAAAAAAAAAAGTCGAAATATCTCAGCGATATTTAGATTAAGATCCAAGAGTGCAGTCAACACGTGCGAAATACATAAAGAAAAGAAAAACAGAAACGTTCTTTTTTCCTCATACTAATGAAAAAATAATCTTCAAGTACGTACGGTAAGTATCCAACGTATGTACAATATTAAGTTCTTCAAAAATATTAAAAAACAATAAAATAAAAAATTTGTTTGATTCAACAAGTGAAAATCCAAGCGAGTTCGAAGTCACAGATTTTCTTCATGATTTGAACAACTGTATTTTAAAAAGCTAATTTTTAATATGAGTAGACATTTATAACTATAATGACTGCCTGTAAGTTTACGTTAAGAGTAAGACTTACAAAGTAAAAGCTAATTAAACCATCACTGTTAACTCTTCCCGAACCATCTATGTTTTGTTTCGTTTTTTAACCCCACTAGCTTAGTAGGAAAGTGAGATATATCAAACCAGTCAGTCTGTGGTTGTGTCCTCCCTTAATAGAAACAATGATTGGATCTTCTTCAAACGTGGCATGCATATTAACGGAACCAAAGATTATCTAACTCTTTTGAATTTGAAAATTTTTCACTGTGAGTCTTCATTGGGAAACGCTCATATAGGTGACAATAGAAGAACTCCATTAGAAATAATGTAAAACAAAGAATTTTTATCAACGTTCAACAATGGAAATTAATCCATCTTTTTAAAAATAATTAAAAATAACTGAACAATGAGGATTTATTCAATTTTCGACAAAAATTCATATATTTGTGATTATGTTTTAATGTTGGTATTCGATAGATATTATAATTTTCAAATATGTGGATACTTATTGTATCATTTTCACAGCTTCAAAAGAAAAAAAAATTCAAGGGAAGTAGGCTTCTAGGTCTGTAAGGAATTTTTTAATTTTTTTTTTTTTAATTTTTTTTTTAATAATTGTTATTTTTTAAGCTATCACAGTTTCTTTCTTTATCAATTCGCATATGATGAACTCTGTATTGGAGGAAGCAGAGGATTGTTTTTTTTTTTAACTGTTAATTCTAGAACCGAAAGTACGAAATCCGTTCCCAAATATTTTTAATGAGGAGTTTGAAGGTTGTTTTTGTTATCGGTAACTAAACACTATTTATCACAGAAAACTGAGATTTAAGAATAAGGTTTCTATAGAAATTAGGTTTTAGGACAGGGACAAAACTGTTCCAATATGAGAAAAATTAGGACTATGTAGAGATTTGGGTATAAAAGGGCACTGTGAAATGGGTTTTTGCGCCTGAATAAAATTATCCCTTCACCTTGTAAAACGACACTCATGTATTTGTTCCCTTTTTTTCTACACATATTAAGCAAATTTATTTGTTACCGAGCATAAAGATAGCTTTTGAAGTATTTCAATCACTTTTTATTTTGATAATTATTAAATTAGATATTATTTTATTCGATGTTATATGTAGGCCTATCTTTGTTTCGCGTTAGTTAAACGTATCATTAATCTTGATACCGGGTTTTGGGTTTTAATCAAATACAAAGTTTTAAAGACAAACAGAATTTATATTAATTTCAATAGGTTATTGAATACTAAATATTATAATTTATTTACTAATAGGACTCTAAAAAAATCAGATAACAACCACGTGTATCTTCAGTATTGTCTTTGATGTCCCTTGTTTTATATTGTTTTCAGCATATTTAATTTTATGTGTTATTATGATGTACATATTTTCTAATGTTACGTCACGGTTCATAAACTTTCTATTGTTTAATTAAAAAATAATCTATCGTTTCATCACGATAACTAAAAACTATTTAGAACCAGAAGTTAAGCTTTTAATGGACCTAAACTGTCATCATGTTTATTTTCTTCTTAAACTGGCTTCAATCAGATTCCAGGATGATTTGAACAAGTGTTGAACATTACCAATCTTTGCCTGAGGTCTTTGAATGATTTTTCTGAAAGCGTAAATAAAGAACGACCTTCGGCGTTGCTTCGCAGGGAAATTTTCCAGTCATCATTTCCTGTTTCGCGGGTGGATTTGAGGGGAAAGTGCCGTTAAATAGCTCTGAACTCACTCACACCTCGTTCTTCCATAATAAACTACGGTTTTTGTTTCTGCGTTGTCCCAAGGTCGCAGTTTTGGTGACTGAGGTCAATGACCTTTGTAGGAGATGAATGAAAACCAACCAAGTGGGTGTCTTCCAACAAAAAACGCTTTTGTCTCTATTTACATCTTAATTAAAACCAATGAAAATTACGCTATAAAAAGAAATCAACAGAAAATCAAATAAAAACAAGCCTAAAAACCTTTTTTAAACAGATTAAAAAAACAAAAACAAAAAAAGTAAAACTTTAATTTCATACATATCCTTATCTCTTTAAAATTTCCTTTTTTTACTATTAAATAAATTTACAATTTCAGTTCCGTTCATTAACAAATTATGTTACATATTTAATATACTTTATGTATTTCAATCAATATTTTCTTAAGATACATAATTTATTTATTTTACTTTTTTAATACTTAGGAGAGATTAACTATTTTTTTAATGTATAACTTAAACTGTATGTTAGCGCAACTTTATAATTATATTTATGTTTTTTAATTAGTATATATATTTTATTATGGCAAGTAACTCGAAACTTAAAAAAATTAACAATGGAAACAACGGGAGATTAAGTAACAAAGTAATTTATGGAAAATTAATTGAAATACAGAAATCGACATTACTTAATACATTTTCAGAAATAAAGTGTGTGACATCATAAAAAAGATATCATTTCCTAACCAGAATGTGTTTGTAAATCCAAGTAAGTAACAAATAAAGCAAAAGTCTATGAGATAATTGTTATTTCCTCGCATATTTTTGTTGTATGTTTTCTTGCATTAGTTTTCCAAGAAAGCAACGACGTATCCGAGCCCCTTCTCCTTCTACTCAACCATCATAAACAGTTTTCAAAATGCTCTACTCAAGCATGGGCGCCCGCACACATGAGAGGGCCTTTCACCCCACCCCCAACCCCTGGCATTTTCCTATTTAATGTATTTGACATGATTTTCTTCTCCAAGAAGACTAACAAATGTTTTGAAATTGGTAAATTTTATTTAAATTATTATTTACTTCAGTTAATAAAAATATTTTATCTTCCCCCCCCCCCCCCGGACATATTTCTGTGTGCGCCCATGTATTCAAGAAACTACAAAAATTTACGAATCCTGCCCCGTCCTGAAAAGAATTTCAAACACGACACTGTCAAGAAATACAGGGAAAACATTATTAATTTCACTTAACTGTTCAGCTTTTGTTAAAATAGGGTGACCAGATTTTTACATTGGCAAAGCGGGACACCATTGACCCGGGGGGGGGGGGGGGAGACCGGAAAGAAAAAAAAAAAACCACGGAATCTCCAGGTTCAACAACCAAAACCAAAACAAAAAAAACACGGAATCTCCAGGTTCAACAACCAAAAAAAAAAATCGGGACTTTTTTAAAATGCCGCGGGACGCGGGACAAATTGTTAAAAATCGGGACTGTCCCGCCAAAATCGGGACGTCTGGTCACCCTAGTTAAAACCATTGTTCCTCATTAAACAACTTGGAATTAAAGTCAACAAGAAGTGAATCTAATTGTGAATCTAAAAAGATAAAATTGTTTTTATCTTTCTTTCTGTTTATTGATCAAACCTCTTTAGTTTTCTTTTCTGGTAAAAAAATGCTACCGGAAAACATACAATTGCGGACATCTGAATTGCTTCTTAATTAGAGGCTTATAATAACAAGATGTTGACCTCCACATCGAATGCTCACCGCCAGGAAGTCTTAGAGCCAAGCGAGATATTTCCATACAGAAAAATGCGTGTAAGGAGTTTTGAAGTGATTCTTTTATGGGACAAGATAGAAGAAAGTCAAGAGGTTGTCATGTTTGAGTCTATTGCGCTGCGTCATTGGCTATTGGTAGCTCCTTTTGATGATCCTCTCACTTGTATCTGTTTTGCAAACACAGTCCAAGAAAAGGTTCTCGAGAAGAGCTCGTGTACCTCCTCTCAGCACAGGGGTTCAGAGAACAAGAGGCAATCGAGCGAAAGACCCAAAAACGTAGAGTCATCGTGACCCAAGCAGAAACGATCCCCCCACGCGTTTCTCCAAGTGACCGTGGCAGCTACTGGATTCCCCATGACATCTCACAAATTGGAATTTTACAGCCAATAACAGATTTTAACACCGTAGCCTAAAGTAGAACTTCGAGCTTAAAGCAATGATCGAGGAATAAGAAATAGGCAATTTTTTTAATAGTTCATTAATTATTATTAAAACGGTGCCTCTTTAATTCCACGCAATTTGAAATATTTATTATTTTTGGAATTATTTACTTGTAATACGTATTAATATGCAAACTTTGAAATCGATGTGTTTATTATATTTTAGAAGTAGAATAAGAAGTAGGCTACAAGATATATATTCGCAGTTGTCAATTATTTAGCAGTAAGCCTATACTTAAATATGCAGCAAATTATATTAATCAGTTTAAATAAGTTTTAAAAAGTAATATAATCAAGAAAAATAGAACAGTTGATAAGGAAGACAGAGTTATCATCTTATTAAACTTTATAAAGATTTCGACTGTGGGTTATATCAGTATTTTACTTCAGGTTCGTACATTTGGAAAAACTGTTCCTGCTCCTCATGAAATAAACAAACAAACGAAATCTGCGGGAGAATAATTCATTGAATATATGACAACTGAACAACTTTTTAAGATTTGTTGGTATTTCTCCGTATTTCACAAACTATTGACTTGAAACTTTATTATCTTTTATTGCCTAACATCTCAATAAAACATTATTAATATACTATTAAATATAAATCGAAACAGTCGACATTCTTTAATAGTAAGACTTTCAAAAAGCTAAAATCTTTCATGAAACGTTCAAATTCAGATCGAATGTTTATCGTCAGGACACAAGATAATTATTATTATTATTGTATTTCTTTTTTTTTTAGTGCTTTCGAATTGTTGTAATTATTGTTTAAATTTAAAATAAGCTTATTCAGAAGCGATTGCTCTGCATGCTTTCGACGGTGTGCTGTGGCCGAAGGACCCCGGAGGCGTAGAAGCAAAAGGCGGGCGAAGGAGCGAGCGGGCGGCCGCCGCTTCATTGGCAAAAGGGGAACACGTTGTTCGGTCCTTTGTAGCGGCGTTGTCAATCGGTGGGCGGCCAAGAGGACCACAGGCGACGACTCCCGCCGCGGAGAGAACCTCCGACCTCCGACAACACCGGTGGTCGGTTGCTGATTAATGATGTGTGTCTCTCACTTCACACGACCGATGACTTAAAGGACTTGTAATTGAACACAGCCAGATCAACACAGACAACCACGCAATCAAAACGAAATCGCTCTTCAAAGACACCAGACAGTTATTTGTTCAGAACTTCGCAAAATTATCAACAACAACAAAATATAGGAGATCAAGCTAAATTGAGAGGAATTTAAAATAAGTAAACGTAAAATGACAGGAATAGTTACATTTCTGCTTACAGATAATAAGGGGAATTCTAATTATTAATATTCTTAATAAAAAAGGAGATGCTAATGGTTTGAATACAGAATGCTAAATTTATATAGGGCCTAATAAAGAAATTATTAATTTAAAATTAAAAAAACAAAACAAAACACGTTAAACTTGATGGAAATCTGTAATTGAAAATTTCCTGAAACCATTCAATTGGCAGAAAGAAGTTCCCATTCAGGAATGAAATGAACAATCCAAACAACCTTTCTAAAATAGTTGATTTTTAAAATTAAAAATGAAATTTATTGAAAAGCATATAGAAGAAAGAAGCAAAGAAAACCAAATCTTTTTTTCTTATTTTAAAGAATTAGTTGCCTGATCAGCCTTTAAATTGAGAGACGAAAGTTAATCTGTAATATTTAAACCTTTCACATAAAAATTTTCATAAATCTTTTTCACGTGCAACAAAAAATGAAGTGGCTCAAAATAAAAAAGGAAATACAAACTTTGTTATTATTATTTTTTTTTATTTAAATCGGGAATTTTTTTTTAATTGAAAATCAAATTTTATTACTTTAATCTTTATTTTTCCAAGAGCTGATTTTTTATTTATTTAATATCACATAAATCATAAATATTTTGTATAATTATAAATATATATTCTTCCATATTTGTGTATTTTTAATTATTATTTATTACTGCTGGTATAGTCTTACAATTTTAGATTTGAGATGTGAGACCTTTAGTGCTATTTGTTAATACTAGAGGTCGCTTTTTCATTGAAGTGATCAGGGCGAAGTCACCACTTCCAGTTTCAACTGAAAAGGCTTTCTTATTCTTTTTTTTTTTTTAATCCTGTTTACTTTTGGGACTGGAAGGCCGCTGTCTGCCGCTGCCCGGTTGAGGCTGTGAAGGCATCGGCGCGGAATGACGCTTTTCACACACGTTGACAAGAGTCAAGTCGCCGTAATCGGATAATCCACGCGATTTACTCAAGAGATAAGTACAGCCCACCCCGGACGCCATTCAACACGAGATTTTGATAGGGATTTCCTCCTTCATGCCCTTTACAGCAGAATTAAATAAATATCACAATATCCAAGATATGTTTGGTTTTTTTGTTTTAACTAAAGTGATCGAAAGAGAGAAGGAGATACTTAATTAAAGGTATCTCTTTGCTATTGGGAAAATTAACAATATATTTTCTAAGTAATATTTGAGAACCACATGACTTGTAAAGCACAATGATCTCTTTACCAAAGATTTACAAGTTTTCGATATGATCAATTATTGAGTAACTTTAATCAACAGCTAAAATGAAATAAATACGGAATAGAGTTCTGCAATTAAATATGAACATATGAAATATTTAATTCCTTTAATTCTTTAATGCCTTTTTTTTCTTTTCCGATTTTTGTCATTCTTTCAAAGTTTAATTGTAAATTAATTATTTCTTTCGAGATGAGCAAACGTATTTAAACCTTTCAAAATTCAAATAGAAATGAAATATTATTCCATTTAGATTTATTTAATTGACTTAACTTATTAATTCCTTCAAGTGAAGTAAAAAATAAGTTATCGCTGTTATTACTTTCATCAACAAGAAGCAAATAACTACAGGTTGCTAAGAAGAGAAAACAAAGTTAGAAGAAATGGATTTGAAGAAGAAAGGGAATTTCATATAAAATTTCCAATAACTTTCAGATAATCATGGATTAAAACTCAGATTACCTGAGATAGCCTACTTCGATCATTAAGAAAGCAACCAACAATGTTAGAAACCAATGATATCAAAAAACATTCTAGAAATTAAAGAATGAGAATATTAAATGCAGCTAGATTTATTAAAATAAATAAATGAATAAGTTTTTTTTTTAATCAATTACTGTATTTAATCTTAAATTGTTTCTTAAAGAGACAGTAATTGAATTTTAAAGAAGAATTAAGCGAATGTCATTTCAATATCTCTAATTGAAATCACTTCAATATTAATATTTGAGAAGTTTTTTTCTTTTCTTTTAAAGTATAAGAAATGACTTCTAAGCGAAGAAATCTGAAACTCAAGAATCGAGTTAACTTCCAACTTTTAATCCTATCTTCCAGAATTAATAAAAATAGTTGATTAATAAACCATTAATAATGGAGGGAAACTTTTTCTAATTGTTTAATAGTAAATAAGAATAAGTTTTATCAATATCATTTAATTGAATTTTGCCGATTGGTTGTTACCAGTCATTAAAAAAAAAATTGGTTAATAAATTTAATTTTCTTCTCTCTTTCTTGTTATTTATTTATTTATTTATTTTTATAAATAGGCCTATGTGCTGTATTTTTTTTTTTGAAAAATTGATTAGCATCATTCATGCTGATTATATATATATTTTAATCAAAAAGTTGAAATTAAACAATTACCTTACTGTCATTTACATAAAAACTTAAGTCATTAAAAAAAAATAGGGGTAATATAGTTTTATTTATTTATTTATTTAGTTATTTTCCACATAGTTTAAATAGAAAATTTATTTATTTTCCCCATAGTTTAACACAAAAATGCATTAGGAAGAAAAACATTACGGTCTGCTAAGATATTTTTGCTCCCATTTAATTAAACAACACATATACATCCACCTTTAAGTGAAGCTATCAGTAACCAGGAAAAACTATAAAACCATAAAGAATTAAAAGGAAAAATTAATAAATTTTTAGATGTTGTAACTTAAAATTGAGTAAAAGAATTATTTTCTTGTTATGTGGGCGTAATTCTGAGAGTAACAAGTGAAATAAACAACTAACTGACTTCAAGGATTTAAAAAATAATACGACTGACATAATAAAAAAGAAAAAGGAAAAAAATAGGAATAAAAGAACTTCGATTCAAAACATCAAGAATAAATGAATTCCCCTGGTATGTTATAATAAATATCAAGGAACTGAAATTAAAACACAATTGATAACATATCAAGAATTCTATTAACAATTATTACTAGAAACGTTTTGAAGAAATGAGACCAGACAATTAGTCTTATTTTTAATAATTTTAAATCTTATTTGAAACTGTAAACAGAGAAAATATTAGAAGTTATTTTTAACTTAATATAACTTTTCTTAGTAGTTGTATTGCTTTCAGTAAAATTTTAATAATTATTTAAATGATTTAATTAATGATTTAATTTTGTTTTTGAAAATTAAAGCCACAACGTTAAATTTGAAATAAAGTTTTAAATATCTAATAATTAAAATACTTTTAATAATAAATTGGGAAGGTAATTTATGGTCTTAAAAAAGGATATTGATCTATGATTTTTAATAGTTTAGTTTACTTTGATACCTAATGAATTTATTAGGAATTGAATTAATTTCTAATTATTGGAAAACTATCTCAAAGATTAGAAATATTCAATGTAATCCACAGATATTAAAAGATGATATTAAAAATGTCTAAAATTTAAATTACAATTTCTGTTAATAAATAAAAATATGAATTTGCGGGGAAATAAATCATAATATGTAGCGTCTATATTGTGTTTATTTTAAGGATGAATTCGTTTAGGATGAAATATGTAGAAGTATTATAATATTACTTTATATAACATACAGTATAATAGTTAACTTTTTTTTTTTGAACCATTACTATTAACTTCATTTACCATCGAAGTTCCTGTAGCTTCCTCCTTCGAATGACTTTTAGTGTTTAGTAAAACCTTTCTTCTTGAATTAGTTCACTGTTAAACAAAAGTCGTTAGAATAAAAAAAGATATTAAGATCTAATTCTTTATTGTCATTTAACTAACTGCGACATCATTCGAGAATCTTCTCTCAGCACAATGAATTAATTTTTATTAAAATGAAATGGCCACCCCCGCAAAAGACTATTTTGATTGGATTCTATAGTTTGATTAAACTGTTTTAACAATTACTTTTTATTTCGCTAATATCTATTGATTTTTAAAGGAGTAAGTTCTACATCACTCTCATAAACTATTAAAATTAATTAAAAAACATTAGGTCATTACATTGAAGATCTGAGCTTACAGAAAAAAATTTCTAATAACTTAGAATTATTGGAGTCAATATAATTTCCAACCTAAAAAAAATTAGAAAAGTCAACTTAGTCTATGTAAATGTTTTGAAATAGAACCAAGCATTTGAAATAATATTTTCCATTTTTTTTAACAAGCTCTAGAACATTCCACATACGTGTTTGAGACTTTCTGCATTTTATAGTCTAATATATATAGCCTATACAAAAAAAAAACAAACAGGATGTTTCGTTTAGTAATTTATTCCAAATGAACATTAAAAGTTTAATGAACTTAGTATATTTGACAATACTAAAATGACAAAAATAAAATCAAATTTTTAACAAGTAGGCCTATAGTTGTTTTTTGTTTTTTTCAACTCGTCTTTGTATTTAGAGGTCTTTGTTTTACTTTAAATTTGACAAATGGCTCCACATGTGCTTCCATGAAGGCAGAAGAGTATTAATATAAATTACAGTTTAATCAGCAGTGGAGAGAAAGCCGTGAGGGAGGAACGAAATCAAATTAAGACCACAGAACAAAAGACGCAATATCTCATCTCATGAACCCATTGCCAAATTTATTGTCCTCCTGTTTAAATTAAAATGTTCCTAACAGAGTCAAAGCACGACTGGTTTTTTGTTTGTTTCTTTTCCAACAGAAAATAATTTAATCTGCAGACAGAAATGCTGTCATCACATTCATTTTTCAAATGAACAAATGAACACAAATGCTGTTCATTTTTCTTCACATAATATAAATTCAGATCTTCTTATTCATCCAATAATAAAAAAAAAGTAGTTTCATCTATCGATCTATTACTCTATCTATCTAACAAAAAGATATATGAAAATTAACTCATTTTCATAAATAATGTTTCTATTCTGGAAGTGAGCATTCCATGATTTAAATATTTCTGTGATTCCGAATAATATCGTATGTCTGTCGACTTTTTATTGAAATAAATAAATAAACACAAACAAACTGTGATTACCCAAATAAATAAATAAACAAAATATATACAAGGAAAAAAAAATCAAATATACTGTATCTCAAGTTCGAATTCGAACTGAAAATGACGAAAGGATGAAACATTTCAAACTGAAAAGAAAATAGAAAAATAGGAAAAAATATAACTGGTTAATTGAAAATATTTTAGATTTATCTAAACTAATTAAGGAGGGGATCCCGCAACAGCTCGATTCAAAAATACTGAAAAAATATAGAAAAGCCAATTGTCTCATACATACCTTTCAAAATAACTTTGTATTAAAATAAAAATTAAAATTAATACATTCACGACTAGTTTCGACCTCATCTTCTGGTCTTTTTCCAAGCTTTGAAACAATGCTTTAAATGTAGATTGTTGACTTTTTTTTCCTCTCATTCTTTTCTTTTCAGTAATTTCATGTATTTTGCAGCATTTTCATGTCTTTTTGTTTGATTTAATCCTTGGCAGGTTCGAGTTTTTATCTTGTAAAATTTATTTTAATTTTTTTCTTCGAGTTTTAATTACTTCTTTTATTTTTAATTATTTCTAACCTGAAATAATATTTTTTTTCTTCATCCCAAGTAATTTCTGAGCAGTTGGTAAATGGATAACTTCATCCGATGAGAGTTTTCAAATATTCTTACTGTAGCTATTTTTGAGATCTCTTCTATATTATTTGAATCATTACACTTTTGTTATTAAAGCCTTTTGTGACGTTTTGTGTCAAAAGGATAAATAATAATCTTGATGCAATAATTATATTTGAGATAGTTTGTTTACTAAATGTAAATTAGAAATAAAAGTTATTATATTAAATATTACATCTAAATATTAAAGATAAAATTACGTGAAATATTAATCATTTAATAATAAAAAAATTGAAATGAAAAAGCTCATTTTTTATTAATTTATTAATAAAAAAAATACTGCGAATTATTGTAAATTAATATATGCAAACAAACAAAATAAAATATCTGAAGCTATTTGTAAACTATACAATAACTTAGAAAAAGGCATCGTTCTTTTCTCTTTAAAAAGAAAAAAAAAATCACTACAGGCTTTATTAAAAGCCAATGTATAATTATTATTTTTTTAATATCATGCCATCATCATTAATTAACATGACTTTATAAAACAGGATTATTACTACAGTTTACTCTCGATATCTCGAAGTCGAAGGGACGCTAAAAAAAATTCGAGATAGCGAGTTTTCGAGATAACAAGGTCGAGATTACAGGAATATGTAATATCAAGGGGAAAAATAATTTTTTGACATATTAAGGTTTTCCAGATATCGAAGTTCGAGATATCGAGAGTACACTGTATCATCTTATTTCAACTCTTATTTCAAAAGCCCTAAACTTCGATTGTAATCGAATTCACTGACATTTGTTTCGTTTGTTTGTGTTTTCAATATCATTATAAATTTCTATTTAATTAATGTCTTTTGATAATATTTTCTGTGGACAACAGTCAAAAAATACAAAAAAGATTTAGCTGAACTCTGAGCTGTTTATAAACTACTTTAACTGCTTGTTTAAGTCAATAGAAAGGATCAGTCAAAAATGAATAAAATGAACAAAACACAAATTCAGTAAAATATTTGTCAAAGAAATTGATTTGGACAAACAAGAAATTCAAATTTAATTTCAGTATTTTTTTTCTTTTTCTTATAAATTTATGGCATAGTCTGCAATTTTAAAATGAGTCTCAAGACTTACTGAAGTCAATACTTTTTTTTTTTTTTTTTTTCCGTAGATTACAAGATAGTAAAAGTATGCAGTCCATTTTAAAAAAATCTGTAATTTCGTCGTTCACAAAATATTTCTGAATCTGATTTAATCGTTTGGCGTTTTCAAAGAACAAACAAATCAAACAATGAATTTATTAGTAAAAGTTAACGCGAATAAATTGTGAAAATTATTTAATTTTTCTGCTTTCTGCTTTGAGTGGTTTTCACTTACAATTTATTAAATAAATAAATATATTTGCAATTTCATATTAAGTTTATTTATTTATTTATTTATTTTTGTAATATTTGCTTTGATAGAGTTTTTAAGAAAATTTAAAGAAGATCTGATCGATTTCAAAAAATTATAAAGAAAAACTTTTTTATTATTAGAATAGGAATTTTATACAAAATGGGAAATTAAGAAGTATTTATTTTATAATATTTTTTTATTGTTAAACGGAGAAGGTTTGCCTGTGAAATACAACAGCAAATGAGCATTTTATTTTTATTTTTAAAAGTAGAAATTATTAATAACTGATTTATTTTTAACTGTTAAGATTTCTTTTGGTAATGTTTCGTAAAAATACTGTTAATTAATATGGTTATCCTTCCTTACTTAATTTTTACGTGGAATAATAAGATTAATATGATAAATTTGTTTCCACAAAGCACTAATATTAAAATTCCTTATAAAGCCACCATTCGCTTTCAGGTATCGCATATTTAAAAAGTGTGTGTAAAATAGATTTACATTCTCTTACTTTTCAAAGTAAGTATTATACATTTATGCTGCTAATTTATATGATTTATATTTTAGCATTATACTGAATAGTATAATCTGACAAATGGGAGAATGTTATTTAGGAATTCTTCAAACTTTTATGGACAATATCAAGAATAATTTGTTGGGACTTGAATTCATAACTGTTAGAATCATCTTGAAATGAAGATATTGTTATAGTTTCATAATCAAAAATATAACTGGTTTATTACTGGTATAATTTCATCATACTAAAATAATAACAATAATAATGTCAAAGGTTGGAATTCAAAAATTCTTGTCAAAAACTATTAACCCACAGGAAATGAATCAATACAATAAAGATCACAACCATAGACTAAGTTAATCAAAATTGTTTTTCCTTAATTCTGTTTGCCTTCTTAAGTGAAGATTACCTTGGATTTCTAGTTGTACTGGATTTTCAAACATTATTTTTATATGTTTTTTCGTAGACTTACCCCAAATTCTTATCCAGATATGAGAATGTTACCATTACTATTATTAAAAGGCATTTTACAGTCTGACCCTTCTTAAAAAGAACTATAAAATTTGCAAGAACGGTGCAAAAGGTCTTTGTAATCTATTCAATATATGTAATTAGCCTGCAATTTTTTTTTTTAATGTTTTAAATCATGAAGCAGTTCTCTGCACAATCATAAGTGGAGAAGTTATAAACTGATGATGAGAAGGTTTCTAAACACTACAACTTACATCATAATTCCAGAGTATGTTTAGATGTAAAAGCTTTATTTTAAAATCTTCATTCATTTCTAATTAAATTCGAAGATAGAAATCTACTACTGATAAAAACAAGCGTGTTCTGGGGCTTCGTGGAAAAAAAATCCTTAATGGGTATCTTTTTTTTTGGTTATGAATTGTTAAAAATCGCGATAAAAAACTTATGTCGTAAAGGGTTCGAGAGTCAAAAAAGGATTGGAACCTCTGAAATATAATCGAATAATATCTCTAACAGAAAAAGAACTTAGTTATTAATGGCATAGGTTAATTGTTTTTTAGGCTAAACTGTTACAATACAGTTGGTCTAAAGGAAAAAAAACTAATGTGGAATTTTTGGATAAAGCAACAGAGGTTATATTTCACTGGAGACAATTTCAACAATAACTTAGGAGGCTAACTTCATTATATAAATGAAAAATAAGTAAATAAATACTTTATTATTATTCTAGCCATTTTTAATCATCTGCCATTATTTCTAATTATGTTGTTATGTTAAAAATATTTTTTGTGGTACAGTGTTATAAGCTATTATCAACTTCAAATGTATTTATGCTTATTTCTGGTATTTATGCGTATGATTACAAGAACTATTCGAATGTAAGTATTTATTGTAAAAACATTAACAAGTGAGGAAACCTCACATGATTCTTGGTTCACTTTGTTCAATGCGATATTTTTGAAGCAAACTCTATTGAACAGATTATTTTTCCATCTGTTTTATATTGGTTTCAATCAGAATTCTGGCCCCAACGTAGTAATAGTTGTAACCTGGCAACATTTATTTAAAAAATAGAGCCAAATTAGAAATGTTAAAAATTGTTCTACAGTTGATGTATCTAAATCAATACGTTATCTTATACAGTAGAACCTCCTTATAACGGACTAATAGGGGCTGAAGGTTGTCCGTTTTAATGAAAGTCCGGTTAATAACAAATAATTCTTATAGGGGTGTAATGCAGCAGGGTGTACATCAATGAAAGTACAATAGTTAGCTATAAAAAGCGTTTATTATATATCAAATAAAAAACAGCCTTCAACATAGTAGGTTAAATTGAAAAAGATGTGAACGGTTAGACTGCATTAATTTTTAGAACAAGAAGGTCCTTGTTCATTGCTCACATTCATTGGTTTGAAAAAATAATTTATTTTCTGCTGGGTTTGTTTGCTGCTTATTTCTTCAGTTAATAACTGACGGAGGTGCCGTAAGTGTTCATAATATGGAAACACATTTTCATTTGCCGATTGTTCAACATATTAAATAACAAAATTTAAATGGTCTTTCACTTCGCTCACCTTAATTGTAGGCTGCAATGTTTTTTAAAACTGTCCGTTATAAGCGACGTCCGTTTTAATAGGGTCCGTTATAATGAGGTTCTACTGTATATGCATGTCTCCGAAATAGCAGAACTCGAAAAACAGTAAAATAGTAAGTTTTTATCTTAGTCTTCTCTGTTATAAACTGTTCTCCTACAATACATCAGAAGTATTTGATCGCATTTCAAGCCATTCCTTCAACAGATACTAGCCAGCAATCTTTGTTGTCAATCAAAGCATGTGGTAGACTGAAAATAGTCAAACGTCTCCATGTATCTTCAGCAACATCTAGCTGGTGGATTTTCAAATGGAAATAGTGTTAACCAGGATGACTTTAAGAACTCAGTGATGCCAGTCAAGTAATATAAAGGCCTACTAGTTTTAATCAGTAAGGTGGTTAATTAAAAAACATTAATCAACTTAAAAAGTATTGTGTTAAACGTATTTGCATTAAATGTAGATTATTGTTACAATTTTAATAATTGATTGTTTATTTCAGTTTGTATTCACTTAAGAATCATCCATCAGAGAAGTCTATTTAGGTTTATCTTTGACACAGAATGAAAAAATAAATAAAAGAAAAGAATGGTGTAAATTAGTTAATATTAAACCAATCAATAACGTAAAATCTTACAATTAAAATAAATAAATCATGACAAAAGAAACTAGGTCAATTGAGATTATTTTCATAGACTAAGTTACTAAGTCTAATAAGAACGTAATTCATAGGTAATTATAATTTTCCAAATCATGAAAATTAAGAAATGTGAAAAAGCTATAAAATTTTCCATCAAAAGCATCAGTCTTGAAATAACAGCAAGCAAAGCATTGTAATAATAATAATAATAATAATAGACCTCATTCAATGAATGAATGAATGCTAATCGCCTGTGATCTCCTGACCTCTGCTCAATCGCATCGTTCAAGGGAAATCAGTGGCTTATTTTGCATGGACGTTTTGGAATGTCACACTGGATTATCCGTGGCTTAGACACAGCCCCGATATGACCTTTACGGATGGGACACCAGTCGATTCAAAGAATTAAATGAACAACACAAGAAATCTCGGCGCTCAATCAGAAAGATAATTTCAAATTTAACAATGAAAAATATTGAAACATAAACAATGGTATTTTTGTACGCTTGAGTTAGATTTATAAGGTGATATTTATAAATGTATAGCTGTCATACATGACGACTATCACATGCATAGTTTTTATTAATGAAAATAAACACAGGAGGTAATATTTTATATTATTCATGTAGTTGTCTATGTCGTTTATGTAACGTTTTAATTTGATATTTGGCCTTAATTATTCAATAATCTTTTACAATACAAAAGTAAATAAACAAATAATAAAAAAAAATCTGCATTATGACATACTTTAAAATTTTGTATTTTTTTTGCTTTATTACAGTCCTCCCTCATTCTTTTTTTAATAATAGTGACGACCTTCTTTAAACTATTTATAAAAATATATAAGTAATTGCTAATTTTATTTAATAGACATTACCTCAACTGAAGGCGTTAAGACCGATGGCCGCTAAACTTTAGTCGATTTTAAATGTATTCTTAAAAACAAATCAGAACTATGTAATATTTACATGATACTAGATATTAAGGAACATTTAAATATACCGTAAATATATTGAATGATTTAAATATTGAATAATTTAACATGTTTAACATATTTCTGGAGTGATTTAATATTGCATTTAACATATTCAAAATACGTTAAATGATTTAAAATAAATATTATTATAGCGATTTTCATAATTTTTAGCTATTCTATTACTTTTTGTCATTAGCAAATATTCTTTTAGTGTTTTTTTTCTAAAATTACTTGAACTCCGAAAGATTCAACGGAAGCCTTCAAAACTCATTTCTTTGAATCCAAACGGCGCTGGTAACAATAACAACACCACCGTTAATAGAATCTACTGATGATTGTTGCGTGGGTGTTAAAAGTCTTTAATTGTCTTACCTTGGAATGGATATCCAGCGAAGAGGGGACGGATGTTCAGAGCTCCAGACACCGCCATTAGGTTTACGACACGCTTTTGCCAGGTGTGAGCTCAGGTGTGGCCAAGGAGAGGTTCTTCAATTCTACTCATGAGACGGCTACCGTGGGGGACCCACCGCCGTATTTGGCCGCGGGAAATATTCGGGGATAGGGCGGCCCCCTCTGCTCCGCTGGGCTTTATTCATTAAGGGCACGGGACTCTTTGATTCCAAAGAGATCGCCGTCGATTGGTTGACGCATCAAAGGTATGTTGGACCCGGTGCCGCCTTCCCTCCATGTTGAGAGCGAACACAGCCAATGAGCGACGCTGACACCGAGCAGATGAAGTTGACAAGGAGAACCGTTCGCCC
This sequence comes from Thereuonema tuberculata, assembly GCA_023159025.1. Classification (NCBI taxonomy): domain Eukaryota; kingdom Metazoa; phylum Arthropoda; class Chilopoda; order Scutigeromorpha; family Scutigeridae; genus Thereuonema; species Thereuonema tuberculata. Next base: position 46,792,915 of record JAFIDM010000002.1, read on the forward strand.
GTGATTGGAGATGGCGGTGACACGCCTGCACACGACACCGACCCCAGCATCTTCACAAGAATGAAGTACTGTCTCCACTTCACGCCTATAACGGCAAACATCTAGTTTATATCTTTCATTTTCTGTTAATTCATGCTCTTTTGTCATTTATAAAAATGAAGTGCAAACTTCTTCCTAGTTGAAAATAAGACATAATAAGTAATTAAAAAAAAAGTATTTTTTTTTTTCAATCATAAAGTAATATGCAGTTAATAATTTTGATTTTTTTTAATACTTTTATTTTTAAAAATCGAAAAATTTGACTTCATAAAAAATTGTAAAATTATTAATTCTCAGTGCAGCTTCTCTTATTGGAAAACAATATTCACAACATGAATAAAAAATAATTCTTAATGAATAAGGACACTTACATTAAAATAAAATTTCTTGTAAGATTTTATATTCAGAATTCTTCATTTAAAATCAATATGTTAATGTATGTTTTCCTTTAGTTAAAATAAAAGACGGCCTCTATAAATTCAAATGGTTTCAGGATTTGAAATAGTCTATAATTTAGATCTATACTGAATTTAATGAAACTAAAAGAGTTTACCCGTTATTGAAATTCGATCAATGTGATATCAAATACCTTTTAAAAAGTAAAGATCTTTTCAATAAGTGACATTCAGCTTTACAGATATTGAATCATTTATTTTTATCATTAATTTTTTTATATCTTTTTAATTTTCAAAAGAACCAATAATTTAAATTATCCATAAGTTTATAACATAAAGTTTGTTATTGTTATAGACAACTGACTCGAGATTACCCTTTTGTGGGATTTCGGTTAATGCTGGTCTTATATCTAATAAACGTTCTTATCAAGATTCCTTTAAAGCAATCAGAAATATGTTACAACGTATGACATTAATAGAATGAAATTTTATGGCTACAAGTATTTTGTATCTCGTTTTTTACATCCAAAATCAGTCTTTTACAACATGTTGGCAATTGAAATGTTATGAAAGGAATGTTAGAGATAAAATTCATTTTAACCTGTTCTCTTCGAGTAGGATCGTAAACTTTACTGTGATGTAACTTCAGACATTCTTTGTAAAGTGAGAATATATAGGGTACGTTTTAGTCTTATTTATACAACATTGCTACGACAGTGAAAAGAAGATGGAGAATATATTTTACAATGCCTTCTCCATTGTATATCTGTAAAAACAGCTTGGAATTGTTCATGTGTTTTTTGTAGATGCTGATTTATATTGAGTGCAATTATTATTATTCCTGGTCTTCAAGGAATCGAATACCTTCAATAGAATCTAGTAAGCGATGCCTGAAACGAATATTTTGTAGCAGACAAGCAGAAGTCACTAACTGTGATAGAAGCACTTTCAGTTTTCGAATATATAATAATAACTATTATAGGAGGCATAAAAAATAGAATAAATCTTGATAATTCGAGATGTGGACCTTTCTTTTATATATTTATCGAAAGTAGATTATTCCAGAATCCAAATCTTTGAAGTTAAACTGACCATCTGATGCTGCTAAAAACAGTTATTATGGGTTGCACTATTATTACTCTGGCAACTATGGAGTTCTGAAATTGTAATTGTAAATATATTCTAATACAAAATAAGCTTTTTATGGCAAATTTCTTGTGGATGTGTGTTTGGTGTTATGAACCGAAGCCATATTAATAAGTCCATAAGCAGCGTGTGCTATGCAATCAATTACACACATTGGTATTTCATAAGGGCACGTTAAGTGGCTTGGCCGAATCAATTTCTTTGGGGTTTAGAATGAGCCAAACAGCCAAGGCGAAAGCTGTTCACACGGCAGGTGTCGCTGCGGTTTCCACCAACCTTTTTAAGTTGTCCCGTTCGTTCCGGACTTTCTCCTTCTCCCACCGCCGTGGCCCCTTTACGCTAACTGTGAAAACGCTCGCCTTCTGACAATTTACGGCCCTGACCCTGAGGTCAGACGTTTTTCCTCGGCAGAAGGAAAGGGTTGTTCGGGCAAATGAGTCTCCCAACAACAACTGACTCCATTCCAAACACCTTTCGCTAACGACATTCGGCCAAAACACAAAAGACTTACAAACTTTCTTAACAAAAAATAAAAAAAAGGAAATATACCAAAATTTAATTGGATGGATTTTCTAGTAATTAACCTACCAATTTATTTTTCTATAGACCTACTAAATATTCTTACAATTACCCGATTTTTTTAAATAAACTGTTACCATCTGTAGGAAATAAGTTTTGAAACAAACAAACAAACAGATAAATAAATAAATAAATAAATAAATAAATAAATAAATAAATAAATCTAATTTTATTTTTTTCAATAAAATTAAAAATGTAGAAATATACAGGTCTACTCTTCGAAACGAATTTTCCAGATTAATGATGAAAGTTTAAAAGTAAAACCTTTTTGTCAAACAGCTCTAGGAAGTGTAATTTCTATATTTTAAAAATCATTATATCTTCATCAGGTCCGTTTTCCGAAAAGTAAAAAAAAAAACTTTTTAATAAAATTCGGAATGAATTAAGATATAATAATTGTTTAATAATTTATAAAAAGTTAGTAATATAATATAATATAATATAATATTACTGAAGGCGTTCAGCAATAAGAAACAAAATAAATAGTAACGATTAATAATTGAAGAAATAAATTAATGCTTCCCCTTACAGTGTATGAACGAAATTGATGATCCTCTACTTTTATAACTACTACTATTTACTTAGGTATCTACTTACTTTTATTATTTTTAATATTTTTTAATGATTTAGTTAGTACTATTAGTTTAGTTTTGAGTTTGCATGTAATTTGACAAATCCAAATCAGACATGCTTATGATGATGATTATTATTATTATTATTATTATTTGTTTTTACTTTAAATTGTATTGTGAAGTCGATAGACGGTAATTTCGTAAAAACATTATTTTTATATAGTATATATTATTTACTGAAAAATTTTAATTCTTGTAAACGCGGGTCCACTTTGCTTTCAATTCAAAAAACAGTTGTGTACGAAATTTATTTTATTTATTTAGTCTCATAATGAATCAAACTGATATTATACTTTACATAAAAAGTTGGTTTTAAGTGGTTTGCTTGGTCTCCGAAACGGTAAGAGTTAGAAACACTAAGTTTTTGTTTTAGTGTTTTAGTGAACTAAATTTCTAGTTTTAATCCAATTTTTCCTACCATTTTTTTTTCACTAGAAAATTAGCACTAGTTACAAAAAGAACTGTGTAATGAAGTGATTGCTTTACTTGGCGTTTTGCCATTGGAGGTAGTATTGATTTTTCTTTTGTAGTCATAAATATCAGATGAAACATCGTTGTCATTAATTGTTCTTATTCTATTCACGCTTAACTGCTTACGTTTGGAATTGTAAGGTTAAATGCTAATTGTAGCTCCAATCAGCACCCCGGGTTCCACGAGCCTTGCACGCGAGTCTCCTAATGAACTCTTCCTGACTGTAGGAAATCAATGTGCTTTCCTCCCACCTTCCCTTCTCCATTACCCTACCCTGCAGGAGGGGTTTTCAAAGCGATTTGCGCCGTGACATCGCCAAGTCCCAGCCACCGGTCGAGTCGCTTGACTGCACTGAGCTACAACACAAAGGAATCAGCAGCTGAGATGACGGATCATCCGAATCACACCACCAAGAAAGAAATATGGGAACAAATAAAAATTACTGTTAGAAAAACTATTTATTTTTTAGAAAAAGCTATACATAAGAAATAACTTCAGTATATAAAGATAAAAAAGCCAACTATTACGGCACAAATTCAAAGTAAAAGTTGGGAAAAAAAAAATAATAATTAAAAAATGAAAATAACAAATTAAATACAATAAAATCCGACATACGTTTCGGAACCCCTATTTCCTAGGTTCCATTATCAAGAAAATTTCAGTATATGTTTATTGAGATTTGAAGCTGTGATAAAATAATAATAATAATAATAATAATAATAATAATAATAATTATTGATATCTAATTGATATTGCAGTGCCTATCAGCAAGAACATGTAGAAAACTCACGCAGACAAGATCAGTAAATACACCGATCTAGTACACGAGCTCCAGAAGCAGTGGAGGCAGGATCGGGTACGTGTTGTACCCATCGTTCTGTCTGCCACTGGTCTGGTGCCTCACACATTGCACCACAGTCTCAGCACACTAGGACTTCACAAAATCACTTACGCACAACTGCAGAAGGCTGTGGTACTCAACACTACACGCATAGTTAGGAAATTTATGGACACAAGCACACATCCCTAATCATTCTTGCACACATCTTTACACTTGGCAGTATGTGCTTTGGTCCTTGACCCGCCATATTGTTTTTGCTGGGGAAACCCAAGGTTTGAAACATACAAACATAATAATAATAATTTTGACCACAATGCTGTCAACACCATTTCAAATCATATTTTTGGGAATAGAACACGAATTAACCAGTATTTTCTGAATTACATTGCAATTAACTACCACTAATAAAGAATCAAAATTTATTAATTAACCCAATATGTTTAAGATTTCAACTTGAGTTACTTATACATCGGAAGCGCAGTGGTGCCTCAAAGGAAAAAATACACAATGAAAAACTCACCAATGAATAGTGAGGAAATTCATGTGCCAGCAGTGCGCAGGCCTCAATGAATTTTTTAAAGCATAAGATTTCAAACTGCGCATTTGAATTATTAATAATAACAATGGGTGAGACCAAATTATTCACAAGTGACGTCCTGGGACAGCTTGTGTTACTTGTCTGATGTAGTGGAGTAACTTTACGCTTAAAATACTGAGATATACTTTAAACCAGTGCTTCTCAACCGGTGTGCCATGAGGATATCTTTGGTATGACCTGAGAAAATTTGAGAATGCAATCTGTAATCAAAAATTAGCTGCACACAATATTCGGATCTAGAATAACATATAAACATCAAATAACAGAAATATGAAATACATTCTGTTTCATTCTAAGAATTAAGGTTAGTAAAGCATTAATTCTCATTCAAATCGGATTTTTCAAGGAGTTCGTCTTATGTGAAAACTTTATAACTGCTTTTCTTAGAAGTAAAGAACAAGTTGGGAGAAGATAAATGAGTCATGTCCACAACACAGCTGCGGTATCCAGACACCAACACTGACAAAACATTTTTTCTCACCAACATCGTGATAAAACATTTTTCAAACTGAGATGAACCTAGATCTTTCAATAAAATAATTAACTATTCACGTATAAACTGCAAGCATTTCGATGAAATTTTGTTGCCGAATTTGATCAGGCTTTAACCAAAACAACTTTTTTTATCGTAGGACTCAAGTTATGTCAACTTCTTTTTTTCTAAATTTCTGAATTTTAGTATCTCATCAAATGATTAGAAACTTTCAACTTTTTAAAAACCAAGTTGTAAAATTCCTTCTTTTCTTTGATCAGAAGTGATATTTTCCTAAAAGTTATTAATTATGTGCTGGGGTCTAAAATTGTATTAAGTAATTTTGAGTCATTCCTTGTCCAATCAACAAGTGATCTCAACTTTGGCGTTTTAGTTTGTCATGATTTTTCTGTGTATAATCAGGCAGTAGCTTTTTGAAACTGAATTCTAGAAAATGACGAAAAATGGTAAATTTTGTGCCAACTCCTATTTACACAAGCTGTTATTACTCAGCAACCGTTCATCCTACAGAGCTCAACCAGATGTCATTTTAAAGCCCTTAAAAAGGACTTTGTATTTAAAGTATTTTGACAAAAAAAGTTTTTTGAACACTTCTTAAAATTTTTTGTTTTCGAAAAAGTCTAAAACCATTTTAGTTTTTTCCGGAAAAATTTATTTAAAACATAATTGTTTTCTAAGCATTTTCCCAAACTTTCAAGATGGGATACCAACGATACATTTACCTATAATTTTAAAATTGACCTTGTAATTGAAACATATCGAACATCATGTTCAAAATCTTTTTCTCAAAAAAAAAAAAAAAAAAAAAAGAAGTTAAATTCTTGGCTTTTTTGAGGTTTTCAAAAACAAAAGTTATGAATGTAGTCAAAAATTATTTTCTTTCAAAACACCTGAGTGATGTATCAAATAAAAGCCCTTCCGTAGCTTCAGACTATATACAAAAAGTCATGACAATCTGAGGCGTAAAGGTTCAATATATTTTTTTTTTCATATTGATTTGAGACTTCTGTTACTTTACAAGAAGAGGAGTTGATTAGTTTGACTTCTGAGAGGCTCATATATTTAACAGCCAGGAATTCATCTGGTAGGTATCTCCCTAATTCAATAAATATTGAAACTTGCCATCATCCCTATTTATGAAGATGTCCTTATTTCTAAACTGTTGCTTGGAAATTATTATATTATATAAAGACGTTATTCTGTCTGTCATTCTGTCTTAAGACTTTACGTTTTTCCAATTTTGTGACCAAACTATAAGAGATAGATTGGTC
>JAFIDM010000002.1:46799722-46811365 GCA_023159025.1 Thereuonema tuberculata
TGTTTTGTTCATTCCAGCCCTACTCCATCCACGCAATGTTTTGTTCATTACAGTCCTACTCCATCCGTGGAATGTTTTGTTCATTTCAGTCCTACTCCATCATTGCAGTGTTTTGTTTATTCCAGTTCTACTCCATCCTTGCAATCTTTACTGAGTTATCGGAAAAGAACTTAATTATTGAGCTTGAATGTATTCGTTCATGTTATACAGAGAATAACATCTTATAAGACGTTGAGAGAAAAGAATTTAAAAAAAAATCTGAAATGAAAAAAAATCAAAACAATATCTACATGGTCCTAAACAGCCTAAGTTAAGAATTTATTTGGTCCCGTTAAGTCAAAACTTGTGGAAATGTACAAGGAACAGGCAAGCATCTAAAGAAACATCTTTTCATCTATGAAAATGAGATGTATGTATGTATGTAGTGAAGGTGGGTGGCAGAAGCCAAGCACTGCCACCAGAGGTACTATCCCACGGAAATATGGAGAGAAAGACTGAGAAAGTATGGTGGGAGAAGTGCAGGGGAAACGGGAGAACCCCGAGAAAACCTGCCCAGCGCGGATCGTCCACCATCACGAAACCCACATGAGAACCGAACTCGGGACTCAGAGGTGAGAGGCCGATGTCTTAGCAACAACGCCAACCGCGCGGCCTATGAAAATGAGATACATGAGGATTCTTTGGTTGTTTATCGATTACATTGACAATTTCAGATATGATTTTCTTCCTCTTATTTAGGACAAAGTAATCTTGGATTTTAAATAAAAATTAATTGCAATAATTATTATTTAATTCATTATAATTCATATATTAAATAATATAATAAGCTAATTAACAATTCTTAATGTAATTTACATGATTGTGAATATTCATGGATTTATACGGGAATTTACTTCAAGTGGGAGGAAGGCAAGAAAGTCGACCTGTAACAATAAAAAAATTTTTTTCAATATTTTGGAGGCAGAGGCCTACATATATCTATGGAACGGTCGGTTGCTTTTTAGATATGAAATTGTGTGAGGTGGTGATGATTAGATTGTGTTAGTTTGGGGAAATCCTTCACATTCATTTGTTCTAATTACTGTTTCTTGTATTTAACAAAAAAATAAAACAAAGAACATGTTATCAATTATTTCGGTTGTTTGTTTATACTTTAGTTGTTAGTTATTTTTTTTTTTTTTTACGTTAGTTGTCTGCCGTGCGGGCGTTGTGTCGACATTGCCGTAGCAACGCCTTTGGGGGCCCGGGGCGGGAGTTCCATTATTCCACAACCAAAAAAAAAAAAAAATCTCCTATTCAACAACCAAAAAACAACGTTGTGGTAAAGAGAGCTGGTCGGGTTAGGGAATGGGGCCCCTAGGCTGGCTGGTGGGGCCCCCTAGGCCAAGGCCTTCATCAACCAAAAAAAAAAAAAAAAAAAAAAACGTTGTGAATAGGACCAATAATAAATTTTAAATATGAATTCGTCTCGTCGTGGGGCCCTTCCCAGGCGGGGGCCCGGGGTGGCCCCCCCCCCCTTGCTACGCCACTGTGTGTCGGTATCTGGGTTCGATTCCCAGTCGTGGCTTGGCTGTTTCAATTTCCTTTCCTGTGTTTGTTAGCCTCCTCTTCACTTTCTCTTCGGTCTGACGTCATTCATTAATAGCGTCCTGAGGAAGGCAAACGGGAAACCACCTCAGTATCTTTCCCTCGGAATTCTAAGGAGTCGTCTAGGGGTTCGCCATCTTGGGAACACTAGCGCTCCATGGAACACGGTCCTTCGAATACGAAGATCGCCCTTCGGTGCGAGCCGCCCCTACCAGGAAAAGTAGCGTGAAATCTTTCATTTAAATTTCTAGGTTATATTATTTCCGAGGAACTTATAATTTCTTTAACAATGATACTTCATTAAACAATTTTATTCTTTAAAAATGATAATTTCTTTAACAATGATACTTCATTAAACAATTTTATTCTTTAAAAATGATAATTTCTTTAACAATGATACTTCATTAAACAATTTTATTCTTTAAAAATATCTTTTTCATCGCTTGTTAAATCAATGACTCATGGTACTAGATGATCAAGAAAGCACTATCCAAATATTAAGTGAATTCTTAACAATACAATTAGACTTTCCTTTTCATTAGCGACGTGTGCTGCTCGTTGGGGATCATCAGCCAGGACTAATCATTTGATGAGCAGCTGATGATCGCCAATAAGCGTGAAATACCTACAGGTTATTAGGATGTCACTTGTTAACGGGGAACGTATAAATTCTTAGGACTAAGAACTAAACGAGCGTAAATCACATGGGGATGGTTTTATTAGGAAATTTTCTTTGCTTGTTAGTTTCATCGATTTTTCTTTAAATTTACACTATTTAAATGTATTAAAATGCGAGTTGATAAACATAAATTGAAAGTAAATGAAATCTAATTTAAAAAAATCCAACAACAAAGAATATAAGATACAGGACGGTTCAGGAATAATGTTCCACTAACCTTAAAATTAGAAACAGTCTCTTTTTTCTGTTTCATTATGAATATTGATAGCCGATTGCTTAATTATCATTCACAACCAAAAACTAATAGTACAAATTAATTTATTAACAGTTACATAAAGAAGAACTTTTAGTATCTTTTTTCAAGGATCCTTTGTAACTACTTTCTTAACTTTTTTTTTTCTCACCTCGGTAACCGGAACTGGATAACCGAACCTCCCAAATTTAATTAAACTTAGTGCGAGAAGACAATTTGACGGAGACAGATGGCGCTAGTGTCAGCCCTTACCCCTAGTGGGTGCTTATCACCCATTGCGCCCCCCCCCCCCTCCCCACCTCCTGCCACCAAATCCCCTTCCTCGTCCTTCTTCAAGTCCCCCCCAAGGTGCTGGTGCTGTAGTTCCCACCCCCCCCCCTTCCGCCATCATTTAGGAATAAGGCTTAAAAAAATATTGTAAACAATTACGAAAGTGGATGCTACCATCACCTGTAATGGGATTTGATATCGCTCAATTACTCCTTCGCGCAGGAATTTCTATGGAATGTTTCAAATATTACTCGGTACATTTTTAAGTAGTTATGTTAATAAATAATTGTATATTTTGAATGATTTGCTATTAAAACTAGCTTGCGTTTGAAGCCTTGCTATGTATTTGGAGAAATAATTTGATAGAAATCTAAAACAGAAAATTAGATGGAGTTAGAGTTCTTGTTCAAATCACTTCAGTGTGAAAGACAGAAATGAAATTGACTTAAAATTTTGTTTTGCTTCTTGCAATTAAGATCAAAAAATATACGCTAAGAAATTAGTGTTACTCTGGCAATTCATATTTTGAACGGATGTTATGGAAAAAAATAAACTTCCAAAGTACTTGGGATATAATGAATTAATTGTGAGTTACTTCTGAAAAGATTTTCCAACTTCACATCATTTAAGTATTTTTGCATCATAAAAAACATTAGCTTTGGATTCTAACATGCAAAGATGACATTGGTTTATTTGTTTTTCTCCAAGAGTAAATACCTAACTGCGATTAAAGACATTGGTACTTTAATATATAAATTATATTTGTTAATTTCTTTAAATCAATTACATTTTGAATCGAACCTAATATTATCTTCGTGAGTTTTTCCAAAATATTTATTATTCCTATTGCCTATTTATTATTTCCATAGCCAGATAAATATAAACAAGAATGGGTTTGTATTAAATATATTTTTTGCCAAATTACAAAAGAACTGAGATGTAAAGTTGGTCTTAGAAATTTCGGATGTCCTCATAGAAAACGTTAAATTATATTTGATGATTTTTGATCATAGGCTCTTAAACGTAGATCACTTTACACCAAAATTAAAACGGTGCCTAAAGATGCTATTCAAATAAGGATAAACATTTAATGAATTATCGTGCTCACATGTGGATGGCCGTGTTCATTCTAAAACTACTCGTCAAGAAAACTAAAATTCGGGGATGTATATTAAACCAAACTCCTGAATCTGTTTTAAGAGAATTCACTTCATGCGGGTAAAAAAAATAAAAAAATAAATATTTTCCTTTTAGTTTTATTATTTAATTTATAATTATTTTATTATTATATTAACATAAGACACAGTACAAGACAAAAAAATATAAGCATCACATCTTTGACTGGAGTAATTGAGCAACTCAAGTCTCACTCAGAGACCTAAGAATTGTCCAAATATCTTCGTGAATTATAAGTTGTGCCTAGCAGTGATGTTTTTTGCAGGTCTGTTATTGAAATATTGGAAAGTTCCAAACTATTAAGGTATTTTGCAAATTCCTTTGATGTGGCACCAAGGCATCAATGACTATAGGTGTCCCAGTGGTAGGTTTGTTCCATAATCGAGAAATCTCAATTTTTAGATCCTATAGTCTATTTTGTGATTCTTCCTGTTTTTTCTCAACAATTCGTGTATCTCCAGGTATTGCCACATCTATTAGAAAAATACATTTTTCTACTATTGTTATGTCTGGTGTGTTGTGATTCAACGGATTGTCAATTTGTATTCGGAAATCCCAAAGGATTTTGACCTCATCATTTTGTAACACTTTTTCAATAGTAGACTATGTTCCCGCCAGTTTTGGAAACTGGAAAATTGATATTTTTTGCATAGATTCCATTATTATTATTATTATTATTATTATTATTATTATTATTATTATTATTAAAAAAAGAAGGACTTGTTTCTCAAATACAAAGTACACTAATCCGAAATTACATTGCCCCAAACTTAGGCTGTGATCCCAGTTTGCATATCTTCTGAAGTGCGAAAAATATGTAAAGACATTATTGTTTAGGTACTGACCGCAAAAAAAACAACAACAATAAAAAAACATCACGGGAAGGTGATGCCATTTTTTTTTATTTTGAATTAGATTAAGCTTTCTCTTTTAATTAAATAAATCATATCAATATATCATATACAAATATAGCAGTTAGAGTTTCAATTTTTATCTTGAAAGATTTCCCAAACGGTAAGACCTGGAAACAGGAAATCTTGAACGAGTACAACTGCAGTAAAATTCAATAATGGATTAGATTTATCTTAAAACAGTGGTTATAACAATGCCAATAATTAAACTGCATTTGTCCTATATAGAATTAAGAAACGTAGTGAATTGTTAATAATAATTACACAGTTGTTACTTATAAACTTTACACAATTTAAATTCAGCTAACTAAATAAACTACTGCTTATCTTACTATAGCTGTACTAGATATTCAGTTCTTATTAGAAACTAAATATTTCTCTAATCGACTTCATTTCAGATAATTACGATGAAAAAAATCGAAGAATAATGAAAATATTTTTCCTAAAACGTTTTTGATTTGACATTACTGCTTTTTTTTTGTTTCTCCGAAGATTAGCTCTATTTGGAAATTGAAAGATTTCCATTTATATATTTTCCATATTAAAAGATAAATATAAAAATATTTTTTTAATTAATAACAAATTTTATTTCATTCAGTAAAAAGTACTTAATGTCATTCTTTTAATAACAGGTCATTTTATCGCGATCGAATTAAAATTTCCATTAACGGGATTGAGTAATTGGTCATTGAAAAAAAAAAAAAAACTAAAATTTCTTTTTCTACGTTATAGAAAAAAAAAACAAAAAACACTGACATATACTTGTTTTATTTATATCTTTTTAATATTTTTTGAAAAAAAAATTAATAATGCAGTTTTTGTAATGTTTCTGCCCTCTAGGGAAGATTTTTTGAGAACCCCGTTTTCTTCTTTTCCTTTCGATGAAGTTTACATTTTCTTGACTACCATTGAAACTTTCATTCACCAAACTTGTTATATTAAAACTGCATTTCATTAAAAAGAAAATAAATGTAATTCTTATATTCCTAATCTATTCAGACTTTCCTTATATTTATTACAATTTCGACTAAGTGAGATACGTGTCAGTATCTACATAGATCTTTGTAGGGAAGTGTAAATGAATCTAAACAGACAGTTGGTTCTCCACTGTCCACATGGCGCTTAATTTACTACCGTAATGGAATAAATGATTGCACCGCTCTTATTTTACCTGTAAGGTTTTTATTAGGGTCTAATCTTTTTAGTATTTTTCGACATGCAGGTAGGGTGCTCTATCCAATCAACACTTCCCCTTTTGCACGGGATCTTGCATGATGTAGGGGGTTTCTCGGCAGGGGGCCAATTTTGACACCACCCAGGGCAGCACATCTATTTCCTCTACTCGTAAATTAGTAGTAAAGAACTAAATTGGAAGTTCCTGTTCTGCCGAATCCGAATTCACTGAAACACGCATTTTCTTGTTCAGTTTCGGAAAAAAAAGTGTGTTCACTCGGGGGACACTTTATCCTACAAACTTAAAAGAATTAATACTTCTAATGAACATAGACAGGATTAAACCTCACATTGGGACAATCTCACTTAAAAGTAATAAACTTGTTAAGCAGATAATTAAACAAAAACTGTCAATAGTGGACAAAAAATTATGCTTTTTGTTAATAATTTCTTTTAGGACGTTAATATTTGCTTTCAGTTGTTAAGCATTTTGTTTGAAAATCATTTTCTTCAGCAAAACTGCTTATGAATACAAAAATAAAACAAACATAATTTATTAGTAATAAGAAATTACAAAAAGATATTAAAGCCTTATTTTCTGGGGTTAAAAATATTGGGTTTCTCTTATTTTTTCTGCGTTGTATAAAAAACTGAAAACTACACAAAGGAAATAATTTACAAAAGGAGATCATAATGACCACTGAATACAAACAGTCTACCTTCAAATTTCCATGTGCTGAAAATTGATTGCATTCTCAAATACGCATTTTTAAGTCGCTCAATTTACTTCATTTCAATCAAAACAAGTTTAAATTTAAGATGAATTACAAAATATAATAAGTGCTTAGATATCATTGAAATCCATTGTTTGTCGTTAGCAAGAATTATTATCGTCGCGGCGAAAGTTGGACCCCAAACACATTATCATTGACTAATTTCTCCAGTATCAATGCCGTAAGCTCCGCAGAAAATATCAATCTCAATTATCAAAAATAGGAAATATCAAAAATCTCACAGCTTCTTGAAATCGACGAGCAATGTTAAGAATAATTTCCCTTCTTGATTTTTGAGACCTTTTCCTCGTCGAAATGTTGAATGTGAATCAACGACCGCCATTTTCTCTTACATTTGAATGTGACCGACAGGCCAGGAAAGGAAAATCTATCATCTGCGTTGCATTCTGGGAGATTCATCTTTGGCCGTACTGATAATAAGCTCTTGATATTTTTGCCGTGGGGATTTTCGTAGCGGAAATTTCTGCATAAGATCGAAACGGGGAAACTGAGTCTTAAAGGCCAAAGTTCATCAAAAACTGGAATATAGGGGGAGTAGTTGAGGAATTCCTCACTCTGGATGATAGTTCTCAATATTTCGGCTCAGTCACCTTGGGCCTTCGTTAAGAGTTTTGAAAACAATACATAAATGCGCCCTTGCTTTTTTTTATTTTTAGGGATGACATACCGATTTACATCACTAGATTTTCCTCCTCACCAAAGTAGGATGAAAAATAAAAAGAATTTCTTTTTACTGATAAGTTATTACTTTTTTATTCATGGTAGATATTATAAAAAGAAGATTTTATGGAAAATTCGAAATTGGCAAGAAATCGAATTACTGTATTTATCGGCGTATAACAGCATTTTTTTTCCTAAAATTTAGGGTTGGAACTCTACCTGCGTGCCTACTACTTTTATTTTAAATTTTAAGTTTATTTCTCATTCACACATAACTCCCAGAATTCTTGTGATAATCACAGTTTGGCTTTGCATTGTTGGACGGAGTGATTCATTGAACATGGAAGAGTTTTAATACGGGTCCAGTAATGTCTTTTTTTGAGTAGGCATACTTAAAATGTTGGCTGAATTCATTAAATAGAAAGTTCGTTGATTTTTTTTTAGCCTAGCAAAGTGGGCTCATGAAACCAGTCTGTCTGTCTATGTGTACGTCTCCCTCCATCCAATACCTTTTGAACCGTTGCGATGGATCTTCATAAAATCAAAGCCTATTTTAAGGATTAGGAACGATTTAATCGTCTGAAATCTTTTCCAAATTTTGCGAAATTGGCACGAGAAGATTCCAAATATAGAAAAGAATTAAACAAAAGAATTTTATATATCCTATTTCCATTAATGTTTCATTGTCTTAAACAATAAGAATTCTTTCTTTTAGCTAATCATTGGGTTGACACCATTAAAATTAATCCGATATAGACAACTTAAGTAATGCGAATTTTAATAATTTTGTTTCAGATAAAGGGGAAATGTTACCGTTTGGATTCAACATATACCGTATTTACTCGCATAATTTCCCCTTTTTTTTCATCAATATTTTGACAAAAAAAAGGGGGGTGGGGAAATTACGCGATGTTTTTCAGTTTGAGGAAAAAAAATATGGTGAAAGTGTAAGGAAAACCATGTTAAATATTGATTTTTAAAGCAAGAAATGTAATTAACAACAATTTTATTAACACGCAACATTTAAAATATAAGAAATCACATCTCAACATTTGTTTTTTCCTTCAAAGTACAGTTAAGCAATAGGCATGCACGGAAGTGTGTGTGCGACTGTGACATAATTTCGTAACTCATGCAGCGCAGCCCGCCATCTTTATAGCTGCGCACTGCATGACGTCAGCATCAGCTGCCTGCTAATAGAGAACTTAACTTTATTCGCGAACTTCACGTTTTCACAAAACACTCGAAATTGTTGTACTGATTCAGAAGGAGTCTGCTCTTGTACTGACCGGGGTGGGGGTGGAATCTTCCCCTAAAGTAGCGTGGGATAGAGAAATGTGGAAGTAACGGTACATTGTCGCGTCGTCGTGAGTTGACCGCCAGTCAAGGTCATGTTGGAAACGCGTTGAAGTAGAGGTGGGGAAATTATGCGATAAAAATAAAAATTGAATTTTGTAATCCACAAAAACTGGGGTGGGGAAAATACACGATGGGGGAAATTATGCGAGTAAATACGGTATTAAAATTTTGAATATGAAAATGAAGGCTTTTTGTCGGTTTCACGACTTTAAAAATAAAAAAAAAAGAAAGAAACTTCAAGAAATACCTTGTTAAAGAAGGTTAAGTTCTCTTATCGTTTTCCTTTTGTCGTTGATCAGAACAACTGTAGATTGATGAAGCGCCTTTTTATCATTTTCCAAGATTTCTTAATGAGCTTTCTGAGAACAGAAGCAGTTCTAGAATGAAGTTTAAGAATTCCCTTTTCAAGAAGAGAACGACAGACATAAAGATTTCCTTCTCGGTAATCAAACCTTATGTTCTAGAAAGTTGATAGTCAAAGAATATGCTAGAAGTTACGTATTTGTTACGGAGGTAATTAGAATCTATATTATTAATTTTTTTTATTTCTCTGTCTGTCCGGCGCAATTGTTAATTTCCCTTGCTGAGAAAGTCAGATTATATTTTTTTTTTTTTTTTTTTTTTCGCCCTGCATGGGAGTCGAACCGAGGACCTTCGTCCTCGCAGTCAGGAACGCTAACCATTGGACTACTCCTGGTCCCCTTATATCCAATCCTACTTTTATTCTATTTGTTCGTGCGCTATCAAATAAGGAGTTCATTCAAAAAGGAATAAAATATCACTTTTGGCCACAACCGCTTGGAATCGATTCTTCTTGGATTATCTCATACTTACCAGTGGGAGACAGGGGGATAGACAAGTAGTCATTTAAAACTAAATCTAAAATGATAGGGGAAAAAAATATAAAAATTAAAAAAACAAAAAAAAAAAACAAAAGAAAATAAAAAAATAACCTTTTTAAAACGGGATTGGACCAGCAATCTTTTTTATTCAATTAAGGTAACTTGAGGAACGCCATTGTAAGAAAAGTAGAATTTCACTTATCTTTTAAGATCGTTTTTATTAATTGAATTCTAATGAATTAGAGCGACTGGAAAAATGACAAAGCCATTTTTTTTTTCTCCATCTCTTAGTAATCAGCTCACAAATTTTTAGTTTACGTTTGCCAATTAAAACCTATCCTTGTTAGTATTCTTTGTATCTTACTTTCTACAGATCAAGTGAAGTCATATTGTTATACCAATTGATCCTTTGTGACTGAAGTATTAGTGTATCGATACTAGTAATCTAAATAATGATCACTGATTTATTAAACTAATAAAAATAAAAAGCTAGTGGAAGAACTTGAAGCCCTTCTTTTAATTTGACAGTATACTCTCGATATCTCGAAGTCGAAGGGACGCTAAAAAAAATTCGAGATAACGCGTTTTCGAGATAACAAGGTCATAACCAAAACATAAAAATTCACGTAAAAACACGAGATACGGAATACTATTCTAACGTCTTGATATTAATCTTGATAACATGAGAATAGTCTTGATAGATGAGAATAAGTATAAATATGCAATGATAGTTAACAATAAGTCTAAATACAGCAATGATAATTTTACTTTTTTTAAAAGTAGTCGAAAATAATTACATTAAATTGAAAATAATTAGTAAAATACAATGAACTTGCATTGCTAGAATTTCTTAAAAGTACCTCTATTTGCTTCGACGCAACTGAACGGCGATTTTTCCGGAAAAATTCATGTTTTACATCGAAAAATATTCGACATAACAAGGTTTTGAGTGAAAACTTTCGACAAAAGAATTAAAATTAACATTAGATGAATATGTAATATCAAGAGGAAATACAATTTTTCGACACATCAAGGTTTTCGAGATATCGAAGTTAGAGATATCGAGAGTATACTGCATTTTAAAACCGTGCAAACAACATAAACGAAAGTTATAAATCTCTTAAATTAATAAATTATAAATTCCGAAGAATACAAACAATCTACCTTCAACCTCCCATTTCTTGAAAATTTTAGCTTATTTCAATTTAGTCTAAACTTAATTAAATTTAACCAAATCAAAGTAATAATCTTAGAATAAACATTGCCACGATTAGATTCATTTTTAAACGTAAGTACAAACTTTGTTTCCTTCTAATACTCGAGTTTTTGCCATAATAACTTATACATTTATCTTAAAAACTAGCCGGGCACCGTCGCTTCGCTCCGGAACCCTTGAATACAGACCTACAGCATTAAAAAAAAACAACAAAAAAATACTTTATTTAGCAAATCAATATTGAGATCGGAGAATATACGACTTCCCAGCCCGTTGTGGCCTTCTCTGCATGTTTCGATATCATGCTTATTTATGAAAATATGATCTATCTTTGTTTTCGTATTTCCATGAATTGTACAGTTGTTTCATTTTTACGTGCCTTCACAAACTTCTCACAACAGTCAATCTGAATTTTTTCACAGTTTTGCATATAAGTTATCTTGCAAACGCAGAAACGTTTGCAAATGACTGATATATCGTTCGATAGAACTTTCAAATACCAATATTTTCTCAATATAATGTTCTCTTCCAACTTTTATACTTTTCGTTTAAAATGAGAAAAGGTCAAAATTTGACCCTTTAAAAGGCGCCATATTGGAAACCAAAAAACTTTTTTCGAAAGATTTTTGTAGCATTTTGTTTGTCTTAAAAAGATCTACATTTTATCCATTTACATGACCAATCTATCTCTTATAGTTTGGTCACAAAATTGGAAAAACGTAA
>JAFIDM010000002.1:46812899-46860063 GCA_023159025.1 Thereuonema tuberculata
AAAAAAAAAAAAAAAAAAAAAAAGAAAAGAAAAAGTGAGAAAAATTTGAATATGGAATTCAGTTGTTTGCAAAATATAACATACGCAAATAGCAAAGTGTTTATAAGTACACTAAAAACTCGTTTATCCGAAAATCTGGTTTATCCGAAACGATTTTTAGAATATTTTAAAGATACGCAAAATTTTTTTTTGCCGTCGTTGTAATCAGTATTTAATAGCGTACAGAAGTGATTGTGTAACTCACTCTATTAATAACATTAATGTATATTATTTAATGTAATTTATATTAATAACATATACAGTATATGTTTAATACAATATATTCCGGATTATCCGAAACGGGCACGGTCCCATCAAATTCGGATAAGCGAGTTTGTAGTGTTTGTTATCCCTCACTATCTGGAGTTATTTATTTGTAATCGATTCGTAAGGATTATTGCAATTGAATCGCCAACTTGAATTTTCCGCTGAAAGAAAAGCCACTGCGCATGCGTAATTCTGAAACTTTCACGTTTCACAGCGAGACTACGGCGAGACTTTCAAATAACGGTGTATTACTGTTATTTCGAAAAACGGTGTAATCTGTTAAAAAAAGCAGTGATTCCCTGTTATATATACGGTAATTTTTTACAGTGTGTATTTAGTTTTTTAATGAAGAAAACGAACTATATTTTCGGGTAAAAATTCCTGTAATTTTTTTTTTCTATTTTAATTACATTAAAATAAGTCAATTTGTTTTCCACCAGTTATTCGATAGATACTATAACTTCCATTGAAAAACAGAAGCCTGAATTTATATGCTGTCATTTCGAAGTTGTCTAAACAGTAATGTTGAGATATTACGGATAGCAGCATATACAAATTCTTATATCTAGATTCGTTACAAATTCACTTTATAAATATTAAAACAGCGACTTGGGATTCAAGAATACACTAACTACAGCTTATATGAGTTACATCGCATTTCAAGTAGAATTAAAATACACTTGTATTCTTGTGAGAAATGGATGGCAAATATTAATTAAATGAAATCGATCAGAAGCCAACAGTCATCAGATATGCATATCTTTTAAAAAAAAAAAAAATCCTTAAGATTAGGACATTTTCCCTATCTACTTCCAGTAAACTTCATAAAGTGGAAAGAAAATATTACTATTATAATCTAAAATACTATATATAATAATTTGCGTTTTTAAAATTAAATGATAATAATAATAAAAAAAAACTCTGGAAATTTTTTTTTTATAATAGCTGAAGCCTTTATTTTTCTTATGTAAACTAATAGTTATGTTTAATAATGTCTTAATAACTTTAATGATTACGAAGTCTGCTTAAATTAATTATTCTGAAAAAAAGATTACATTAACTTTTAATAATAATTTTTATATTAAATATATAATATATTTATATCTTTAATTTCCATAGGTTTTGGAAAAATATTTCGAAGTGAAAATAATCTTTATTTTTCCATGTTTTCTGCTTTTCTTCAACGTTGTGAATTATTTTGTGGTCAATCCATGATTTAGCACCGCTTAACTTCGCAGAGGTCAGTCGGGTCCTTTTTTTGAGGTAGCGTTCTGTGGGTTGCCAGCCTGGGATGGTGGTCACTCCAGATGCGCAATGGAAAGCCCCATTAGCCACGACCCATTCGCCAGGTCATAAAACTTAAATTCCTTTCCTCTAATGTTGGTTACTGTGGAAAAAAATAAACGGAAACCCATGGTTACCAGGCAAAAATAACGTTACTGTTTGGAGACACACAAAAATTTGATCGCAAAGCTTTGGTCAACAATAGAACAACATTGTTGTCAAATATCGGCCACAAATTTCAAAATGAAAAAGCAGAACTACTTCTTAAACAGCTTTTCTAGAAAGAAATCTATATGGAGCAGTTTCTTAAAGAATTCCTGCATCTGTGCTATTATATTACAATAACCACGGAGTGACTTTTCTATTTGGACAAGTTGAAAAGTCCAAACTAAATCCAAATGTTGACCAAACAAGTTTCATAATTTTACTTAGTGGCTCGTAATCAGTTTATTCCTGAAAGTTTGGAAATCGGTTCGCGATTAAATAACACGCCTTCGTTTTCTTCAGATTTATTAAGTCCCGTCACTGGTTTATAAGGTTTGACAATTAAGAAGAAATGTTTGGAATAGAATAGAAAAGCGCATTTCACAGCAGCTGAAACTGCTCTTTTTTATTTTTTATTTAATATCACTCAAGGAAAGCTGTTTGGAAATCAACTGTAGTTATTAACGGCTGTAATCCGGTGGTCGTTTTACTCAAAAGATGGATAATAATTGCAGCTGATGAGAGCACTATTTTTAACTATTTTTCTGACTGTAAGTTTTTAGTTAATTATACAAGTTGACAAGAGTTTAAATTTAAACTTCATTTTTGATCTTCAAAGACATTAATGTCAAAATTACTTTAATTTATACTATAAAACTTTTACAATACCCTAGTCTAATATACCAGACATCAATATTTCGTCCCATTTCAGAGACTTTTACAAGATGTTTTCTAAAATTATTCTTTAGGAAGGGAAAAGGTTTTAAAGCATAATTTTAGAAAACATCTTGTAAAAGTCTCTGAAATGCAACGAAATATTCATTTTTGATGCTTTGAAATTAGAAAAGTCATTTTGTTTCCCATATGTCTGATTATAAGTCACTCCCAAGGACTTGATGAATAAAACAACTCTTCTGGCGTCAAAAGAAATAAGATTTGAGAGATTTCTGATGCACTGATGTATTCTATCTTGGTTCTCTCGTGCATCTTCAATCTTCCATCGAAGTAACGTTGTTGATATCTTGATTCTGGGTCTCTTCATACACTACATCAATCTGAATACTTCTGGATTTCTAGCTTCTTATTGTAAAAATTGAAACAAAGAAGAATCCTAAAGTAAACGGCAGCAGCTATTAATATTCTTATCGGAATTCTTTATTTCCTTTGTTTTATTATATAAATGCTTCTTGAAATCCAAGGGAATTCTATATTTAACTTTACCTCAGGTGTTTTAAAACTATCACCTAGCAAATATAAGAACAAGAAGCACATAAAATCATATATTCTATTTTCTTCTGGAGCAATCATTTATTCCTAACATCAAAATATCTAATGCTATGTGATTAGACTTACTCATTGAGAAATTTTGTTTATTTTTATGTAAATCTATAATTACCTTCTAAATACACTGGATATAAAAAATTTCCTCTGAAAATATAGTATCGCAGATTACTTACAATTGCAGAAATAAAATCGTTGACATTTTGTACTTAACTGTCATTGTTATTTTCTCCAAAAATTTATGAAACCAATTACCCGTACCGGTGGTTGAAATAAATTGGCAGATCAGTTACCATAGACTTGAAGATGTTGATCTGGTTGAGACAGTATCAATAAAAAGTGAAAAACTCGAAAGAAATGAAGAGAATTTTCAGGAATCTTTTCTCTCTTTACTTTCTTGAATGAAGAATGGTACTTAAATATGCAAAAAAGCCTTTTCACAACTTAAAGCTCTTTATACTAAATTGGTTTTAAAATTTTGAATTGTGTTTTTGTTTTTAAATTGCAATAAAAGAACTGCCATTAACCAAAAGATAAAAAAAAAGGTGGATCTAAATATTTTTAAATTATTACTTGGCAGTTTAATAGGATTACTTATTAAGCGATCTTTTTTATTTTTCTGCCATTGATTTGTCCTTTGAAAGGCTTGAGGTAATTGATATCCAACCACATAACGGTCTTTTTATCTGGCCATTATGCCTCCACGAAGCGAGAGCAAATAAATCACAAGTGCTTGTGAATCAATTGGTGCCGTCATCTTCGGCCATCTTTTCAAATTCAATCGTTCACGCGTCGCGCGTGATTTAGACGAGACTAACGAAGTAAGTTATGGAGGCCTGATGCAAACAAAGGTAGTGGACTTCGAGGCTCATTTGTTGTCATAGCAACCATTAAATGCGATGCAAGGTGGGGTATAGACGCTAGAGAGGGATATTCAAACACAAAGCAACTCCCTTTCATAAAAGAGTAAAACAGATCGCATAATAACAGCTGGTAGAGAAGATAGAGAGAGCGGTAATCTCTTATAAGTAACTTTAGAAAATAAATCAGAAGAAAAAAGACACTATTGTTGCAATTCTCTTTTGAGTTTGATAATCCCTTTAAATAGTTGATAGAAAAGAGCAGTTCTTCCAATGCAAGAGTTTTTGATCTATATACTAAATTTTCAGTTTTTCAATTCTGTTAGCGAATCCGAAATGTAACGATGTTATTTTTGGAAATCTTACGTGTTGTTTTACTCATTACTCCAGCCACATTGCAATTTCAGTTGCCATTAGTGTATTTAGTGAAAACGGGAGTTAAAAGAAGACTCCCGCAACTCTTTATACTCCCGAATTTCCTTTGTAACGTCGCAAACAAAATCCCGTAACTTACATTAAGAGAATTTCCATCTTTAGTGTTATAGATTACAGCTGTCATTTCTATCAAAACTGTCGATTATTTTTGAAAGTCAACTTATTGTTTAATTTAAACATTTTAAATTATTCATCCATATCCGCGAAGTTTTCTATTTTAAAATTAGCAAGGGTAGGAACAAAGAGAGTCTTCAAGAAATAGTTCAAGCGTTAGTTCTGTTTCTATAACTATCTCCACTATTAAAATAAATAAATAAATAAATCTATCGTCATTTCTTTGTCTTATTAGTTAATTGCGTCATTGTTAGTTATTCTTATATCTTAGTTAAAGATCTGAATAAGCTAATCTCCTTATACAAATGATTAAACATTGTGAATGGCCTAAAAAGTAACCTACACTAATTTATTATACTTTTACAAAATTCGGTAAATATAGAAGAATTAGCTAAGGTTGTTGTCTTTGAGAATCGGAGCTAAGAAAATAAATTGTATCATTCGTTCTATAACATTTACAGCAGCATTTTTAATTAAACTGTTTTACAGCACTCTTTTGACTTGTTTAAATAACTGAATATTAATGCTGTATAGTAACGCATTAGTATAGCAAATATTTATTTATAATAATTAAAGGAACGTATCATTTAACTTCAGCTCTCTGTCGAATGGGTACCGGGTTTCTTTCCCGGGAGTTAAAGGAAGGCGGGCGTCGGGCTGACCATCCGACCTCAACGTAGTCCCGTTGGTCAAGAAACGCCGGAGCCTTACTTCATGTGAGCCCAAAGGCCTGCCAGGCCTGTTGTGAGGACCCTTTAACTTTTTATCATTTAACTTTCCAAGCGTATTCCCAATTCCAATGTAGACAAAATCCGCAGTCGGTCATAGTGAAACATCATTCCTAATTGAATACATTCTCTTTTTAGAACTGCTGTTTGCAATCTAGGCCATAATTATTTCTTGGACAAAAATAATCAGGTCTCCCAAGGTTTTCAAAATAATATTAGTATTTTGAAATGACGTTCTCTTTTGTTTCGTTATCGTGAATAGCCTATCATTAAGAGAATTCATTTGCTTAGATAACTTGTTTTTATCAATATTTTAATTTTTTTAGGTTATTAATTCATAGATGCTTTTAAAAGTGAACTTGATTATATTTATAAAAAATTTCAATCCAGGCTTGCTATTTCGTTTTCTAAATAAAATACGCATTGTACATTTATTATATTTTCAAATTCTCAAACTAATACAACTAACTTAGTGCTTATTCGAATATTGTTGTATTAAAAAAAATGTAATTTATCGTAGTTTTGATTTTATGAGGAATTAAATTAATGATTCCCTAATGGCAGACGTAAGAAAATGATCTTATTTCATTCCTAAGATTTCAGTCCTTTTGAAAATATTGAATTTACATTCGTAGTTTTGTTTTACATTTTTCGTTTGTCTATTAGATTGTCTTTTCATTTTATAAATTCCATTAATTGTCATTTCCATTATTAAGAATCTTACATAAATAGTAAAAATTATAAATTCAGTAATTTTCTTTTATTATTTCTCTCTCTGATTACTTTTGAAATTTTAAAAGCTCTGGGTTTTCTGGGTTTTTCGCGTGGATTTTATGAGAGATATTAAGTTTAATTCACAATATTTTCTTTGTTTATTATTTCGAATAACTGTTAATTAGAAAGAATCATTCTTTGAGAAGAAGCTGTATTTAACTTGTTATTTCCGTCTGTCTGCTTTTAAGCATGAAACCAACTCGATTTCTTCTAGTGAAATTTCATGTTTAAAAAGTCTACAGAAAGTCAATGACAGAAGTTTTGATTGAGTTTGCTTCTAATCTGTCACCTATTTCCACCATTTCCCTAAAGAAACGGCGATATAAAAGTTATAAAAGCTTTATAAATTTTAAACAAATTAAAGAAATGTCGAGAAATCCCCCCCTCCTACACTAGTTTAAATCGCAGTAAACATAATGTAAAAGCAAATAATGTATAATGATAAATAAATGAATTTCGAATGTGTTAATGTTTCTAATTATTTAAGTATTTTTAGCGACCCCTTTGGGAGCTATTGTAGTAGCTACCCAAATCGGTATATGTTGCGTTTGTCCTGTCCGTCCGTGTCTGTCCTTACCTAATAACTCCCGAACGGAAAGTTAAATCAACAAACGGACTTCCCTGTCGTGTTCAGAGGCCCAAACACCGTAGGAATGGGGTATTTTCAGAGGCCAACACTCCCTCCCCCAAGTTCGAGATATTTGCCATTGTTTTCATTGGATTTCCGCTATTAGCTTAAATATTAAAAATGCAACCATTTCATTTCAGTTACAACTGAACTGACAAGTCAGCTATAGCTTGATGGGTAAAGTCTCGCACTCATATGCTGGAGGTTGTTTAAATCCGTATATCAACTGGGTTTTTTTTGTTGTTGTTGTTTTTCTTATTTTTAAAATTTTTTTCTTAAATTTAATGTACTTTTTATTATTATTATTTTTAATTTTTTTTATTGTTATGGGTCATTCTTAAATTCTTAAATTTATGCTTTAGCATAAAGTTATATTCACTTATTTATTTATTTATTTATTTAAAAATCCGTTTTTGATTGATCTTCAAAGTTTCTCTAAAAGAAAATTATCGATGCCCTAAACTGACGGATTGATGCTGAACATTAAACAGAATGAAATGGAAAATATATTAAATCATAATTCAGTGCTCAGATAACAGATTTTAATAAAGTTACATTAATTCTAAAAAAATAAACCTGATCTGTCTGCTGTGAGCAAGACATCTGAAGACTCGCTAAGAAAAGAACAGCTCTGAAGATTGTCATCTTTCTTTGCTTTGTATAGTTTCTTAGATGAGCAACAATATTATGCTTAAATGAAGCTTTGTTTATTTCAAAAGAATATCATGAAAATGTAGCTCAAGAAAGAGGCCAAAATCACATCCGCCGATTCTTCGATTTAATTTCAAAAATAATTTTATAATGCTTTATTTATATTTAAGTCCTGTTAGAAATTAGGAATTCTGTTATCAACATGTGCTTACCAAAATCAAGTTACTTTTGAAATATTGGATGTATCTTATATAAATAATAAATATCCCAAATATAAAAAATAAATAATTTTTAACAGATTATTTAATTATTTTAAAATTATTGGAATAAGATCTTAATAAATAATAATAATAATAAGAAAAATAAGTAGAAGAATGTAGGATTGCCTTGGCTTTTGCAAGGAATAAATAAGGGTTCTGAAATAAGAAAATTCATCTATAAAATTAATAATTTTATTCTATCAGAACCACTATTTATTCCTGGAAAAATTCAAGGTAATTTTTTTAGTTTTTCTTCTACTTCTTCTTCGTCTTATTATTTATTAAGATGTCTATTACAGTACATTTTAGATTAATTAATCAATTAATTTTTCATTGGGATTTTATTATTTTTCAATAATAAGCTTATACTAATAATAATGAAATTATTATTATTAAACAAAGCTGTCTCTTGAAAGAAAAAAAAAATATTTCAACCTTTGCTTTATTCGTAATTTGTCATTTTTAATGAATCTCTCATAATTTTTGAACAAATAGAAAAACAAGTAAATATGAGATCAGTGTGAAGTGATGAGGCCTCAGGGAAATCAAAAAAACAATTCAAAAATCCAAAGATTTACAAAGCACTTTGATTGTTGATTTGCTTCTCTCGTTTTTTTGTTTTGTTTTTGGTTCTTAAGGTTGCATTAAGAAAGATTAATATCTTTTCTTGTACAATGACCTAACTTTAAATCAGCTAAAACGGAGTTAAAAAGGCTGGGAAAACTTACTATAAAGAGTTAGAACCATTTATAGCATTTTGTTTATCACTTTTAATGCACTCCACTCTGAGATCTTCAATGGGTGAACAATTATTGGCCAGTGAAGGCTGTTAAAATTTAATTATCACATTCTTGAAGCTTTTATTGTCAAAAAACGTTAGCTTGGACCTATATCCTCTGCATTTCGTCTTAAGGATATGTTCTTTGTCAACGTAAATTGAGATAATCTATTGGCAAAATTATATAGTAACAATTATAGAATTTCTACGTCCAGTATATAAATTGTCGTAACAGACTGGAATGCCTCATATGATTTCTTTTTTTATTTAAAAAGTAATTACAGTGAAGGGACAACGAAATTATGTCAGACCAGCTCATCTGTCAGAAGCTCACCAAGACGAGTTATTCCATGTGCAGCGTATTGCCTTTCTTTGAACAAACCTACCAACAATTTGAAGATACAGATGGAAAGGACGAATGATAAGGTGTCTGTGCGCCATTTTTCTCCCTCTGGTTTTTGTTCGCGTTTTTCCGCTCAATTACCACGTTCACAGAGGGCGCTTCTCCGAGTCTCTACGGGCGGCAGTTGTAGTTGGATTGTGCGTCTCTGCGGGGAGTCCGTGTCGGCATCTCTGGCCAACCACTCTTGCGAGTGAGGGCTGATATGCGTCGTCTATTGTGATTGTGGCCATTCCATTGCACACTGACACAAGTGCAGGTCCTGTTGCAGGTCCTTGCTGCTATATATATAAAAAAAGAAGATAGATAAGAAATGCGGCCCCGTGTCGCGGTTTTAAGCGAATCATTTGTCTCTTATGAAATTCCAAGTTCTTTTTGCCTTTCCTGAAGGTTATCACCCGCGGTTGGGAAAAGATAACAAACAGGAAATCATCATCTGACCAGTGTTAGAAAATGAAGAATAAATGCCAAAGCCGTCATTGAAGAGAATTGACATAGAATGGGAGATAATGAACACGACGACGTTTAGTCACAATGATTGAAACGTTCCTTTGACCATTATTAATTACCATCTATTAATCAGGAGAGAAAGTAGCATTTTTTTTTAACCTTTCATTCTTTGAAAATATTTGTCACCATTTCAACGAAAGG
This sequence comes from Thereuonema tuberculata, assembly GCA_023159025.1. Lineage (NCBI taxonomy): Eukaryota > Metazoa > Arthropoda > Chilopoda > Scutigeromorpha > Scutigeridae > Thereuonema > Thereuonema tuberculata. Next base: position 46,822,254 of record JAFIDM010000002.1, read on the forward strand.
TCGACCAAATGGTTGAACGTTTTACTAAATTTTAGAGGAACATCAGTCCCGAAGAGACATAATGATTGTCATTTGGGGTTTCTTGATAAATTCAATTGTGATCGAACTTACAGCAGACAAAGAAAATTTTTACTTTATTTTTGTGTTTATTTTTATTTTCTCAGTTAAGGAAAGAGCCATGTTTGCATTTCGTAAACCTTTAAATTTCAAAACCTAAGGAGAAATGGAAAATCGGTTTCTTTAAATATTCCAAATTGCTCAGTGGTAGATTTGTTTCAAGATTTCTCGACCATTTCATTGGTTATCTGCATTTTAATTAGAAGGTCTTCTTTCATTGGATTTGTAATGGTGTCAAAAGTTTAAGCTGACTTAATTTCTCGTTCGATATCCATCTTGAACTTTTGGATCAATTGATAACTCCTATTCTAAATTCTCAGGCATTTTGGATTGATTGACGAGCGATAACAATCTCGAAACTCGTGTCGTGGAATGTCAGTCAGGATTGCTTCATTATTACCGTAGCTTTACTTCAGTCATTGAAGCAGATTTTCGATAGCATTGATGAACTCATGAAATCCTTTGGTCGAGGACTTACTGCACTCGATACAGTGAATTCTCCGTGCTAATTCTTTTCAAGGAATCACAGCGGAAACTGTTTTGAATTTCTTAGTTTATTTCCAGTGCTTTGAAGATAGTGATCTTGAATCATTTTTACATTTTAATTTAAATAATTCCTGGTAACTTGTCTTCATAAGACGCATTGTAGAATATATTTTATTGAAAACAATCTAAATTTTGAACGAAGTTATTCTAAAGTAATTTTGTATTTCCTTGGTAAATTTGATAATTCTGAGGAAAATTGTTTTAGTAATAGTTCGAGGTTTCGTTACCAGAGGGAGCCAACTGCAATTTGAAACCGAAACTTTTCAAGTATTAGCCTGTCGTGATTTATTTGCATTAAACTGATTTAGAATTTAATATTATAATTGGATGGAAATAAAGACAAGAAGAAGAAAGAAGAGAAATAATAAAATGAAATGTCAATAAATTCTTATTCTGATGATCGAATATTGGATTCTATTATTTTTAAAAAAAATTGTTTTCGATTTCAAAAATGCAGAGAATTGAATCTTTATATTTTTTGTAATTCTTTTGTTGTTGTTTTTTTTTTCTCTCGAAAACTGTAAGTTTCTAGTGACGGCTGTTATAATAGTGTGGTAATTCTTAAATGGACAAACTATATCAAATTGATATTTCCATTGGATAAAAAACCTTGAGTAAGTTTCTGGTTTGGTGATTAATTTCTCCTTGCCAATAACTTTATCATGAGTTAATTGGGACGAAAAGTTATTGTTATAAATGATCCCTGCCAATTAATTGTTAGTGCTTTGCTTTAAGAGATTTTTCCCAATCAGTTTTTGTGTGTCTCATTTGGAATAATGAAATATAGAACTGGAAGGACTCAGAGCATATTGATATCGTATCGTTTGGAGACAGCTTATTATTAAAAGTATGTTACTATCAAAAATAATCACCCCAAAATGACCATAAATGGTAAATCAGTTAAGAAAAAGGTTAAGTAAAGTGAAAGATTACATTATGTCAGTATCAAATATATGTTCAAGTATTCAAACTTAGAGTGTAGAGTTTTAATCATTATTATTTTTTTGGTTCTAAGCAGAGTTTATATTTTGATAGGTCTAGGCCTTGGCGTTGCTACTTGCTTCGTGTGGGTCTGAGTCATGGCTAAATACACTTTTACTGAGCCACCGTGGTGGAGTGTTGGGGAGGTTGGAAGAGGCGGTTCGGTCATTGGGTGGCCATTGCAAGGGCGGCTTCCTTTGATCTTTTTATCACGAGTCACAAGACGTCCTCCCTCTTCATTTGGTCCGTCTTTTCGGAGGAAAATCCTTCGTTGAAGCCGCATTCCTCAGATGGTGGACCTATTGCAATCAGACGTCATTCACAGCTCACTGACTGTTTGATTCCATTTATGCCTTTGCGTGTTTTGGCACAAGAAAAGCTTCTTCAGTTAGTGAACGGAGGAAAACCTAGTTTTTCAAGCCTCTTGACTCAGAAATGGGATTTCAAATTCAGTTTTGCACAGATATAAAGCAAAGATTGCAGAATTACGTCGTTATTCGAAAGCTATCGTAAATCTAAAATACATTTCAGAAAGCTTGTTGATCAACGATACAAGTCAAATTATAGAAGATTCAACAATGAACTATACATTTATATAATATTATGATCTTAGTCATGAGCATTTTTTTTCTTCTGTAGATCAAGGCAGGAACTTCCTAGGATAACATGACAAAAACATTACTCTGCTTTAACTCAGAAGTGAATTCAACGTGAATTCCATTCAAAAAGATTGTATAAAATGATATTTTTATAAATGTATGTATCATTTTATAAATCAATGAAATGGATACGCTGTCGCACTATAATGTTTAAAAAATTAAAAAATTAAAAACAGATTAAAAATATAGTAGGACTAGTTTCGATTCTCGAGAATCATCTTCAAGAATCATCTTCTTCATTTTATAAATATTTTTTATAAAATATGATATTTTAAATTTTGGCCCAGATTTTCTATGTGCTATTTTTCTTTGGCTATAATAATGACCAACATTTATTAACTGTGATAAGGTATCTGAGAAAGTTATATTTAAGAAAGAGAACTCTATTATCCAATCCAAAACAAAAACAAATTAAGAAAAACAGCAACGGCGCTTCCGGAAATTGTAAGGATTTTTCTGAGACTGAAAATACAGCGCTTCCAAAAGACAGACAAACTTCAAGGCTATATTACTGTATTTATACATACTCATAAATCAAGTAGCACTATATCAGAGGGTGGCATGTGACGATCTTTCATTGCTAAAATCAAGGAAAATTATGAAATAAAAGCTAAATTTCTAAACTAAATTTGACTGTCTTTATTTATTTGTATCGTTATTCAAAATTTCTTTCATCGGCTTGTAGTTTAGGCAATATAGTAGCTATATTACGAACAAATGAATCCCATACGTTCAATTTCAATTTCATTTTTTTTTTCAAAATATAGAAAAATAATTTTACAACTAAAGGCAGTTTTGATTATGTTCAGTTTCCCTTGAATATTATGGGATCAAAAAGTGCGGTGGAAGAGAGATGGGAAATTTTTACAACCGCGGAATTGAAATGACTGCTTAGAACTTATTAAGAGATCTATACAGATCTCAATTAATAACGGAGAGGAAAAACATAAATAATGCATTATCTGTAATTTTAAACATTAAATAATTTATCGCTGAATTGATTTGTATAATTTTCAGTTATTGCTTTGGTATTCAATGATTTTTTTTTCTTTTTGGAGTGGTTGCGAATACCTGCTGCTGCTGTTATGGGGTAGGTGATGTTGGAGGGGTGGACAGCTCCGCCCTTGTGGCCGTCTCATATTTCAGTGCTTTGTCCGTAAGCCCATAGAGTTCGCCTAATGAGACATGGCTGAGATGATTAGGGTTATAAGTCAGGATCAGTCCGTCTTGGGCGGCCCATAAGCAGCTCCCATTAAAGCCAGAAACGTTTGTCCTCGAGACCCCGACGACCCAAACGACACCTATTCAGGTCAGACACAGATGAAAGAAATAAAAAAACCCGCAAAAGGGAATGAGACGGAAAAATGTGGAATGATTATTGCTATTATTATTTATTATTAGTGGTAAAAGCTCAAATATTGAATGAATACCAGTCCGTTTATTGGATGTGGTTAAAAACTTATATGTAGACCAGCATAAATATATTGAAGTACATCTGTGGGAGACTATAGTTGAACAAATGAATGTAAAAGTATAATTTTCCCTCTCCCTTGAATAGATTCTCTAATATTAAATGCAATCTCGATTATGTGTGTTAAATTAACCTGGTGGGTTTTTTGTTTTTTAGATGATGATTTGTTTTGAAAATGCCAAAAACTTCACAAACTATAACAATTTGCTTCTTTATACAATCCAAAAACCTGACTTTTTTTTGTTTCAGCTTTAGAGAATTTTAATTTTATTAGAATCGATAAAGGTTTAGAATTCTTTTAAATAGTCAAATCACAGATATCTTTCGACACAATTAGTCTCCCGTGTAAAGCTGGTACTACAATGAAATACATATTGAACTTCGTTAGCAGTTGTTGATGATGATAACATAATATTTCACTGTTTTTATTTCACTTTTAAGTTTAACCTAACTATATAGTAATGTCAAAAAATGACATAATTTTATTTCTAATCATTGAACTAAGAATCAAGAGGGATGTCCCTAGCGAGGACACAGGCAAGTATACTTTGCTGGACCTTCATTAGATTATGTTGATTTCTTATTTTTTAAACTCCAGTGTTTCTTTTTCATTTATTGTTACTTGTGATTTATTGACAAAAATGCTGAGGTGTTTATGCATTTTTCTCAATTTTTTTATTATTTTTTTTAATAGCCTGAGACTCCAAACAATGTTTGCTCAGAACCTTAGGGTGACCCTGAGAATCAAATATAGATTACAAGAGATAAACTATAATAAGTTTTAGAAAGACATTGCTTAAGAAAACCGATTTATAATAGTGCAACTAAGTGTTAATTATTCCAAAAAAATTGTAATAAAATAGATGCAACTAGAAATGCATAATATAAATTCTAATTTGTTTCTTTTTTGTAGAGTTTAGAATGGTAGAAATATAAAATTTCAAATGATCTCATATTTTTATAATAGTGAAATTAACAGATTTATTTCATAATAATTCTATCTAACTTCTTTATTTCAAGTATTTTTTTGCTTAGCTGCTCTGAGATATCGTACCGTATTCTTCAGAATACTTCAAAAGCTATTATTATTACAGTATTATCAAATTTTTTCATATTTTTCGATTGGAATTTTTTAAATGTAATGTTGATGAAATAAGCTGAAATGTTTTTAAAGTTCAAAACACCATCTGTACTTCTGTCCTTCATTTAATCAAAAGTTTTAATTATAATTAATAAATAACTACTCATTTTTTTATTCTTTGTGAACTGACATTATATAAATAAAAAAACAGCAAAGAAACTGATGAACATTTATAAGAGGACTGAAGATTATTTTTATGCAAACTTATTTAATAGCGTGTTTTCACGGACCGAAATAAACAACAATCCTTCATCAAAAAATTGTTTTGCTCAGTTTCTTGCAAGTGTTTTGTTGGCAGCAGTGGAGGAAATGCGTGTTGGTGTTAGTGCCTAGTTCATTTGTGTCTGTTGGTTATCTGTCGAAGGTGACACCAGAGGTCGCGATCCTAAGCTCCTGATCCCATAGTGAAATATTGAAGTAGACTGACCTCCCAGGGATTCTGGACGACCGAATACATTGGAGAAGTCGAGACACAGGCAGAGACAAATACCGCCTGCAACAACCTGCTCAGCGAGACACTTGGGTGCAACATACGCTTGTACAAAACCATTACGTAACACTACAGGATTCCAAATAGGGAATGTTTGGTAAATGTCTAATAAATATGTATTACTAAATATTCAGGTTTTTTTTTTTCCCTCCTGAATCGAACAGCATATAAGAATCATCAAAAGTATCCTATAAACACTAAGCAATAATTATTATAATCTACTAAGTACTTTTTTGAACAGTGTTCACTGTATTTAAACTCATTATCTTCGTTCAGAAATATCAGTGCAGTTGCCGCTTCATGATTTTTATCACTATCATAGGCCAAAGTACTTCAATTACGAAATGTTATAAATTGCTTAGAGAATTACAAACGAAGCAATTCCTACAAGCTTTGTAATTCTCTTGTTTCTACTGAGTTAATTTCCTTTTAAGCCTTGAGTTCAATTCAAAGACTGGATTCAGCTAACAGAATTTGGTTGGTTTGGATATTTCCTTGATTTCGTGCAGGAGCTCTTAAGAATTTGTAATCTTGTGTGTTTCCTCGAACAAATTAGTCCCAATGAAAAGTTTACAGTAGAGTTGGTAATCTGCGGATTGCAATATTTCATTTTGTACTTTAGTGAAGATTGTGAATGCCAATTAACTTTATTTTATTTTTTAATTAATGATAAAATTTTGATTTTGCTTTCTGCCAATGAAAGAATAGGAAATTTAAAAAATAATAATAGTAATGTTAGGAGGCGGAAAGATATATGATATCCTGCAAGTAAATCGTCAGTCAGAAAAACGCTAACAATATAAAAAGAAAGAAAAGTAAGATAAAACTACAAATGTTTAATTACACAAAGCTTTTAAAAAAAAATAGCAAAAAATTTCTTCAGAGAAAAATCTTAAAATTTAATTAATCTATTTTTATTGAGATTAAATTCTATTATCTCCTTATTTTTAAATTGAATTGCAATCTGAGGATGAATTCCATGTCTGTGTAAAAGTGATTTTTTTATTACTGTTTTGATTCGTTGATAGCAACAATAAAATAAATCATAAAGCCATGAACATGACACGGAATGTAATTGTAGTATTGAAAATTAAAAAAATTATAGAACAATTTTATTTTATTAATAATTGGAAATTCTTTTTTGGCTTGACCTTTTTTTTTTTCCCCTCCCGTTGGCGTCAATTCCATAATTCACCCGCCACGTGCAAGCGTTCGTGCTCAGGTGTGATGACAGCGGCGCTTCTTACGAGCTACAAATTGAACACCACCCCCTACTGCAGTTGAAACGACGCCGGTGGTCTCCATGGAAACAAGAAACCCTTCTTCTCTGTTGAAACTCGTTCTGCTGAATTTGAAGAGGGATTAAAGCACTTATTTCGATATCAGGGGATTAACTATAAATACTCAGATCAAGCCCTCCTCCATTCAGCTCAGACTCTGATTCACAGAAAAGAGCAACAATTTCTTACAAGGAATCAGTGATTGTTGGATTTGAAAAAAAAAGGAATAAGAAGAAACAAAATTTAAAAAACTAAAATGACAAATATTATTCAAAGTGCTTGTTAATCTATCTTCTCATTGATTAATTCACATTACATTCATTGCAAAACTAATATTTCCCCATTACATTAAACATATCTTGGCCATAGTTAATATTTTTTATTACAGAAATGATAGCGCTGTAATTAATAGTTTTTTCAAGTTCGTAGGGCGAGGGAGGGGTACTTTTTCCACATTGTAGGGATCGTCCCGTTTTATCTGTTGTCATATAAATGTGAAATCCAAGAAACAAAAGAGATCATTCTAATTACAGCTTTGAATTTTCAAATGTTATCAATTGGAAAAAAACATTTTCTTATATATATATATATATAAACAGTGATTTGATCTTTGTATCGGCATTTTCAAATTTCATATCACTGTCCGGCTTTATATATATATATATATATATATATCGAGAAGGTAAAACTCAAAACAGGGCTTTTCGAGTTTCACTGAGCAAAGATTTCAATCAATCAGTTGCAATTTAGAAAATTTAGAACGTATAGAATATAAGAATAAAATTAACTTATATTACTAAACATAATTAGCCGGACAGTGATATGAAATTTGAAAACGCCAATACAAAGAACAAATCACTGCCTGAAAATGCCAATACAACTTTCAGATCACTGTTTCTATGGTGATAAAATAAATTAATTTTACCACCACGTCATCAGCGGGAAATTTTCAGTGATCTGAAAGTTGTATTGGCATTTTTAGGCAGTGATATATAATAATACACTTTTGCATATATAAAAGTATATAATAGGCCTTATATATATATAACTTTTGCATTTAACGTGTATGTTTTCTGTTAAAATATTACTGAAGTCAGATTAATTAGTGTTTATAAAAGATGAAATAAGCAGATTTTTTTAACGAATTTTTACAATAGGTGGTTGAACTCTAAATTCTTTCCAATAATAGCAAAGAGGCGATTTGAGAACATTATTTCTTTTTAATATATCATGTAATCAGTAGTTTGAAGAAGTTAAAAGAATTTTAAACGATTCAATACAGATTTTAATAGTTAGATATAAATTAGTAAATGTAATCTGAAATTGTCTGACTGAAAAATTAAATTCTTAAAATCGAAATTGAAGATTTGATTTGTTTATTCCCGTTAATATATCGTGAAGTGAAACAGAGTAACATCTTTCCCGGAGCCCATAAGAAGCTCACGCCTTGCCATAAAGGAAAAAAACAATTGTCGTTTTGTCCGATTCAAATCACATCGAAATTACAAAACAATAGCTGATAAAAGTTTAAAAGGTTTGTAAATCAACTTATATAATTGGCCAAGTTCGTCTGTCTGTCTGTCCGTAACTCGATATAATTAAGCTATTCAGATAGATTCAAGGTTCTCAATGGTACCATTAAATCAAGGGTACTCAAATTGGATGAAATATTAGTTCATTTTGTCATTCCATGTTGTTTCCATGAAATTTTACCTGAAATTCTAACAAAACATACGTTCAAAACCAAATAATTTTGTTACCACTGCATCCATTTTAATGAAATGTGGCATACTTCCTCAGTTGTTTACGTTGATTTCGAAACTCAAAACCATTTTTGCCGTAGAAGCTTCGTTCACAAGTTAGCGCAGCATTTAGATTACATTTACTTTATATTTGATAGTTGATAATAAAATGATTTTTCAGATTTTTTTTATGCCTGTCGTCCGGCAGGCTTTGTTGCTAGTATAAATATATTTATATAATACATATTTGAATTATTGAGTAATTAAGCAGCTTTTCGAAAGTCCTTGCACAAAAATAATTTACGAGAATTTATTAGAACTTACAATTGAAATTCGAAAGTTGTAACCCATTAACTTCACGACGAGTAATAGACGATTTTGTTCATTCAAAATTAAAAAGAAAAAAAAAATGGAAATCAAAACAATATAGGTAAAAGTTCATAAAAGTTAATATCGGTTAAACTTCGCTTGTCTGAGGCTGCTGACAGAAGGATTACGGCTGCCTTCAATTAACAAGTGCTCCTTCATTTCTTTAGCAATCGGTGGTTGTGACACGTGTCATCATTTAAGTAGCGTCTATTAATACAGCAAAGGTGGGTGGGAGGCTGTGTTTACCTTGATTACAACCTCCTGAAGAAGGAGGATTCCCTTCATTCCACTTAGTGAGTAGGAGGGGCTGTAAATGATGGCGTTTTTCACCCACGGGTCGCGTCTCAGGCAACGAAACAATGTTCCATCGTTAAGCACATGGTAATTCCGCCTCAGGTTTTTCCTCCATGGACCCTTCTGGCCACCCCCTCTGGTTGTCTCGTGCTCCTGGCAATTAATAATCAATACTCAACAGGGATGAAGGCACACAACACATAAATCAATTCCATATAAATCAATCCGACTGGACACCCGACAACCTACCCCACCTAGTGAGCGCTCCAAGAACTTGACGCACTTCTTCTGTACTGAACCACAACCATTACAGAAAACAACACAACAACACAACTGTTAATTTGTAAAAGCAGCAAAATAAGATTTAAAAAAACACAAATTAATGTTATGTAATCACTCTGTATTTAATTGAAAATTGCATTAATTTTAAGAACATCCCCTTTTTTTTATTTCATATCTGAATCATAAAATACCCCATTACATTTCGTGTATTAATGAAATATAACTTGGAAGCTGTATTAGACACGAATGCATTTATTTATTTCTACTGTAAAGTTAGGAAAATATTAATTAGCATTTATCTTATTTAAACGAGAGAATAGATTTAATATTTTTTTTATTTAAATTGTAGTCGTAATGATTAATGTTCATTGTATAGTTCAATGATGTTCAAATTTCATAACATTTTTTAATCCGATTTTCAAGAAGATAAGCGACACTAATTGAATAGATAATGAACTCCTTTTTCTCTCCCCTCCCCCTCATAAATTAAAACAAAAAGGTAAAACCCACGCTGGTAACGCATAGTGGGGCTGTCCATTTGCACCTGGGCGACGGCGAGGCCCCTGAGGCGACAGCACCAGTGAAACCCCCCACCGTTGGCGCTCATCAGGACCGTAACACCGCCGCAGCGCCCCCGGTGAGCAGCGCTTGCATTGATCCCCCGCTACGGGAAGTACGATTGGATCGACCACGGTTTAGCCGGCATTAATCACGTTCGATCCTGCGTCAAGTGTCAAAGGACAATTAGAAGCAGATTATTATGGATTCACAGGTCGCGCAGGAGTTAATAACGTTACATACAACGCGTTTCTCTTGTCCGCTGCGAAGGCTTTGCACAGCCACGGCTATTTGAAATGTAATTTAGAAATGGAAATAGCTTTTATATTTTCTTGTTTAGAATAAGTTCTATGTAGTGGATTAAAGTGGGAGAGATTAATTAAAAAGCAAAAATATACCCTCACGTCTACACGAATAACTATGTAGGTTTATAAATATAGCACGTTAATACAATTTTTGTTGTATTAATACAATTTTTGTTGTAACAAATGGAAACTTATCGCCCAGAAGAACGGTTTATGTAGTCTAACCGCTGTTTATACTCTCAATTGTTACTTTCAAAATATAAGTACAGTAGAACCTCATTATAACGGACCCTATTATAACGGACGTCGCTTATAACGGACAGTTTAAAAAAAAAAATTGTCAGCCTACAATTAAGGTGAACGAAGTGAAAGACCATTTAAATTTTGTTATTCAATATGTTGAACAATCGGCAAATGAAAGTGTGTTTGCATATTATGAACACCTCCGTCAGTTATTAACTGAACAAATAAGCAGCAAACAAACCCAGCAGAAAATAAATTATTTTTTCAAACCAATGAATGGAAGCAATCAACATGAACCAGGACTTTCTTGTTGTAATGATTAATGCAGTGTAAATGTACACATCTTTTTCAATTCAACCTACTATGTTGAAGGCTATTTTATTTGATATATATAATAAACACTTTTTATAGCTAACTATTGTACTTTCATTGATGTATACCCTGCTGCATTACACCCCTATAAGAATTATTTGTTATAAACCGGACTTTCACTAAAACGGACAACCTTCAGCCCCTATTAGTCCGTTATAATGAGGTTCTACTGTATCTTTCAAAATATAAGAGTTAGAATAACGAAGTCGCAATTCTATTTTGTTGGGATTCGTCCAATTTACGTCCGTGAAGGTGGAATGGTGAGGAAAACTAGTCAAATTTTCACCTGAAAAAAAGCTGTCAATCCTACATACGAAGGGTTTGATGATGCCACAAATATCACACTCCGAATTTATTTCTAACATACCATTATTTCTCTGTGATTATCCATATACTCGTCACTGAAATAACTCGTATATTAATTTACTCATTGAAATGTTTATTATAAACCACCAATTACTTTCTTCCACTCAAGTTAAAATTTCCGTCTTGTAGCATTACTCACACACGATATCTTTTTTAACTTCTTAACCATCCCATTCCACTTCTGATCTTGTTAATTTTATAAAATATATATTCCCCATCAGATTGCAACATTTCTAAATGTTATGCCGCGATCATTTCTTGATACCCAACTCATACAATAAAAAAGAAGCAGAATATTGTTCCTTGTAACATATTTTATTAATGGTTCCGCCCTATATCGGTGAAAGACACAACTTGCATTGTATGATTTATACGAATTAATGTTAGGAGAGAGATTATTACGATATCGGGTTTCTCTAATATCGTCTCTTTGCAGCTTTATAATAATGTGTTATTTAACGAAACGTAAACTTTTATTTCACAATTCTAAAATGGAATGAAACGAAAAACTATATTGTAAGCTAAACTTAAATGGGTTAAACTACAGATTCCGGCGCTGTTTCCAAGATGGCGGACAATGGCGGGGTTATTTACCAATACATACATCCTGCAGGTAATGACACCTAACTTAACCTAACCTAATCCTAATTGTTTTTGGTTGAAAATGTGCCTTAGGGAAGCGAATTTGCCTTAGGAAAGTTAATTGAAGCTAACCTAATCTTAATTGTCTTGGTTGTTTGCGCACCGAATCACAAACGCGCCGGATTCTGTATTCTAGCCCTTAAATGATTCATTATTTTTCCAGCTCATTATGCTCTTAATTTTTTATATTTTTAAAGGGACGAAATTTGGGTCCTTTATTTCTTCCCAGAGAAGAATTTTTGTAATATATGCTATTACATACATTGATACGAGATTCCTTCAAGAACAAGGGATTAGCTAAGCATCCTAGGATAAACGCCCGTTCCTTGGAAGTGAGGTCTTCTCTGATTGGCTCTCCCACAGACGACCCGGATGAAATTGGCGGGCAAACTGGAGTCAGTTGTAACGGTATAAAAATCCCTGTTATTGAAGTGGCAGATGTGTTAACTGTTTAACCTGTTATTCCGACCCAAAGCACAACACAACAATATTATATAAACGCTTTAGTATTGTCATAGACTACGGTTTAAAAAAAAAATTCTCTGAGAAGAAATATTGAGAAAAAGGACCCGAATATCGTCTCCCTTTTTTTTAAGAAAGAAATTGCAAGATACGAATGGAATTGTATTTGACTTTTTCTAAATATCTTTTATTGATTGTTTGAAGGTCGTTCCAGCAGCGGAGAAGATACAGATACTGAATCGGAACCAGGAATTCCTTTGAAAAGAAAACAGAGGCGAAGTCGAACAACTTTTACAGCCGAACAACTCGAGGAATTGGAACGAGCCTTTGAAAGAACTCAGTATCCGGACGTTTATACACGAGAAGAATTAGCCCAAAGAACCAAACTGACCGAGGCAAGGGTACAAGTGAGTATAAAAGCATCTGACGTTTCTTTTATATATTAAAAGGAAACAATTAATTCTGTTGAAATTGTAATACGAAAACGCACACCGTTTTTCATTTTTCACGAAAATTTATGTGATTATTATTAATTATTTTACAAAATAGAGTTGATTGTAGTATTTGTACGTAGTGTTTTCGAGTGCAAAAAAGATTGCATTTTCGAGGAGTTCTGAATAAATTCGATATGAAATAATCCTAATTTCATCTCGCACTAAAAACTCCGTTATGCAAAATTTCATAAGAAATACAATGAACCATCATGAATTATTGAAAGCAAAATCACTGTAAAACGATGTAAATAACGTACATGATCTTACTGCGACTTAAACTAGATGTATTAAAAATTCAATTTAAGACTGAATTTGAAGCTGGCTAGGGATATAAACGAAATTTAAAGTGCCATGAAATGAAATGTTTTTTGAATTCAAAAGTCTATTTATAATCTTCTGATAATCCCCATATTCTTATATTGCAGGTATGGTTTAGTAATCGTAGAGCCAGATGGAGGAAACAAATGGGCAGTCAACAAGTGAACGCCTTCAATGCCCTTCCTTTAACTATGAGCTACCCAAGTACCACCAATCCTTATGTCATGCCAGACACAAGTACCTCATCATCATTACAACACCATGCAGTTGGTAAGAATTCCAAATTAATAAATAAATATTACTTGAGTAATTAGGATTTTATGACTTCTCCCAATAAAAAAAAGATTGTGCAGGGAAGTTGAATAAGTGCGATCTTTCCTTGACTCCCAGGAAACACTCCTAGTACCCATTATGTAAAGGGATGGGTTAATTTTTGAGTATTGTTGGAAGCAAATCTTACCATCTCATTTTATTAAATAAATAAATAAAACAGAATAAAAATTTTAAATAATACATTTAAAGGTATCAAGGAGTAAATATATTTTAAGAGAAATGATCCAGATGATGACATACAGATGATACTATACTTTCCCAGTAAATAATGTTTATTAATTCAAAATTTATTCTAAATTACAAAAAAAAATATAATAATAATACTAATAGTAGGAATTTATGTTGTTTTGATGATAGATAAGAGAAATCGTGTCCATTTATGTATTAAGAAATAGTTGTTGCTAAAAGAATAAGTTCTTTAATAATAATAATAAAAAAAAAAAAAACTTCAGCAATTGTTCCTGAGTAAAAATAAATGGAAGTATTAACTGATGGACAATCATTGTTTTTTCCTTGAGCATTTCTCCCCTCAGTGATTTTTATTTTAACTTACTTGGGAAGTCTTGGCTTCATCTACTGAAGAATATAGTTACAAAACTGAAGGATGCTTTGGTTTTTGTTTTAATCATCATGTAGTTTCTTCATATAAGTACACTTAAGATGAAAGATATGGAAACGGTTAATAATATAAAACAGATCAGTTACTTGAAATTGCATCTTGTTATAGGAAACTTTTGTTAACAGAAATTGGAAACTGAATCTTAATTCATAGGAAATCACTTGGAATGAACTACTTGAGGTTTACGCCCCTATCGACGTCACGTATGACGTGTAATGTGGGATCATGTGGGATAAACAAACATATAACTTAGTGTGAATTACTCAACAAATCGTCGAGTTTTGATATTTCAAGACGGAATGGTTCAATACTGTGTAGTTCCTTATTGTAATAATTCTGTAAAACGCTTGGAATATCGTTCTTAAATATAATATTTCCTCTATATCGACATGAGTTAAAACAAAGCACATGACTTTGTTTATCCCACAAGCCAAGCAGTAGCCTGGTGGGATATTTTGGAACTACGAAGCCCCGCCTATCCTCAAGTGGTCCATTATTGAATTAAACTAGGAATTGTATGGTTTACAGTCAAAAGAGAAGGATAAAGTAAATAAAAAAATAAATAAAAAGAGAAAACTGAAAATTGCTAAAGTTGGAATATTGCTGTTGCATATTATGCTATTGATACCTGATTTAAAAGGTCAAGGGATTAAGGGGATTATCTTGCATCGTGGGATTAAGACTGTTCCTGGAATCGAAGTCTCACCTGATTGGTCCTCAGCACAGGCGGACCAAGGTGAGATTGGTTTTTGGCTCTGGGAATCCGAATCCCTTGTATATATATCTCTGTTTTTGTAAATAAAGGTAGTCAGTAGTTAGATTTGTTACTGTTCGTTTTTCTTTAAGAGAGCCTTCAACGCTTTTGCGCATGCCTCAGGTCTCCTTCGATTTCTTCAAAATAGGGGCAAGAAGAAACAAAGAGGGAATGTTTACTTTTGATCAGTGTTAGTTTACTAGTAGCTGCGTTCTATTCGCGCTTTTCGGGAAAGAATTATGGAAAGAATAAATACTATTGCAAAAATGCTCCTCCGTCATTTTTTTCTTAAAAGCGAAAATGTCCAAAATAATTTCTTCGAAAAGTGCCCATCTCAGCGTATCACCCCTCTGCGGAGTAAAATCGTCCCGAAGTGGTCGCTCTGCCTTTCTAAAACGCACAATACCCGTTAAGCTGTCTCGACTCACATTATTTTAACAACATCCCACTATTTACTTAAAGGTTTAAGAAGTCGCAAGTTGTTTGGCCACAGATTTTACCAGTTTATTTGACGAATCCCATTATAACTGTTAATAGAAACCGAATTTGTCAAATAGGCTACTTTTGAAGTGATTAAAATGTTGTGATTCTTTCTTTTATAATTAACCGTAACTTTCAAAAATTTACGAACACATTATATTTGTACTGGTTAACTATATCTAAACCTTCTCTTTCTTTTTTAGATAATTCTGGTTGGCATCGAAGCCACCAAAGTCTTCCCAACACTAGTCTTCATCAGCCAGCTTCTCATTCAAGTCACGCTCCCTTTCCCAGCCTCACAGAATCCTGCATGAACAGTAGCAGTGCCTTATCATCACAGGTAAGATTACAAATGCTCTGTCAACAAAATCAATTAATTACTTCATTTAAAATACTGCAGGATTTTCTGATTTAACAATTATGCTCAAAATAGTGGGTACCCCAGGATAACTATTATCTTTTTTGAAGGTTCATCCATTTGAATGACTCCTCACAGCAAGGAGATGGTTCCTCAAAATTCAAATAATTGCCAAATACTCAGTTGTCCTGAAATAGTTAATCTGGTTGACGAGTCTTGAGAAAAGACAATAATTTTTCTAAGGTTACCATTTTCAATAAGGGTTAAGTATTTTCTTTTGTATCTTGTTTTATATTTAAAGTTATCTTCAACCAGTTGGAAGGATGGCTGAGGTTTCAGTTATTAAATTATTGTTCGTTTTTTCCTTTTTATTTAATTTTTCAGGAATCACTTTTCTCTTTTAAGTGTTTAATTCTCGTCTTCCCAGAAATCCAATCTTTCTGTGGTTCAAAATTAATCACAAGTCCTTTTTAAGCCATCATTACATTTTTTTTGTTAAGAATTATAATTATTTTGCTAAGAATATGGTTACTTTGTTAATTTTTATCAATAAGTATACTTTTTGAGTAATAACCGCAAAACTTATTGTTAGTTTTTATTGAAGTTTATTATTGATTATTATATATGTATTTTTTTTTTTACAGATGCTTAATATATTAAATTCTAACCCAAGTGCCACTACAAGCAGTGCTGCCAGTGTTGATTATCACGCTCACATTCCTCCCATCACATCAGCAGCAGAAGCCACTTGGCCCAATCCGTCCATTCCAACACGAGCGGCAGAATCTGCAGTTGGCTCCTGGAATCATGCAGCCTTCTCCTCGGAAAACTTCAGGTAATTTAAAGAAAACTATAATTAGACAACTATAGTTATTATTATAAAAGTTAAGATGCTATGAATTGAAAAATTACAAATATATGAAATTTGCCAATTAAACTAACATATATCCTTTTATAATGTTGAATAATATTGTATTCATCAGCTACTCTTTTAATTTGATAGTTTTGTAAAAAGGTTTCCATTTTCAGTTAAGCAAAATAATAACACCAAATTTTTTTATATAACGTGATAAATGACTTTTTATATAAATACAATGTAAACTCGATTAACCGTCACCTTCGGGACCGGGACTTTGACGATTAACCGAATAACAAAAATTTCGCAATAAACATGTACAGTAACGAAATTTCAATGCTGGTTTAGGACGAAAGGCAAACAATAAATTAATACAAAGAAAAATCTATCGGTAAAAAATATATATTGTCAGACACCAAATAAATAATAATAATAATAACAGAAACGTAATTACTAGATAATAAGGTTTATATGTTAAAGCTATAATCAGTCATCTTCCTCTGTTTCTTCGAGGCTCGAGCTTTTTCTCGGCATTGTCCTGTATTTTACGAAGAAGTAGGTTTTGCGAATGATGACGAATAACAGAGAGTGTCGGTTAAAAGAGTTTTCACTCCACCAGTAATCCAGTCCAATTACTTACTGATGCAATTATAACGATAATATACAAATACCAATGAAATGCTACTGAATGTAATACAAGCAAATTAATATATTGCTTTTATACTAAAATACATAATCCAATTCTAAACTTACAACTTTAATCAAAACTTAAAAGCTTATTAAGATAACTGAAATTGTTTTATTAGTTACAGTAGTTAATGAAATGCTTATGAAATGTGTCATCAACTTATAATATATAGGCCTATACATTACAACCAAAAAAATAAAAAAGAAAAGATTAGAAAACAGAATTGAAAGTTGAAAAGTATAAAATGTTAAGTAAAAATAAATGTGAATCAATATTTTAAATATAAGTATGAAGGTAAAGAAAATCTTAGGAAGATATTCCTTTTTTGGAAGTTTCTTTTCACTGCAGCAGCACATGAGCTTTTAGCTGTTAATACAGGACGTAATATAACGGCATTTAGATTAAATATGGATGTGGTTTAAAAGTTTATTATGTCCTAAATAAAAATTACTGACAATTTGAGAAACTTCATTGCTTTACAAAATTAGTACGGAATAGCTCACGATTGCATCTCTCCTGATTTCTAAGAAAAATACTATAGAGTATACAACTAATGATTTATCTTAGTTATAACGAATATACTTATCTCAGATTTTTAAAGATCATGGGAGCAAAAAAGGAGTCTGAAGTCTAAACCTGCCTTCCTTGTACATATCATAAAAAAATGTGTCCACTTTGTTAAAACTAAGAACAATTGGAACAGACAAAACAAACTAGAAGTTATCTCAGCTTTGTTGTTAGTGTAAATAAATAAATAAATAAATAAATAAATAAATAAATAAATAAATAAATAAATAAATAAATAAATAAATAAATAAAATCAATTTAAAACAGCACTTTAGGTTTATATATATATATATGTCAAAGATTTTTCTCATACTTTTTATTTGTTATTGTTTAGCTCTGTTCTCAGTAATGGGGATTCTTATATGACACCTTCATTCAATAACATCCCTGGATCACATCCATCCTTAGATATGAAAACAGGATTTCATTACAGTGGTCAGTTCACTACAGGTAAGGATCTTTCACTGTTTACATGAAATTAACAAGTTTTCTTTACGGTCTGTTTTATGAAATAGGAACTTTTACCTTCACTTTTGATCCTCATATTTTGAGTTTATTTCCTGGTAAGTTTTTTATGAGATAAATGAAAAGCAGAAAATTTTGAAATTAGTGTCCTTTGGATACCACATTTTATCCAATCTATATATTCACAGCTAAAGGGAGGGGCTATAGTCCCCACTAGACCCCCCCCCCGGATCTGCCTATGATATCCAAAAGTGGCTTCAGACAAGGAAAAGAAAATGCCTCGGCGAGAAAAACGAACTGCGGTCCCATCGTTTTTCGCTCGTTTACAATGCTCTTCAACCTTAAATATTAAAAACCGATCTTCTTAGTAATTTAGAAATACATATTCCATCCTGACTCTTAAAATAGCGGAAAACGTTCCAAATTATACTTCTAGCTTGGCTGTGCAGGCCTTACAGTAACCTGTTCACATAACACCACCATATTGCTTTCTGCAGCAATGAGTTCCAGGATCAACTAAGTGATCCATTTTTTGCCATATTTGGTGATTCTTTTTTCTCTGTACCTACTTTAATTGTAGCTAGCATTAATTGTAGCTAGCATTACAAATATTATTAAAAAAGATAAGTTGTAAGGATATTAAAAAGGAAATTGCACTTCAAAGAGGAAACAACAATGAAAATCCTTGACGTGTCAACCAATAATTAAAATACCAATGTAGTACAGGATATACTTCCCAGTGTTTGTTTGCTTGCTTTAATTTTTATTCAGATCTTTTTTTAATTCCTCAATTGTTTTATTTTCTTTGTAAATGCTAATTTTTGTTTAAGTCTACTGTATGTTTATTGCATCCTATTCACATCATTCTCATTTTTAAAAAATATTTATTGTTATATATTGATATATAGTACAGTATGTTATATATTGATATATATCAGTACTGAAATGCACACAACTACTATATTTTTACGGTTGAAGACTTCTGCATATGATAATTCTATTTTCTGTCACAACAGTTAGTTGGACGTCATCACTATTCCTTTGGGAGATTCTCAGGGCTGCAGGGGCAAATCTGGAATATGGTTGTGTAGGAGGACAGAAAGTGTTTTCCCAGCACCCAGTACGAAACAGATGTGCTGGAGTTTTGTCCTGGTGAAGAAGGCAATTGCCAAATCTTTACAACTCTTGCCTTTGCAATGAAGAATGTTCTGGTATGTTGTTTTGGTGACTCTGTATATAACTGTGGTAGACAAGGCCATGACTTGAAGAACACCTCCCCATATCTTGTCCTGTCAGCTTGGAATGATTGCTTCTTCAATAAATTTTGGGGACTTCCAGCATGAATACTATCACTTTCCTTGAGAGTTATACAGATAATACTATGGCTCATCTCGATGATGCTTCTGATAAGGATACCCAGACGCATATCCACCATGTCTAGGAGATCATACAGGTTATGGCTCTTTCAGTCCACTTCTGATTGATATTTTTCAGAATCACATGACAGTATACATGATTTTTCATGTTCAAATCATCAGACACGCTTTTTGAGACAGATCTCGTAAGAGATACCAAATATATTAGCAACAGCATTTTTTGTAATTTTTTTTACAGTTGATGAATGTGGTATAGGCAATATCACTTTCTGTACTCACTGGTTGCTCTCCAAGGATTCTTGCCCTGCCTTGAACCAATGATACAGTTAGGAGATGCATGGCTGGAAAATGCTTTCATATTCATCAGCAGTGTCTCTTCTCTGGTCTGATTAAGACAGAGCTTGATGTTCAGATTATGACACCAAACTAAGGAGCAACGTATTTACATTCAACTACAGTTAGTCTCCATTATCTTCAAATTTCTCTGCATATCATATTATTTGTACAAGCGACTCGTCAGTAGTTTTAGCAGACATGCAGACACCTGTGGCAATGACTCACCATTGTCACAGGTAAGTGTGTAACTACGTTCAGTTTCCTTGATACTTATTGACTGCACTAGTATTAGACAGAAGAGCATGAGCATGACATAAAACTCTCTTTTATCAAATATTTGTTGCTCTGTGATTTCCTTTTTGCATCTTGATCCTATAGAATTTCTTATAAAATTTGTTGATTTTTTTTTTATAAATTTTTTTGAAACTGCAACTTTTTTATTTTAATAATTTGACTGCATGCTATTGTTTTTATTTTTCATATTTATTTTATTATTTTTAGTTTTGTTTGTTTTCCTTCTTTATGATTTTATCGTTTATTTTTTTGTTAAGGTGAAGTACGAATTCCAGTTCAGTGGGCTGGACATACTGGGTAAGAACGATTTTTCCCACTCAGTTTAATATTTTCACTTAAGAAAAAAAAAAAGGAAAAGATAAAAATCTGTATATTTCATTCTAAACTAATAGAAAAATTATTACAGAAATTACTTACCTGGAGCAAGTTACAGACAATGAAACCTAATTCAAAATTCTGAAATAATCATATTCAACAATTTTAAGAGAAAAAATACAAAAGTAAAGAAAGATAAATTGCCCAATAAATAAATAATCCTCAGCTAGAAAATAACTGGATAATAGTATGTGTCTATATCTCAAAGCTATCAGGATAACCTTTCAGCTGTTATTAAGAACAATCCTGAAGAATACTTTGGTTGGATCTTAACATGCTGTCAACTTTTTCCCAAAATAAAATCCTATGTACACCCATGCATGCAATAGAAGACTATTATGTGAAATCTTCCCGAATTTCTTTACAAAACCTGCTGCAATATTCATTATTTATCTAAGATTAAAATTACTGAAACAAACAATGCAGGGTTATCTCAGAAAATTGTTAACTATTGGTAAACTAAACTTAAGATTTAGATTATAAATTCATATCTTTCTGTAAATTTTAAAACATATACATTTAAAGTCTGATTATCAAGAAAGATAGAGTGGTTGGAAAAAAATGTCTGATAAAATTAGCTGGCAATTAATGATGTACTACTATTGGTTGAGATACCAGTTCATCTTAAACAAAGGTATACTGAAAATGGAGCAAATATTTCTATTCTCAAAATCATGCTCAGAATGTAATTTAAGTTTAATATTGCTAAAATATAACAGAATTGATTTCTATTTTTTTTTTTTTTGTATTGAAACTTGAAAAATCTCGTAGTACATTTTGGTATTAGAACCACAAATGAGAAGAGAATGGATTTAGTAACTAAATACTGGAAAAAAAAATGTTGATAAACACAGAAAATGGTTAATGCATATATTAACTTTCTAAAATGTTTCTTGAATGTGTATGAACAAGGTCATAGATTACAAAAAAAAAAAATTGCATTGAAGTATATTCATTGGTTTCCATTAATTTAGAAAAAAACAACAAAATCTCGATAACTTAAAAATACATGATTAATTTGGGCAGAAGCTGGTGGAACTTGTGGTATATTGTACATTTGCCAATGGCCCCAAAACATTGATTTCCTCCATATTTCATACATACAGAATCAGGTAAAAAATTGTTAATAAAATAAGCCAAAGTATCGGAATATGTGGTGTGGGTCGCTGTAACAGCACTGTAGGCCTTATATTGATGTTTTATGCCATGCTGTGATGATAATGTCTGAGCTCAGTAGGTAGCAACGGCTGTTGTTGTTTTACAGATCTTATAAGCCCTCCAGATCTTAGGGAGAGGGTAGTGGTTTAGGACGTTATTGTCTTGTAGGAGAAATGTTCACCTATCACATCTACACAATGGCAAACATAGGGGTTCAGGGCATCATCCTAACATCATCTAACATTCATGTTTCTGCTTGGAAGCACGTAAAGGTGTGGTGTGTATCCACCTAATATCAGATCTCATCCCAAACCATAACTACCTCTACCATAAATGTCCCTTGTTCTCTAGATGAAAGCACATCTGGATTCCCTCTGCAAAGCAAATCTGAACTCTTTCTTTGAATCCTTTGAAAGGGGAAAAGGGGGACAGGCTTATGAGAGCCTAGGATGTAGATCTCCTTTGAGAAGCCTTTGAAAAGCAGAGACCCACATTCCTACAGCCACAGCAAGAGCAGACCGCAGCTGTGCCACAAGTGGCAGTGCTGTTCCTCCGGGCATATAATCAAAGATAGCAGTTATCCATATAACACTATACTTCAGAAAGAGGATTGTCATTTTAAAATCGCTTCCATAGTCTAAGCACAATAGAAGGGTTTACATTCAGCCATTTTCCTATGCTATTCCAACTGACTTAGTTGGCCTGGTAACCACATCGTAAGCAGCTCGACTGTGGCCTGGGTTCAAAGCTCACCCCAGCTGAAGTCTGGGATTTTTCCACAGTAATTTCTCCTCCAGATAGATTCTAGGATCAACCCAGCCCTCTGATGAATGGATACCATGTTTCTTTCCCAGGGAATAAAAAAAGGCAGTTCGAACACGATGTGCAAGGATTTCAGTGGTTCATGCAACACCTTCGTTTGTAACATGAGACAAAAATTTTTTGAAGTTGTTGTTCGTAACCTGAAATGTTTGTGACCCGAGTCGTTCGTAACCCGAGGTTTCACTGTATTTAAAATTGCAAGAACATTTACAGCAATTTCACTAACTATGTCTGTATTCTATATATGGTGCAAAAAAGGAACACAAATTCTCCTTTAATGGTTATTAGGGGTAAAGATGTTTAAATTTTATCTTATGACAAATACTGAAGAAAAAGTATTGTGATTCCTTTTTTATCCCAGAAGGATTCTAGGATCAACCCAGCCCTCTGATGAATGGGTACCACATTTCTTTACCAGGGAATAAAGGCAGGTGGGCATTGGCTGACTACCTGACCTAAACTTAGTCCCATTGGCCACGGAATGCTGAAAGCCTTACCTCGCACGACCCCAAGGTCCACATCGACCTCTGGTGGGATACTTTAACTTCATCTGCCTGAAGTCTACCAACCATTCTTCACAATAAGTTCATCTATTATATGATGTCTTGAAGCCATTATAAGACAGCTGCTTATTTTCTTTCATCTTTCTTTCTTCCATCCTAACACGACTGATGAACACCTTCCAAATATCATCTTTTATGTTACGGCTCATTGCATACGACACCTAACTTCGTATTACTTTTCATATCATACATCAAAGTTTAATGCATTTCCAACTCATTTTTACCACAAAAATAATTTTTGTTTTCTTAATTAATGGAAACTAATGTAATACTTATGGATTACCTATTTTATGAATTAAAAAAGAAAAGAGAACTCTTAAATAAATGACAAGCTAAAACTCATTTTTTTTTTCATAATCTAGTAATAATGAATTTCAATTTCTAAATGAATTTAAGTTGGATTGTTAGTATTGAACTTGATTCATTAATACATATTTAAGCTTCATCATAAACCAAATATTTCTTTTAAAGATAAATTGAGGAGTTGATCATATTTTTGTTTTTTTACATTACATTAGTAGAAACCTGTAGTAAAACAATTTCATAACACAATTATTTTTTTCTCATAGGCAGTTCGAACACGATGTGCAAGGATTTCAGCGGTTCATGCAACGCCTCTCTAGCCGACCTACGACAAAGATCACGTGAACACACAGTGGCTTTAGGAATATTTTGATTAATTCTACTTCAAAGAGGTATATTTAAAAGTGCCCAAGGAAACGACTCCAGTCGCATGTGTAACAGCAAGAATCCATCCAAACCATTTAAGGAATAACTGTTCTACATGAAATGGGAATTAGTTGCAAATTTCTGTTGGGTGGTCAATGTGTAGAATAAAAATATGCAATTTTTACAATCGTCACATTTTATTTTCAATGTTGCACATTGACTTTTACTGATTCTGTTGCCCAAATTTTTTTCAAATATTCAGATATTATATATGTAATCACACTGTAAATATTGTTAGATACAAAACAGTAACATGAAATGCCTAAATTTTTTACGAATATTTTCTTGATCATATTATTAAATTTTTAAAATCCTTTAAAATATTATTATTGTGGATTTTCCCATAAAGCGTAATTCTTACAAGTGCTAAAAATCTAAATTGAATGAACTATGAATCTAATGTTTCTGGATGGAGAAACTAAATACATGGGATTCATCATCTCCATTTTATCCATTCACAATATCCACTGACAAAGAAAAGATTCTGTTTTTGTTTTTTTCTGGCAGCTAAAGTTGCAAAACGATTTCTATATATCTAATGTTTTCCAAGACAAAGTGATACTTACCACTTGATGACTTCCAGGCAGCCCATTTCTTATCAGCTCATTAGTAAGACTGTTTTGAATTCATCAGCCAACGTCCAAAATGCAATGCTCATCCATTTTGATTTTAGTATACTAATTAATCGACTTCCTTATCAAGGTTTCATTAATCCATTATTCTCCGATGACTTTCATAGGGAATTGCTCTGCGAAAATTCTCTGTCTATCCAAACTCTCCATTAAGCATACTACAGATTCCAGAATTCTTTTTACAGCCTATTTTTTAACATAAGAAATGATTGATAAGGAGGAATGATTTTTCAGGCATTTTGTTGAGTACAGGTCAGTCTTTGACCTTGCTTTTATTGGCTGGATTCAAAGGCTAATTTTTTTTATTAATCCAGAACTTTATTAATCTTTCCTAATCCATCAGGCCAATTTTTTTCCCATTTATTGCAACAAATGACTTTCTGATACTTACATCCCATCAATTCTCTCCAATACCTTAGACCTGTAAAATTATTCTAAATGTCTGAACTCCTTTATCTAAGGTGACCAGACGTCCCGATTTTTAACAATTTGTCTCGCATCCTGCGTTGTTTTAAAAAAGTTCCGATTTTTTTTTTTGTTTTTTAAATGGGGGTTTTTTTTTTTTTTTTTTTCCCCCCCCCCCCCCCCGGTCAATGTGTCCCACTTTACCAATATTAAAATCTGGTCACCTTACTTTATCCCAAATTTTACTTCTCAGGGAAGTACATTTCATATCCTGATCTTACTTTTCCATAATCTGTATCCTTATCATGTCTGTGACAAATGCTTACGTTTGCTATAGAAGATTTTGTTTACTGACTTCAAACATGGTAAAACAGTTCTGGAAAATATATTTCTAAAATTTAATATTTTTATTTCCCGCTTTTTTTTTTCTTTTTTCAATAATTACTTTAGTCATAATTTTTTATTAAAAACCCCTAAGCCTTATAAACTAAGGTGCCTTAAAATCGTGAGAAAAATAATTTTTTCTTTGTAAAAATTTCAGAAAAATAAATAAATAGTGGGGATCGCAAATATTAAATAACGTTAGATTGAACAAATATTACAATTGCTAAATAAATTTTATTGGAATGTCATTTATCTCAATGTAAGTGCCTAAATATTAAATACTATATTTTGATAGAATGTTAGTTATAAAGATTGATGTTGAATTTTTTAAAAGTGAAAATGTAAGTAAGACGAGAGGATCAGGCATAATATGTACACAAAGAATATAATGATGATGAGTCTAGAATTATTTCTATTTTATATTGTAAAGAGGATTTTTACCTTTTCTGATGTTATTCATACAGAGGACTATATATTTTTTTTTACCTAAAATCTTACCTCTACTGATAAAGCAAAAAGAAAATTATATAATAAAAGTTACTGTACATATATTGTAATCCTTTCTTTTAATGAACTGTAACAATTTAATACCTTCATATATGATTACTGCAGTACCTGAAAACTGTAGGCAAGCATTAACATCTTAATGTTTCAGAACATACTTTATGCACTTATCTATGGAAAATAAAGCAATTATTAATTTTGTATCGAAAAGTGCTGCTCAGAAGAAAATAAATTGTCTCTTACTCTAATTTTTGTAAGAATAATCATTTCCGAAGCAATCTTACTTTTCATGCTCAAAAATGTAGTAGAAAATATTCTAACTGTACAAGTCTTCCATTTAGATTTTTGTAAAGATTTTTCAATGCTATGGTAATTTGGTTGTGCAAGTAAAGTTAGCTTTTCCATATTTTGAAGTGATTATTCCCAATTTCTATATTTACTCATAACAAGAACAGAAGCTTCTCAGAAAATTATAAATGAATATAAATTAAGAAAGAAGAATTTTTCCATAGTAAAACATTTCTGTTTTATTTAGGCCGGCCTCGATAATGTTTTCATCTCTAAAATCAAATCAACACAATTTCATGTACTCATGATACTTTTAAAGCCAATAATGGTACTTTTAAGAATTGCAATTTGCATGTACTAAGTGATTACATTTGAAAATTGGTTATCTGCTTATACAGTAGAGCATCGATTATCTGAAGCAATGCTGCACAGGGGTGTTTGGATAACTGATATTTCGGATAATTGATCATTTACGAAAGAATTGTATCAGTGTCATAGGAGCAATATGAAACAGAGAAACAGTGATACATATTAAACACGAAACCTTATATTATATTTTAAACACTGCTAATATGGTCTAGGTCACGTTTTAGATAATAAATTACCTTATTTTAAATCCTGTGACATCGTTGCGTTCTTTTTGTCGTTATGCGTTTCGGGAACTATGTCCATCATCAGACCCATCACTCGGAAAGAAATTGAATTTTTAATTTTAATTTGTAAATTAATTTTTTAATTTCTGTCTACTGAAACGCCTTCGGTTAACCGATGTTTCGGTTGATTGATAATCGGATAATTGATGCTCTACTGTATTAAAAAAAAAGAAAAATACAGCAATAATAGTTGTTTACCATACAGTCTAAGATCAAAATGTGACCACTTTTCTTTGTTAATGTTTTAATTTAATAAAAAGGGCATTCATACATTCATTGTAAAAATAATCATATTTATGTAAAAAAAATATTTTTTTTTCATTGCATCATTTGTATTTATTTAACTCATATATGTGTAGTATGTTATATTAAATTTTAGTGAATAAATACCCAAGTCTTCTGCTTCATCTTGTAACCAAAATTCACCAATCTATTTTGTTGGTGGTTAATTTGACATTTATTTGGAACATTCTGTCCCTTCTCCCCCGGCAGTATTTTTGGACAACAAAATATAAATTTAAAATAAAAAGCTACACTAACTAAACGGCTCACATTTATTTATAAAAAGTCTTTTTGTTTAACAAAATTAAAAAAATAATAATAAATAAATCCAAAGATTATTGTCTTTAATAATTACGTCTATTTTTTGATACAAGATGAGGCAGGATGATTGTATACTATTTTTTATTGATTTTTGTGTATATGAAGAGTCTGACCATACAATTTTTGCAAACGGAAAAAAAAAAAAAATGTTTATCAGCAATTTTGCTAATGTATAAATTTTTATAATAAATAATTTTGATAAGACCATATTTTTTTCCCATTATTTATTAAAAGCTTTCAAATTAAAAGGGATGAAAAGATCAAATATTTAGCTGCTGAAATTTTTTCCAAAATTCTGACAAAATCAATAAAAAAATAATAATAGTGATTTGTTTTTGCTATCACAGAAATCTCGATTTATGCTGGTTTTTGTAGCTGCTGCCAGTAAATTTTTGCTAAGCAATCATAGTTACTTCAGTTTCGTAAAGTTGTTCTCAAATGTTTTTCAATTTTTTTTTGCGGGCATTGGAGAAAGACAGAAACAGTCTCCCACTTCAATTTCAATATTCAAATTTCTCCTTCCAAATAAATTTTTTTATAAGAAGTATATACTTCCAAAATATAAATAATAACTGGATACTATATGATAACCGATTTAAGCAAAAGTCTAATGTAACAAATTGAACTTTATCATATAATTTGTTAAATGTATATGATATTTAATCAAATAATTCACATGAAATTTCTTGATAAATAGGAGGGGTGGGGGTATCTAAATGCTTCCAGATGTTTCCATTAAAATAAGAAAACAAAAACAACTAACACTGAAACTCAATTTCATTTTTAAGTACAGTGGTACCTCAGGTTATGAACTTAATTCGTTCCTGAACTCGGTTCGTAACCCGAAACATTGAAATCAATGAAATAGAGATGATCCGTTTCAAGATGAAAGAATCGTTCCTTTTTATTAACATCCGGTCTTTACCTGACAAAATGCAAAGAATATGTGTACTTCACGTATTAAATAAAGAGAAAGAAAACAACCAAATAAATTAAATGTAAAATAATTACACTTAATAAATACATTACGATGTCTTGTTTACATCGGAAAAAGAATCATGTGGGCGCGGAGAGATACTTTCAGATGCTATGCGAGATGCCTTTGGTGTGATTTGGCCCCGTAACTTTATACTGTATGCGATCATTTGTCTCCAACGTTAAACCTTGCTCTCTCTCTCTCACCTTCGTTCTCAACCCGAGGCACTGTTCGTTACCCGAGACAAAAAATTTTCGAAGTTGTTGTTCGTAACCTGAGATGTTCGTAACCCGAGGTTTCACTGTATTTAAAATTGCAAGAACATTTACAGCAATTTCGCTAACTATGATGTATTCTATATATGGGGCAAAAAAAGGAACACAAATTCTCCTTTAATGGTTATTAGGGGTAAAGATGTTTAAGTTTTATCTTATGACAAATACTGAAGAAAAAGTGTTGTGATTCCTTTTTTATCCCAGAAGGAGAAATTAAAAAATAAATAAATACAAATTTCCATGATTCACCTTTTCCTATCAAAAAGTTTTTTTTTTTTCCTCCCTTAAAATTTTATTTATTTAATATTATCAATTGTAATGAAATCTGTACAATTATTATTTTATTAAATAATTTAGATAAACTGGCCTTTTAAAATTATCATAAAAATGGTTCAATGTCAATTTCTAAAACTGAACATGGTAAATTCAACTCAAACTTAGTAATGACATCAGGATGTACAACTCCCATGATTCCCAAGGGCTGTCCGTCAACTATCACTTGAGCACATCTCCCAGGGAAGAAAGTTTGATCTAAAAAATTTGCAAAATTAATGTTAAGTAACAATGTCTATAATAAAAACAAAACAGAATTGATAATTTTTTTTTTTTTTTTTTAAAAAGTCACTATTTTGAAAATCTTAGCTTACATTGTAAAATCAGATAAAAATTTATATGTTTTACGGATAATAATGATTTTTTTTATCATCAGTAAAGACCTTTTTTTTAAAAAAAAGTTCAAAATTGATATGGAAACACAAAAAAAACATAATGAATTTCATCAAGTTAATTTTGATTTATAAGTATATAGAAATAATACATTTATTTGGTGCTGAGATAATCTGACATGTAGAGGAACCGTCACTCAACAGGGAGGTGTTTTATCACCTAACGTTTCGATATTGAATAATTTTTTTTAATAAGGTAACTGCCTAAAATATTAAAATTCCAAAATATTAAACTATTGGAATTTATAATTATACTAGAAGCTGTCAAAGTTCTGCTTTGCATTTCAAAGGATTTGATTTAAAAATGAGTGCCCAACGTCAACCTCCAAAGAAAAAGATTAAGTAGACTTCTGAAAACGTATTTGAAATTTTTCATACAGTTAATCCATAGGCAAAGGAAAATTAAGTACGGATTTAAATTTATGTAACTGTCCAAGTCTTGGCAAGTGCAATTTAATCTTTTGGAATTCTCAATGTATTAGTGAATTATTTATTATTAAAATCTGTCACTTTTATCAGAAACACCACCTTCTTCAGTGAATGGAAGATTACATTTGTGAATGTGGATGATATGATGAGAAAAATAAAAAAGGCTTCTGACTGTCTCCTGCAAACATCAAAGATACAGATTAAAAGCTTCATCTACAGACAACAGAAAAAGGCCTTGAATCACAGAAATTTACAGAATAATAAACAACAGCAACACAATTACAAAGTCTGGAATATTGAAGAATACAGGAATGAACTCCTTCACAGGTGAGTAAGATTTTATAGTGAAGCTGTCTGCATTATATAACATCACTGAGAGAAGAAGTTTATGAGATGGTGGTTTCACTGTGAACTGGGTTCATAATATGATAAAAAGTTTCAAGGTGATTTTTGTTAATGCTTAAAAAGAATTATGGGATATGATATTACATGAGGTTGAAAATTTTATCTTAAGAATAACACTAGTATACGTATATATCAAGCATTTAACATTTAAACGCTTTTTAGCATTTAACCAAACTTTGAAAAATTAAAGCAATCAATGAATTCCTTAACTTGTTCTTCTATTGATCTTAATCTAAATATTTTTGTTTTGTGGATAGCCTGTACATTGCTTCACAGACTGAAACATGGAAAGACTGTGGGACTCTACAAATACTCAGTATACTGAGTGAGCGTGGTCTTATTCCATTTTAAAAGTTTTCAACTTCCGTCTTGTCAATGTTATGAGATAAATATACCTCCTGTCCTTCCTTTTTTAGAACTGCTCACCCTCTTCTGGTATCATAAGTTGTAAAACAGACAAGTAATTTGATAAAACAATAACCGAAGCAGTTATTTAAAACTCAATAAGGTTGTTTTTTTTTATGGATAAAGAATGACTTATAAATAACTTACCATCATGTGCTTTTATATAATAACCCTTTGGTTCTTTATTTGGGCTCCACTTGATTTCAAGGATCTGCATGATTCTATCTAGTAAACCATGAATAATCTCAAACCCAGGAGTTTTGCTGTAGTAAAGTGCACATAACCTCCGCACATTCTTAGCACCAACATCTAAGATTGGAAGTAAGTTATTAATTTCATTGAATTAGTTACGATCTTATAATAATAAACAACTACAACTTGATCTTGCTTTGCAAATGTTAATCATGTGAATCTTTTTACTTTATTCAAACTTCAAAATAAACTTAATTTTGAAATGGAATTATGTTTTTCCTTTTATAAAGATCAAAACAATTGTATTAATTCATATACTCAAAAGAATTAAAAAATTTATTTTTACAAAACACGCTTTTTTTTAAAGTAAAAAAAAAATAATCTGAGGAGATTGGAATACAAATGTGTGCTATCCTTAAAAAGTTACTTTATGTACAAAAATATCACTATGGCAATTAATAAATAAATAAAATGTAAAACACAAGGAGTTTCTTGAACAACATCACTACGATGTATATGTAAAACATATATCTTCTTCTACTATTACCAACAATATTTCGTTCCCTTTTACAGGGAACTTCATCAGGTTGAAACTGAGGACAAGAAAAAACTTTCTTCTTCCTCTATTACAGAATCCATTAATGATCTATTTAAAACAAATCTTTTTACAATAAAACACGTACAATCCAAAATATCTGTGTCAATATAAGAATTCACAAAGTAGATACATTTCTTCATCTTTAAGTTTGAATGTCTATAATATGTTTCTAGATTTCTTCTTTGTGTTTTCCATCGTAACTCTATGTTTTAATTTCACCTTTAAAGAATTAAATCAAAAGAAAAAGGTGAAATTAAAAAGTAAAGTTAAGATGGAAAACACAAAGAAGAAATCTAGAAACATATTATAGACATTCAAAAACATCCTGAAATAGCTGTTTCATGCTCTTTGGCAACCATCAGCCAGGAGCATTACTACAAACTTAAGTAAAATCAAACTTAAAGATGAAGAAATTTATGTATTTTTGAAATTGTTACTTTAACATTAATTTGGTATTTTGTGAATTGTTATATTGACACGAATATTTTGGATGGTGCAAGTTTTATTGTAAAAAGATTGGTTTTAAATTAACGAATTCTGTAGTAGAGGAAGAAGAAAATTTTCTATCATAACTACATGATATTATAACAAATTATTTATTAATTAAATTTATTATTATTTTATTTTTACTGATTATTTTTGTCTTTTCTTTTTAAATATCATGAATTATTTATCCCCAGCTGAGATCTTCATCGGCACCAAGAGACAATATACAACTTCAGCGACGCCTTTCATAATATGTTCCAATTATGTCCTGTCGTCCATCATGAATCTGTACTGTCTTAGCCACACACCAGATCTTCTTCGGGTGCTCCTTGAAACATTGTTGTGTTTCTAGGTTGTTGTTGAATGATGGTAACAGCTGGAGTCGCTGTAAAGGGAGCTAATGTGTTGGTGTTGAAGTGTGGATCATTCTTCTCAATGGGTGTCTTGGTTGAAGCTGATAATCTGTAGTATCTCTCAAATCCAGATTTCCAAAAATCTCGCTAAGATCTTGAATGATGGGATCCATTTATTGATTTGGCACCTCCACCACAAAATTGTCAGGTATTTGTTGGAATAAATAAATGAAGACTGTAAAAATGCTACGAATTTAAATTTATTCTCAATAAAAGTAAATAATAAATAAAATAATATAATAAATTTAATTAATAAATAAATTGTGATATTATAATTGACATAAACAAAAATATAAAGGATCAGAAATAAATAAACTCAAAATAATTATATTAACTATTGTAATAATGAAAATTACAATAATCTGCCAAGATAGAAAGTTTGGCAGAGTAAGGTTAGAGGAGTAGCTGTCGCTGAAGTCAAATGATTGAATCACTGGGCATGATTTCATTCATGAACATTTGAAGAGAACTTGAATAAAAATGTATTCAGCTGCCTACTTGCTGATCACTGTTTTATGATGTGATGCTTTTGCTACCATTTCTACCAAAACTTTGCTAGACTCTGCCTACTTAAAATGACAAGAGCGGGCACAGGATGTACAGTAAAGAAAATGCTTAATTACAAAAGTGTAGATACTCACAGTTTGATGAAAACCATCCAACAAGATCCTAAAATTTCTTTCTGGTTCAAATAGTCAGTTTCTATATGAAACTGTGATGAGTGTAGTCCTGCCTTTTTCTAAGTGTCTCTGTTTAGGATTCTCATTCTTTAATAGTAACAATTTGCTGAAGCAGATGCCATAGTTGTAGCTCAACGGCCCTCAAGGATCTTCCTACAACAAATCCTGCAAATAAGAGCACTAAACTGATCTGGAATCTTAGATGGAAGAATCTTCTTCAAGATCAAGAATAAACCCTTCATCCTCTCAATTCATCCAATCTTCAATGATGACATAAACTAAGTGTATGGGAAATCTCAAGCATCGTAACAGGCTAAACTAATTGCATTCAATATCAAGCTTCAAAGAATAGCAAGAAACAAAGTCACAGATAAAACAATGGCTCGATAGATGCTAGCCACAAACCATAAAATGAATCCAATATAAGATGCTTCAATAATCTCAACTTAAGCCGACCTACAGGCTATTTAATACAAAAGCAAAATACAGTTAATTTTCCTAAGTTTATGTAAATTACCTGTTGTCTTGTCCTTTAGAACAACGTCAGAAATTTCAAACAACTTGATTGGCAGAGGCATTTTCTTGTTAGCACTGACAGTTTTTAAGAGACCTGGAATCAAAGTAGTTCTTGCGACCTACAACAATCAAAATAAAAAAGATTAATAACAGTGTACGAATATCAAAGGAAATGCAGTTACCAGATTCTTATTTTTTACAATTTCTTTAATAGCAAAAAAAATCACAAATAACAAAATAATTAGGAAATAAAAAACCTTAAACTTGCAGTATTATATTGACAACTATAAATCTGTTTAAAGCAGTTTGAGAAAATATTATTATTATTATTTAAAAGCAATAAACATAATTTCATATCAGACAGCATTTAATGTACACCCCTATTATAAACCTTTGTGGATTGAAATCAACATATATAAATAGAGCTATGAATTTTTTGCTAAAAATTGAATCAAATAAAGCAAATTTCAAAATACAAACGATACTGGAATGAAAAATTGTCTTTTAGAAAGGATTGATTAATTACTATCATAGGAAAGTGATAGAGCTTTTTGCTTAATTTAAATTCTGATCATAAGTTTCTTTGGCTAGAGTCTAGAATACGGTACCCCTCAATAGGATATGATTCGTAAGAATACATTGGTGACGGGTCTTGCGCAAGGATACATGACGTCCGATTAATTAGCCTTCGAAACAAATTTCATCCGAATGAGGACCAAAGTATTTATTCCGATTAGCTGTAGGTTAGGTGTAGTGAGGTCTGCTCAGCTCCAAGATGTATCTATTAGTAACTTTTGAAACAATTTTTGCCCTTGAAAATAGTTCGAAACGGCCATGTTTGACGACGCGAAAAAACAAAAAAACAAAAAAAAAAAAAACACCAACACCAGGTACAGTAAACTAGACTCTTACCGATTCTTTTTTATGTATGACACGATCATAATCTTTTTGGCCTTAGTAGCAATTAAGTTGCTTAGCCTCTCTATCCCTTTACTCAATAAGAAGTAACCTTTGCACAAGAGTGTAATACCAGAATACTCTTACATCACAGTTAATCTATAAGTAACATTAGCTACTGATTGATTAAAGAATAAGTTTTTTAGATAAACAGAAAGAGAAATAGAACATACAATAACTCAACTATAATTTTTGATTTTCTTAATTTGATAATTTAAAAATAATATTTTAATAGTTTTCAAAAATAGGCTTTTCAACAATTGAAAATTATCTTGTAACTTCTTTATTTAGTATTTTTATTCTCTTACTTCACTAAGATTGAATGACCATCAAAGGCTATATATTAATTTTTTACACGTAATGCTACAATCTGTTGTCATCTACAGATTGCTTTTAGAAATCGACTGTTACTTCCTTTGATAATCTATGGCTTTTATCAATATTAAGACAAATTCCAGTAAAATCAAAACCATAATCTGAAGAATCAAAAACCAGAATTAAAATGTCTGATCATAACAAAATTAATTTTTATTTGACTATGTTAAAATGTAAAAAGTGAAAAGCATCTGATTTTAAATCAAATAAATCAAGATCAAAAATATTTAAAGTTATATTATTATTATAAATATTATTTCCACAAATGAATTTTTTGAAAATCACTACTACAATATGGACTATACTTTATTCACTGGTTAAATGTAACTTGCTCCTTATTTGTTCAATACTTCTCTCTTTCAGTCAATTTCTATTCTATTTTTTTTTTCCATTCAATCAATTACTGTAATTGTCAGAAAACTTTGTTTTGCTTGTCTTTGTCTTATTGTTAAAAGATGTTACAAACCTGAAAATCTACTGTTTTGGGATTGGAAATGTGAACTGCATTTGTGCTTTCCAGTGTCTTTCCTAATTTCTCAGAAATATCTTCTCTTGAACACTTAATAAAGAAACAAAGAATTGTTATAGCATTTACAGAAATTTATACTATTCTAAATTTCAAATCTTCCCCCCCCCCCAAAAAAAAAACAAAACAAAAACAAAACAAAACAAAAACACAACAACTCAAGAACAAAACTAGTGTTTTATGGAACAATATCATTCTTTTACTTTAGAATGCTAATTTGTTACTGTCTTTTCTCTATATTTCATAAACCATTTTCAGTTTGTTTCAATGATGGGTGTTGTTTTCATGCAAAGTTATGCTAAAATATTGTGATGATTTTTGTTGGTATATCTGGCTCGTGAAAAAAAGTAGATTAGACTAAGTTGGATCTAACTGTGTTCTCCTGTTCTCTGTTTATTCAGGGAAAGCAAGGGCTTTTATAGGATATTTACAATGATCAGTCATTGGCTGAGAGCTTTAACAGTTCATTGGGGGATTTAAAATAACATGGGATTCGTAACTGAAATTAACTGAAGATTTTAAATTACAGGGAATTATGGGAACCTTCAGCCATTGAAATTTAAAAGTAAACAAACAAAAAAGATCGTTAATGGTTATAATTTGAAATTTACAACTGATTCGATTCTAATTGATTGGACAGTAAAATAAATATAAAAGTAAATAAGATAAATTAGAATAAACAAAATAATTATAAATATGATTATAAAAACTCAACACAATAATACTGCACCTTACAAGTAAAATCACAAAACCTATGTCTGTTTCAGTATTATTAAATAAGTCGAAACGAATTGCAGACAGAATTTGAATTAGATTGCTATGACAAGCCTACAACAAAATAAAAATTTATTCTGACTGTTAAGATATTCTTTTCAAATATTGAGCGCAGGCATGAATAGAACCAACATCGGGTGGAGACAAATAAGAAATTGTAATTCCTATTGATTTAAATTTTATAACCTTTTTTTGTGTGTGTGTACATAATAATTAATTTATATGACACACACACAAAAAAGGATATTGGTGGATAGGAACAGGAGGCCATATGTGTGGCATTTGGAGCTAAACACTTTAAAAGTATCGCTTCATTTCCGACTTAATTTTTGTAGAGTTGTTTTATTTGCAGTACAAATATGTCATAATCCTAACATTCTTCTTTCAAAGTGTGTTTTTACACTTGTGCTCTTCATCCCTCCCCATTTTTTTTATAGTAGTGACTCCACTTGTTCTTGTTTTGTGTTTTTTAATTTTTAGAAACACATAATACTGATACTGAGAGTATTAAATGTAAACTTCTATCATTTGAGTTAGAGAAATGTAAAAGAAATCATCATAAAGATCTGATAATTCAAACAATGGAACTGAATTTCTTTTGAAGATTTTATATCAAAACGAACTGAAAGCTTAAAAGTTGTTCTGCAATGATGTAACAGCAATGGTTTGGATAAAGTGCATTAGGAAGTATCTGAAAGATCAGTCACAGCCCTAGAAGGACTTTTTTTTTTTTAGAAAAAGATCAGATGATTAAAAATGCTGGCTAAGTTATCATTTATGAATTAGGTAAGTTGTCACTTAGCGTCCAGTTAAATTCCATCCAACAGGAAGTAAGCTAACCGGACGTTGTGCAAACATTTTATGTAAACAATTTATATACTGCACGTAAACTGTATTGCCTAAATAGCCACAATACTGCATTGTATTCCAACTTACTAATACAATACTGCAAATTAATACACTAACACAGAACAGACAATGAAACAATATAAATTATTATTGTTAGGTTATTGTTAGTATTATTTGGTCAGGAGGATCTGGGGGTAGCAGAACTTCCCCTATAGTGTACTGGGGGTTTGGAGCAATAGCACCCCAAAAGCCAAAATGTTGAATCACTTTGAATTTTAAGAAAAATGGCGTATAATCTGTACTTATCACAAATTTCAAACATCAATGTGCACAGTTACTTAATTCTGAGTCAATTTGAAGACTGTTCCTGTCAATGTAAAGTGAGTTTGGATGAAGTTGAAGTAATACTGTAAATTTTTATGTCAAAACTTTATTGTACTTCACTCTAATGATTATGCTCTTACACTGAATTACTGTTCAGTAAATGATTGTTTTTCTTATGTTTATAATTATTATTATTATTTTTTTTACTTTTAAACTTTTATTAGAAATCATACTAATGGTTTTGTAATTAAACTACTGTATTGTACTATCTTTTTTTTTTTTTAATTTTTCAAACTTTTTTTAACTTTTAAACTTTTTTATAAAAATTTTCTTCAGGATTTTTTGACTTTACGAGACCTTGGACATGTATACGAATGGACTTTGCCTGGACTGATGTCAAATGGCTCACACCTGTATTTAGTCAAAGTAAATAGAAAAGCTTATATACACAGTAAATACATCATTAACAATGAAATCATTCTGTCCTAATGTTTAAAACCATACAGGAAATGAAGCATTTCTCAACTTCAT
>JAFIDM010000002.1:46865771-46877377 GCA_023159025.1 Thereuonema tuberculata
TAGCGTTGGTAATTAATTCGATGCCGTGTGGGCTCAGGGGGGATTTGAGTGTACGGTCATTTCTTAGGGAATATTTTCTTCTTGGTCCTTTAATATAAAGAGAAGAGTCGGAGAAAAAAAAATGCATTGGCTGCGACGCTATAAACAACATGATTTCTTTTCCTCGAGTATTGCTTCCTTGTCATCTCATAAACGAAATGGTAGCGCATAAAAGACCTGATTTGCAAAGGAACAATGCGCGGACATTGCCAGGTTGCTGGAGGTCAGGTTGGCGCGTGCAGCGGACTAAATTCATCAACAATTAAGGAATGAACCACACTGACCTTGGGAGACAGTATCGGCTGCCAGAATTTGTCTCTTCTTCAACCGATTCCGTAGGAAACTACAGTCATTGAAACTATCAAGTTGGGAAAACTTTTATTTGTGCATTGTACTACGTAAATTTCTCTTAATAACTGATATTGCAACACTTCATGAGATTCATAAGAACAGAATTTTATTTTATTTTTTATTTTTTTACATTGGCTTGGATTTTAATACCAATTCCCAAATATTTAAAAGTGCAGTTTTGAAATAAATTCATTTTTCACCAAGAAATGTTATATATTTTGATCCTGGCTCTTCTTGAACCTTGGTATAGATATTTATGGACAAGAAGCGATTTCCGTGTGAATGCTTGTGAAGAAAGTATCAACATAATTTGCTAAATTTTTAATTCAACAAGTACCAATTTCCCAATTCCTATCCAAGTTTCAGTAAAGTTTCCTGAAGGCTATTCTTGTTCTTTTTCATCTAATTCTAATATTTAAATCTAAGAATTAGATATATAAAATATAAGAATTTAAATATAAGATTCTCCAATGTAATTTCAGCAATGTACTCTTAACAGAAGCTCGAATAACATTGAATAATGCGGTTTTCATTTTTATTATGTAGATTTTTTTTTCTTTAATTTTTCTAAATCCACATTGCTAATTATTAAAAGAGTTTAATAATAAATTAATCAGTGTTTTTTTAAGAAACATACACCTTATATGTTACATTTGTCAACATAATATTACAATTGGAAAAATTGAATTACCAGATAGTAAATTACCACACCTTTACCTTCCTTAAGAGCTCCGAGCAAATTTTGATGATTTTAAATATCTTAAAAATATCTTTTATGTAATAAATAAATTATAAATTATAGCGATCAATCTTCTTCCAAACATGCTGTTCTCAAACACAGCATTTCTTCCGATAAACACAATTAAATTTTAATGAGAAATTGAAAATGTAAAATGTACTTCTCGGATCTGGTAAAGAAAAAGTATGATATTCATAAATTAAAAAAAAAAAAAAGACACATAAAGAGACCTACGAATAATATGCATGAACATAATTCAGTAATGATTTCATCAATTTTCAAAAACAAAGATCTCAGTTTGTTTGTTTTAACATTTCTTTAATCGAAATCAGAGTGACTTACAAGGGCTTGCTAAATCTTTAATAATTTTTGGGAAAATATTCTATTTGAAAATAAGGCAAAAATTCTCAATGAAGAATAGGGAACCTAAAACATATATCTAATAATAATTTAGCTTAATAAATTTATCTTTTAAAAAAAAGTATGTTAATTTTTCCTCGTTATATTTTTAAGCTTTTATAAAAACTACGATAAGAATAATAATTGAGGTTGCGTATTTTGATTAATTTATATGATGAATTCACGAAATTGGCAAGATTGAACAAGTTAGAGTTTTTCCTCTTTAATGATGCTTAACAATCATCCATTCACTTTTATTGACAGCATTAAAGCACAAGACCTCGTGATATCCTTAGATAGCTGTTTCGCACTTATTTGCACTCACCAGTCAGGATATTTGTTCATAAATTTTAAGTTTTCTTTTAATAGGCTTTCATTCTTTGAACATTTAACCTATTTGTCGAATGACAAAGCAAACAGAATGATTATTTTTTGATCATCAAATTCTACTATGGTAGGGTGACCTGATGTCTGTATTTTATGGGATTGTCCTGTTTTTTGAGGTTGTGTCCCGATAAATTTAATACGGGATCCATTTCTGTCCCCTATTTTAATGCAATTTCAAGATATCTATTTATCCATATTTCTTAGTTTTATTTTCAGCAGTTGAGAAAAAGAGAAACTGAAGAGATAAATGTATTTTCCATCTTCAATAAGCGATTGTTCAGTGCAATATTGAATCATTCGTTTCTGCACTATAAAGTTATAAACACGTTTTCAACAATGGATATTATGCTCGCGTTTAGACTTTAAATCGATTAGTTGCTGCGCGCAAGAACGTCTTATTCATGTACCTGACATAAGATTCAAATTAAAGCTTGAGTTGTTTCCATTACACTCAATTAAGTGTTGTTGATTTTGTCCGCTAAAGCCTCGTACACACCAAGGGACAAAGTCGCGGAACCTGTGTCTCGGGACAAAGTCGCGGGCTGTTCCGCGATTGTTGCGATACATTTTTCTCGTGTTCCGGGACTGTCGCGATACAAAAGTCGCAAGTCTCATGTTTCCCATCGAAACGAGGAACATGAGACAATGTTGCGCGACATTTCGTAGTCTGTACGTGTTCCAAGACTTCTGAGTCAGTTTCTACTTGTCCGCCATGGAAACAACATTAAAAATAATCGAAGATTTTCAGGCCCTCCCATGTCTTTGGGATATCACAAGTCTAGATTATAAAAACAGAAATAAAAGGAGGGATGATCCGGCCCAAAAATTTCTGAAACCCATGCCATCTTCCAGTTTTAATTTTTCGAGAAGATTAATAGCAACAGTAATGCCTCCCGAAAATAAAGTTCTCCTCAGTACCGTTTAGGTTTACGATTTTTCTTTTTTAACAACATTAAATTATTTAAGCACAAATTAAACGGACAGAGAGCAATCTGTTGGAACATCGCGTTCTGATATCTGTAGTGCAACTGGCTGTTATTGTCCTCCAAATGAAAGTTGGCTGGCGGAAGTTTGAACTGCGCAGCCCTTCCGGTAGCTGATCAATTATGTTTTCCTGTCACAATGGACGACGGCGTCTGTTTTCACTGAGAAAGACATGTTGATAACGCCAAATTAAAACTTCTCTCGACTATTTAGCGTTATTTCAATACCAGTTGCTAACAATAAGTATTTATATAAATAAATAAATATATATTATTTATAAATACAATGCTCTTTTGCAAAGTAACAAGCGATTAGCACAATGGTGGCGTTCTGTCATAAAATCAGACGGAAGTGCCTGACCAGACTAATCGATGATACATGCGCAGATCTCACAAAAACAGGGCGGCCATCTCTCATTTGGAGGACAGTAGGTGTGGACGCACGACATTGTATAGCGACAGTCTAGGGACAATGTATCGCGACTGTCCCGAGACACGTGTTCCGCGACTTTGTCCCTTGGTGTGTACCCGTTGTTTTATTTTCAAAATCTGCCTCACCCTATACACTTTGGTTATTGCGTCTGTAGGACATTTTATCTAAGTCAAAGATAAAACTTGATGATCTCCTCTCCTTTCTCTTGCTCTTTTCTAAATACCTTTTTATCATAATTTTTTTTTTTCTGAAAAAAAAACTTGTCAAACAAGTAAAAACTTAGTTTATAGCCGGTTTAACCTATTATGATCTTTGCAACTCTGATCATTTGTTTAATTTCAGATGATTCAAATGCTAAAGTATATCATTTAAACTCATTTTTATTTTATTTTATTTTATTTTATTTTATTTTTATTTATATATACACTGAATATCAATGTAAAATAGTTTATTGGATGCAGAAGAGATAGGAAGTTAATTTTAATAGAATGAAAGTAATGAAACTCTACTTTGTATAGTTTACGTAAGCTTGAGGTTGCGACTCATAATTAATAGCCCTTAGCAAGAGACATCACGTGTAGATCACGGAACCGAATTCATTTGCGTCACGCACATATCGCATGCAAATTCCTCCTTCATTCAGCTTCTTCTAGATTGAAGGTTTCAATATCACAGAGCAATATCTAATGCTAAAAGAAATGATTCAGTTTTTGTTTTTTTTCACTGGACCTAAACATTCCACAGAAATAAAATACTACCAAAATAACACTTTATGATGTACAGATTTTATTTATTTATTTATTTAAATTATAAATAAATAAATTTAACACAAAGTGTTTTTTGTATCGGTAATATACTGTAAAAGAAATTGAATCTGTACAACCTACATTATTTCATCTTTTTATGCATATGAATATGCAAGATATAATTTCCTACGATATTCTATGGCCATGCATACTAGATACTTTAATTAGAAATCCTCTTTCCAGTGTTTCTGGAATTTTATAAAAAGTAGTGTCATGAAATTTAAATCTAATTGGAAAACTTAATTCTTAAATTTTAAGGCACTGTTTTGTAATCATTTGTATTTCTGTTATTCTTAATCTTTTCAATATTTTTTTTTCTTTTTTGTGTTGTATTCATCTTGAGTGGTGCACATAATAAATTCAAAAATAAATTCTAAGTTATTTATTTATTTATTTACTTGAAAAGGAAAAGTTGAAAAGTACATTTCAAAGCTGTTTGCTTTGATCAAATTTAACAAAAGCAGCTAAATTGAAATTGAATTGATTAAAAAAAATTATAGAAAAAAAGAAAATTAGTGAATTTTTTGAATGAATAAAAAAAATATAATTTTGCTTTTCAGCTCGAGATTTCTTTATCAATAGTCAACAACAGAATATTTTTTTCACAATTTGCATAGATTACATGAACACTTAAAATAAATAATAAAAACTCAACAAGAGTTTTCAAAAAAATACTTTCATATCTTAAGTTCTTGGGATTATGAATCTGCTATTATAATGTTGTTTAACGTCTTCATTGTTAGGTGACTTAAACTGGATTTTGCAGATTCAATTTATGGAATCTTATACTGCATAGTCGCGTAATGGGGACTGAGCAGGCAGCGCTAAGGGAAAAGGATGGGAGGGGGTGGAATATTGAGGAATGGGGGGGGGGGGAAGGGGAAAGGTACTAATCGTGCTCACATTTTATGTTGAAACATGTATAAGCTTGGTATCCAATTCAAGAAATCACTACAGCCATTTTTAGAAAAGGATTTTTGGGGTTCACTTCTGATTTGGGGGGAGGGAAGGAGTGGACAACAAAATAAGCGTTTGTA
Source organism: Thereuonema tuberculata (assembly GCA_023159025.1). NCBI lineage: Eukaryota > Metazoa > Arthropoda > Chilopoda > Scutigeromorpha > Scutigeridae > Thereuonema > Thereuonema tuberculata. The sequence continues at coordinate 46,870,946 of JAFIDM010000002.1, forward strand.
TGTTTCAAGTTGGACCCTAAATAAGTAACGTAACAAATTTTAAGAAAATCCGTCCAGCCGTTTTAGCGTGATGCTAAAAAAAGGACCAACATAAACAAAGGAGAAAAAATGTTCGTGGAATAATAAGATATGCATGTTGACTTTTAAGATTGAATTAAATTTCCCACATTTCTTGATTGGTGATTTTTTTTCTGTTATTGCTTTGTAACTCAAATTAATGAGCTTACAATTTTAAATAATCATTGGTCTTCATAAACATGTTTCTGTGATTATGTGCTCGTACAATATTAAAGTTTCTACTTTCCGTTCTTAGATAGGTTTTTAACCAACGTGATTTTAGAATTTTTTTTTTTTTGGTCTTTCATTTACAGTGAATTCATTTTTAACTTACTTTCAGATCATATTATTTTATTATATGCACATGCCTGTGTGTGTCCGTCCCCTAATAACTTCTGAAGCGCTGTTTGGTTCTTCTTGAAACTTGGTATGCCTATTCGAGGACTAGAAACGATCTAAATTTTTTATTTGAAATCTTTTCCAAATGGGTTCTTGTCAAGAAATAAGCGGGAAGGTTCAAAAATCCCCACAGAGAAGCATTTAGAATCTTCACTTTGGATTTCTATCAATAATTCATTGTTGTAAACAATTTTATTCCCCTTTTAACTAATCCATTAATTAGCTCGTGGCTTGATGTATTCAATGTTAATCCGCTTACTATAACTAATGTATTTTTTTCTTCTTAGAAAATTTTGAAGTGTTTATATTTAGCAGATATTCGAATTCTAAAACGTAAGTTACAAACGCTTTTCGTTCTCGTCATTTTTGAGGCTTATAATAAAAATAAAAAAAATAAAAATAAAGAAATTTTAAAGAATCACGTATTCAGGAAAGTAGGCTTCATGTTCTCCGAATTTCTTAATTCATTTGTAATACTCAATTGAAATGAGAATATAGTGATTTGCAGAGAAGCAGCAGCGATATTAGCATATAATTATGTAAATACTTACATTTTCTTTTTAGCATTTGTAAAAACATTCAAGGGTTCCCATCTGAGTTGTATGATTTAGAAGACAATAATGATATAATTAGTGAAATTGGCTTTAAAAGGGAAGAAATTGGGAATAAAAAAAAGGGATTGTTTTTTTAGACTTGAAATGATTTGTAGAATATTTTAGTTTCTTTTGTTTTTTAGGCGTATTCAGTCTTAAATTGGACAATGAAACTTTCTTTCAGACAGATTCAACAAAATTTATTATTATTATTATTATTATCTCGAAAAAGTTTCAAACCATGGGTTTCCCCAGCTAAGACAATATGGCGGGTCAAGCTAAGACAATATGGCGGGTTATTATTATTAGTCTATTATTATTATTATTATTATTATTACTACTATTAAGACAGTAACAATAAAAACACAAAAAAAAACAAAAACAAAAAAAACAAAAAAACAAAAAAAAAAACAAAAAAACAAAAAAAAAACAAGGCTGTTTGACTTTTTGACTTCAATTTAAATTTAAATTTCTTCTGATTCCACTAAGCTAAAGAATACTGACGAGATGTAGGAACCTCGATGCAGTCTGTCTTCTGTTCCCACTACGAAATTTTCAAAAATATCTCTATTTAAAAAGGATTCACTGAGATATTTTTAAATAAATAAATAAACTTAACGTGCAGGCACCTGATTTCTGAAACAAAATATAAAAAACTGCACAAGTGTGTCCGTTTTTAAGCTTATTTTTATAGATACATTTCTTTTTGCATACTTGTCGTCATCAAATAATTGGAAGAATGGTTGTTTCTTCTATTTCTGATGTTATTTTGACACTCATTAAGACATTGTGTATAATGATACATGTATATCGTATATACTATTATTTATAATTTCATTTGATGGACGGTAAAGAGCAGATCAACATCAGGAAAACTCACACTCATTTTTTTTTTCTTCAAAAAAAGCTTATATTAAGATCTTTTCATTGATGACAACCTAATTACGGCAAATAAAAGTGTTATATAAAAAAAACATTTCTCAAATGAATGTGTTTATTGGGCCTCTTTTTAATATTTTTGTGATTCCATTTGTAACATTCCGCTCTGAAAGTAGGTCGATATAGAAAAGTCTTGATCTTTCAATATCCTGTGGAGGAATGGTTGTGGGAAATCGAAAAGTAAGATCCATCCCGGAATTGCAGTTTCCAAAAAGTTATGAAAGAGTTGATATTGTAAGAAACAATTGGAAAACAAAATCTCCTTTAAACGAGAAAATTCAGATGCATTCTACTCACCTTAACTCAATAATAATAAGAATTTGGTGATCAATAACAAACTTTCAATATCATAGTTACTTCTTAAAACAAAAACAAAAAAATATTTGTTACTATAATTTCACTAATTACACAGGTCTGCCAAAAAAAAAAATTTCCAGCTGCATGGGATATTTTTGCTGAATTATATGTTTTAAAGGTCGCAGATTCTAAAAATGACTTCCATAACATCCCATCACGTACAGGTTTTTTGCAAAATAAAAACACATTTTTGATAAAAACACTTATTTATTACAATGAACTAAATTTATTATATTTTCTTAACTAATCAAAAAATTGTTTTTGATATTTATACATAATTTTAGGTCTACTCTTTTTTCTTATGAAACCTTTTCTTCTTCTCTTTGATGCTTCTCCGAACTCGTTTCCGATTTCCTTCTCTGGTTTCTCGATTGAGCATCCAACAGTAGTCAGCTAACATATTGATATCCCATTTTCCTTGGTAACGTCTCTCGATATCACGGATATCCTGGTGAAATCTTTACCACTCTTTCTTCACTGTAGGCTCCCAAGTTTTCGGGAAAATAGTCAATATGGGAGTGTAAGAAATGAACTTTTAAGCTCATCTTGCATCCTTGACCTTCTTACGCTGCCAGCGTTGTACAATGGTTTTGTAGTCAGGGTCGTTAGTATTCCCAAAAACTTATGCACTACATTCTTAAAAGAGTCCCACGCTTCTTTTTCCTTTTCTCCATTGTTTCCAAAAAAGAGGGGATCAAATAAAAGTTTTCTTATGTCGCGGCCTGTGAAAACTCCATCTTTTAACTTAGCTTCAGACAGTTTCGGGAACTTGAAACAGAGATATCTGAAGGAATCCCTATCTCTTGGCAGTGATTTGACAAACTGCTTTATGAGCTCCAATTTAATATGAAGAGGTGGTAATAACACTTTTTCTGGTGGAACCAAGGTCGTATTGATAACGTTTTTCTCGCCGGGGATTAAACTGTCTCTGTGGAACTGGTATTTCAGAGCTATGGGACACTGGACGAATAGCTGAGTCAAGGTTAGGGTAGGATATTTTCTTTTTATTTTTTGTATTAAATCTTTTCACATCTATCGAACAGAAGTAGCAGTCGGTTGTGTAATTTTTCTGTTCGCGCCATATCATAGGAATGCCAAAACGAAATGTGTTTTTCTTACCCTTAAACCACAAACGAAGATCTTCTTCTCATCGTCTGCACACCTTATGCGGAGCCCATGCTTTGTCTTGATCTCCAAGTTTCAATTTGAAATATGCAAAATAAACTTAATTCACAAACTCACTTATGTTTCTTTGTTGACTTTTCACTGTGTAGTCACCACAAACATAACAGAAGCTGTAAGGAGAAATTACACAACCTCTGCGAGCCATATTCTAGAAATAAAAACACAAGCAAGTAGCGTTCGAATGCTGGATATAAACTGAGTGTGGCATTAGATGGCCAGCGAGATACTGAACTTATTTAGCATGTTAAAACATGATCTAATCCAACAGATTGTTTATATTTATTCCGACACGATCATGCAACCTTCCTCCTAATGCTAAAACTACTTTATCCACCTCTCCCTACCACTACTCTCTTCAACCATTAACAAACCATTAACCTTTTTTTTTATTTATTTCCAAGTTCAGCTATAATTGAGAGAATTACTGTAAGAAGTCTTAGTTTTAAGGCCATTTTTTAAATAAAAAAAAATACTAAATTTTAAGTTAACTAGGAATTTTATGCTAAATACCAACAAAAACTTGAGTGTTACAAAAAAATTGATATGATGGAATTTTTTTGGTATTTTTTTCGTTTTTACCAAGTTGAAATCTATAAGAAAATGTATAAAAGTTTTTTACTTGCAGACCTTCAAGTATTCTTTCATTTGTGATATAAAAGGTGTGTCAGTTGTTCTTCTTGTTTAGCTAATATTCTTAAATTATACTAATACAACCATTTTAGTTCGATATCTAGTGAAATTAAATTTACATTTTACCGGTGTTACCCAAGGAAATTCAGTGTTTTGTTTATTTCAGCCCTACTCCATCATCATAATGTTTTGTTCTTTCCAGCCCTACTCCATCCTTGCAATGTTTTGTTCATTTCACTCCTACTCCATCCATGCAATGTTCTGTTCATTTCAGTCCTACTCCATCCATGCAATGTTTTCTTCATTACAGTCATACTCCATCCATGCAATGTTTTGTTTATTACAATCCTACTCCGTCCATGCAATGTTTTGTTCATTACAGTTCTACTCCATCCATGGAATGTTTTGTTCATTTCAGTCCTACTCCATCCTTGCAGTGTTTTGTTCATTCCAGTCCTACTCCAGCGTTGAAATGTTTTGTTCATTCCAGCCCTACTCCATCCTTGCAATGTTTTGTTCATTTCAGTTCTACTCCATCCATGCTATGTTTTGTTCATTTCAGTCCTATTCTATCCCTGCTATGTTTCGTTCATTTCAGTTCTATTCCTGTCATGCAATGTTTTGTTCATTACTATCATACTCCATCCATGCAATGTTTTGTTCATTACTGCCATACTCCATCCATGCAATGTTTTGTTCATTACTGTCATACTCAATCCATGCAATGTTTTGTTCATTTCAGTCCAAATCCATCCATGCAATGTTTTGTTCACTTCAGTTCTATTACATCAATGCTATGTTTTCTTCATTACAGTCCTACTCCATCCATGCAATGTTTTGTTTATTACAATCCTACTCCGTCCATGCAATGTTTTGTTCATTCCAGTCCTACTCCAGCGTTGAAATGTTTTGTTCATTCCAGCCCTACTCCATCCTTGCAATGTTTTGTTATTATTCAAATTATTCCATCCATGCAATTTTTTTTTCTTTTCAGTCCAACTCCATCCTTGCAGTGTTTTGTTCATTCCAGCCCTACTCCATCCACGCAATGTTTTGTACATTACAGCCCTACTCCATCCACGCAATGTTTTGTTTATTACAGTGCAACTCCATCCATGCAATGTTTTGTTTATTCCAGTCCTACTCCATCATTGCAGTGTTTTGTCCATTCCAGTCCTACTCCATCCTTGCAATCTTTACTGATTTATCGGAAAAGAACTTAATTATTGAGATTGAATATATTCGTTCATGTGATACAGAGAATAACATCTTATAAGATGTTGAGAGAAAAGAATTTTTAAAAAAATCTGAAATGAAAAAAAATCAAAACAATATCTACGTGGTCCTAAACAGCCTAAGTTAAGAATTTATTTGTTTAAGTCAAAACTTGTGGAAATGTACAAGGAACAGGCAAGCATCTAAAGAAACATCTTTTCGTCTTTGGAAATGAGATACATGAGAATTCTTTCGTTGTTTATCGATTACATTGATAATTTCAGTTATGATTTCCTTCCTCTTATTTAGGACAACGTAATCTTGGATTTTAAATAGAAATTAATTGCTGTAATTATTATTTAATTCATTATAATTCATATATTAAATAATATAATAAGCTAATTAACAATTCTTAATGTAATTTACGTGATTGTGAATCATTATGAATATTTATGGATTTATACGAGAATTTATTTCAAGTGGGAGGAAGGCAAGAAAGTCGACCAGTAACAATAAAAAATTTTATTTCATAATTTTGGAGGCAGAGACAGGGCCTACATATATCTATGGAACGGTCGGTTTCTCTTTAGATATGCAATTGTGTGAGGTGGTGATGATTAGATTGTCTTGGTTTGGGGAAATCCTACACATTCATTTGTTCTAATTACTGTTTCTTGTTTACAGTAAAATAAACCAAAGAACGCACATAACTAAACAAAACAAAACACAAATTCACTGAGCTATTTTTGATATTAGTGCTGGAAATGGAGGACAGCGCTGTTTCGAGGCTTTTTGGCCTCTCATCAGCTTCACCTATCCAGCATACCCAAGCTCAGTGAAAAGGACGAATAGACAAAACGGACAAACATACAAATCAATGACCCCTGAATTACAAAAAACATCAAAATAAAATCAAGAATAAAAAGGGGTGAATAATTAATCCCTGCTAGCGTTTAGCATAGCATCAAGGGATTAATTTATAAAAAGGTTAGTGTTTAGACAAGGAAATTAACGTGCGTTAATACATTTTTACAGTAAAATAAACCAAAGAACGCAC
>JAFIDM010000002.1:46877477-46944829 GCA_023159025.1 Thereuonema tuberculata
TTTATTTTATGTACTCATAAATACAAAAAGGAGTTGGAGTCGAAAGATTTATGTACCAACTCCACAGAGCCCTGGTTTAAACTTTTATCTGATTTGGTTTGTTTATGTTCTATTAATAAATATAATATTAACATTTTGAATCATTTTTATATACAAAAAACTTACTGCAGGCTTAATAATCATCTGTTGTGCAGCAGCGGGAATTTTGGCAGAAAAACGAGGAATGGGTGCCCTAATTAAGAAAAGAAATAATTTTATGAATAAAATTAACGTGTGTAAATTAGCTAAAAATAGAAATTAAGGCCAACACACAAGACTACAAATCATAACTATATTTAAAAGTTTAAAAATATACAATGTGTATATTTTTTAAACTTTTTAAATATATTTACGATTTGTAGTCTTGGCCTTATTTTCGAGAAATAATTTTAGCTTTGTAATTTGTTGAATTACCATTCACTTTAAAAATAAATAAATAAATAAATAATTTAACTTACTTCCCAAGATAGATAAGGAGGCCTCTAACCAAGCCCTCAAGGCACAATAAATCATATCTGAAAATTTAAACAAAAATATCAGTAAATGAAAGAAATTTCAACTTTTAGTGCTTTTGATACCTAATCCAAAAAAATTATTGCTTAACAGTTAAGAATACCAAAAAATTAAAGCTCTAGAAATCAATGTACCTTAGTACAAAACAATCAAGACTTCATGATAATAGGCCCATTCCACATAAGGAAAGTTTTGAGATATTGAAGGTGTTCTGAAGTTAATAAACATGCTAATAAGAGTAATTTTTCCCCATTTTTATATTAAAGATAATTTGAGCTAACTCTCTTCAAATACCTATTGTACTTGAAGTAATATTCTTTTGTCAGAAAATCTTAAAGAAAAAAGAAAACTGTAGTAATGGAACTGAAGAATTGTCTTCAAATGATGAGTAAAACTTTCAATAATAGATTGATTTACAAGTAATTTACTAAATTTTTGAAAAGTACAATATTCAATATAAGCAAATTTAGGCTAAAAATTAGTAAAAACGTCAGTTAAAATCTGAAGATGATTTAAAAAGAGATTTTTTTTAAAGTTATTTTAAATTTTCATTTAATTTTTTTCTTTCTTCTTGCCATTTTTATTGTTATTATTATATTATTACACTTCTATTGTACTTCTATTTTACAATGTCGAAACTTATAACTTAGTTCACATGAATACATATATCAGCAATATTTTAATACAGAACAATTTACAAGGAAAACAATTATATAAATTTTAATTTTTTTGTTAAAGGGCTAATCGATTTACAGCAGTCAATCTCAATTTGCTGTTTGGGGTGTGAACAATACAGTAGAGCCCCAATTATCCAGAAGCGGATGATCCGTGAAAATTTTTTTTAATTACGAACCTCAAAAAAACCAATTTTAATCCAAGCCAACAACAGGGAAAATACAATAGGCCCTACAGTGCGAAGGATGAAAATTACTGACAGGTTTATTGTCTTCTCGGAATTTGTGGATGAGTGGCAGGCTCTTGCTCTGCAGAAAGATTTCTGCTGTACTGTACATATTTTAAAAGTTTTGCTTATTATGTTTTTTTGTATAATAAAACGTAGTTTTTATGCTGAAATATTTTTTTTCGTGTTTACACCTCATTTTTAGTCTTTTTTCGGGTTATCCGCGATTTTTACTAACCGCGGTACCCTTGCCACCCAATTCCGCGGATAATCGGGGCTCTACTGTATTTATATTTTATACTCAATATTTCCTGTCAACTATTTCCTCCTTGTATTGTCTTTCCACAACTCCAGATTTTGCTTTCTTTTCCTGCAGTTATGGCATTTTCATTTAATGGAACTTTCATACATTTTTCTCTTCACTTATCATATCGATCACTTTGTACTTAAAACATTGTAATAGACGTTGCAGATGATGCTGCACCGAATCAAGATCTAGGTTTTAAAGAAATCAGAAACAGCTGGATTCTGATTTTCTCCAAATCCTACTTTTATTCCAGAAAAGCTACATTAGGCTACAGTTATTTAAAAAAATGAGCAAATAATAGATTGTAATAATTAATCAGTTATGGGATTAATGAATAGTTGGATGAATAAATTAAAAATTGCAACATAAAAAGAGTAGAAGTCTTACATTACATATATTCTTATTTTATTCACTTTTAGTTGATTTTTTTTTTTTACTTTTTACTTTTTCCTGTGAAATTTTAATTTATTCATCCAAATAGTTGTGTGCATTTTTGACATTTAACTCAATTTCTTATAATTCGTGGATATGTCTGTTGTCCGTGCAGTTCTTTAATTGCTCAGAACAATCAAAAATGTTACATAACAAAGATATGATTTATTGTAAATAATTTGGTGATTTAATCAAAAAAACTACGTTTACAGAAATTTAAAATGTCTAAAAAAAAAAAAAAAAAAAAAAAAAAAAAAAAAAAAAAAAAGAGTAAAAGAAGTCTTAGGTTTCAGTATGATACATATATTTTTTCATTTTTATTTTCACTTTTTTTTTCTTAAATCTTTACATTCATTTTATGTTTATTCTTGACAAGCAATATTTGGAATACTCCTTAGATAAATCACTTTTATTTTCATCTGCTATCATGTATGGAATAGAGCTTTACCACTTGCACTATTAACCGATATTCACTGAAAACTCCCCTAATTAAAACAAAACAGGAACATACAGTATTTATTTTTATTTTAGCTACACTTCACTCAAAAACAAATTTGCTTAAATTTCTGTTGTAAAAAGGTATTTGATGGTTGAGTTAGTTTTCCCTTTTCTGTTTATGTATACACATTGTAATATAGTACAATGAAGGAACGACTTTGTTCTATATAAATCAAAATGTAAACATTTGTTATTTGCTTTTTTTAATTATTATTTTTTTGACTTAACTAAGAAAACCTGTGTTTTGCATTTTATTTATTTTTTTAACAAAAGAAATACTGTTATTAAATATACTGGAAAATCTTAGTTAAGAAGTCTCAATATTTCAGTTCTGATCTTAACTATGACAATCTTACCGATTTGCAGGTACTTCAATTCTGAATATAAGCTGTCCTGAGTCTCCTGAACCCTGAGGTTGCACTTCTCCTTTAAGGGCCAATTCTTGTTCACTGATCTTAATTAAAAAAAATAAAATAAATAATAATAATTAATAAAATATCAATAGTCGAATTCATTAGACAATACATTCATGATATTTAAAGGATATTATGGCAGAATCTGGCATGATAAAGCAGAAAATAAACCGAATCAACTTTTATATTAAACAGTTCATAACATTTTGGAAATAAAAATACAAAATAAAATACGAAGCCTTAAAAAAAAATCACTTTACCCCATATGCATAGAATGGGATAGGGAGTTGCCAGTTGCATATTGTTATCAATTACTTGAATTATATTTTTATACATGCTTCGTATTCAAAATATGTATCAACAATTTTTGAATAATTTCTTGTTAACTTATCTCAGTTAAAAAACAAAAAATAAAAATTAATTACATGCAGTTAATTACCATATTTGCTTGATTGAAAGTTGACCTTTTTTTTAATCTTTTCTTAAACTTCTCAATTTAGAATGAATGCAAAAAGAAATTATGGTTTAATAGGTATTAAAAAAAGTCTTTGGTTTCTAAATGGAATTGCAATAGAAAATGTTACTACTTCAAACAAAAAAAAATCAACATATCTACTTTAAATGTAACAAGAAATTAGAAAAACTGAAAAGTTGCCATAAAACATATAATACATGTGAATTGCAGCGAACAGTTGCTGCCATTATTTTCAAATCATCACTTTTTTTCGCCTCAAATCTAAGGGTGAATTCACTCTCTTCCTCAAGTGAAATTCAGACTCATTCCAATTTTGTATAGCAAGTTTTCAGTTTTTATTAATCAAAAATGAGACAAATGAATGAGACAAATGATGTTAGTTTAATTTAATAGAAAAGTGATAGCTTAAGTGAAAGAGATGAAAAATCTTGAATGCTCTGTAGCAATTTAAAGTTGAGAGTTGGAGATGAAGCTAAGTTATCTGTTAAAGCCAAAGCATGGACTTTACAATGGATCAGAGAAATTGTCAGTTAGTTTCATCAATGAAATAATGGTTTGCCAGTGAATCAAGATATTCAAACAAAGGCTTGTCAAACTGTTTATGAAAGGTGACTTGAATTACATCATCATATGTCATTGCCTGAAAACTATCAGTTGATTATGAGAGAGACTAATCATATTTCAGTGCTATGTTGTGAAATACACATAAGAGAAGAATTATTTGCTCAGTCAAATGGGAAACATGCACTCTTCCAGGCCTGTAGAGATGGTTTCTGATCAGTGATGAGGTAGAACTTGTGAAGGACTGTTGCAATTGTATACATTGTTCTTTTCTTTGTTTTTCAACTTAAGTGTTTTTATAATGTGAATTGTTCGTGTTAAATGATTTAATAGTTTTCTTTGTGAATAGTTGTTTAAAGCTTAATAGCTTTGTGAATAGTTCTTTGTTGAAATGAACATGAATATAAACGACATTGGTAATTCTACTGCTCCACTACCAGTGGTTATTGACAAATGTGAATTTTATACGAAACTTGATACGTGCTATGTTGAGAAACCTAATAAACCACCACCCACATGCAAAAAAATGGAGATTATTATGAGGGAAGTCATCAGTGCTAAGAAAAAGAGGTAAGTTTTCTTATGGTCACTATATAATCTCCTCAAAACATAAAAGTCTAAAAAAATTCCTGTAAAATTTTAAACATTTAAAATTATGCTATATCTGATTTTTCATGATGTTATATTAATTTCTCTGGCTCTCGTTCTTGCACTCTTTGCATGTAATTCCTACCCTGATTACTCTAAATATTATAATATGTTTGATTTCAGAGAGACAAAGACTAGAAGAGAATATCATCTTTTGAAACTTACAATATCTTGACTGTTGGCAGCACATCACAGCTTATCAAGAAAAGCGACAACGATAAAGATATCGAATATATAGTGCCATACGAGGAGGGCCTTTATGACTCTATTTATGACTGCCATCTAAACAAGACAGAACATGGAGGGAAAGTGAAGATGGAGAAGTACTTACGAGAAAACTCAGCATTCCTCGACCAGCAATTATGATCTTCCTGTCTTACAGCGCAAAGAAGTCCAATTCTGTCAAAAGACTGGTGAACGGAATCAAGTTGACCTGATCGACTTTCAATCTACACCAGATCGCGATTTTAAGTGGATTTTGAGCTACCATTCTACAAAGTTTGTTGTCCTTCGATCACTAAGATCAAAGGGTGCTGAAGAGGTTGCTGCAGTGCTTCTTCAAATATGGGGCCGTCCATCAATTACGTGAGGTGTTTTTTACGAAATTTGGACCCCCCTCCCCCTTGGTGAGATTTCGTGAGATTTTGTTGGCCCCCCCCCCCCCCCTTGGTGAGATTTCAAAAATTGTAACAACCAAAAAAAAAAAAAAACGGAAATCTTGCTATAATATATATTTTCTCTGAATGAAAAAGTTTACGTGAGATTTCCGTTGACCCCCCCTCCCCCTTGGTGAGATTTGGTGAGATTTTGCCGGACCCCCCCCTCCCCCTTTTGACCTCACGTAATTAATGGACGACCCCTATGTTGTTGGAGCACCAAAGATACAACAGAGCGATAATGGTAGAGAATTTGTTAACCAAGTGATCAGATACCTTTTTGCCATAACCACAGTGGATGGCGAAAAGGTATGTTGCGCTTGTTCAGAGCCAATCAATGATCAAGAATTGGAGTGTGAGTTATGTAAGAATCCTTTTCACAGCTCATGCAAATCAACATCAACAGCAAGCGACTTGTGTCTGCTTTAATCTCTATACATGAATTTTGTCTTCATAAAAGAAATTCGAGAGGATTTTCAAAAATGAATGAAAATTGCTGGAGATAAAATTGCTGTTGATGGTCTTCAAATCTCCTATCTGTTTCCATTGAAGACTGCATGCTGCTTGTGGTCCTGAAGGTCGACAGCAGTCCAGCAAACCCTCAATATTTCGCCTGTTTTATCATTAATTAAAAACAACGGAGTATACCCAGTTGGCTGTGAGAGTGGTATTGTAAAGGATGGCTTGGGGTGGAGAAACACCAAACTATACTAAAGAGCTCTCAGTGAGGGAGACCATAAAGAACAACTCAGGAGGGCAGTATTCTTTAAATGTTCTTGCAGACCGTCTGCCAAACAGTGCATAACAAGGACGGAAAGCAGTGTAATAGCAGATGCCATGTGTTATCAAGTAGAGAATTTCGTTGGGAGAAATTTATAAATAAAAAACATATATAGTAAATATTGTTCTATTATTGTATTTTTTATTTGCATTGGTCTTATTATTGTCTTTCTTCTGCTATTTTTAGATCTTGTAATATCATTTTATTTGCATTGTATTTTTCTTTATTTTAGACTGTAGGCTATATTAACATATATTAGTATCTTTTATTAAAATCTTATAAAATACAGCAATTAAAATAATTTTCTTTTGTGTCAATAATTATGCCTATTACTGTATTTCATTGCATTTTTTCTGGTATTTGTTCATTACATCATCAGTCCAAACACCTTGTGACTCTTCAGGAAGTGTCTAAAGTGAAATGGACACATGCTTTAAAAATGGATCGATGAATCGTTTTCTACAATATTGTCTAACATCACCCTGACACATCGCAAAGTGTCTAATTTCAATCAACCCAGTTGGTGACACTTTCTGAAGTGTCCAATATTTCTGGATAGATATGGCAATTTTTGATTTGAAGATTTCAATTACCGCATGTGTCTATTGTGGTTAGACTCTTCGCGATGTGTCTAGACACTTCATGAAGTGCTATATTACTGCATATGGCTGTGACATATATATGTATACAGTAAAAACTGGTTTATACTTATTTCAAGTGGAAAATTTTGAGTTATGCATAACTGATAATTACTTACAACTCAGGTTTAACTTTATTTTTAATTAAATTTAAAGAAGAACACCCGTAATCAATATTTGTGTATTTGGTACATATTTTTCAACATATAATATGCATAACTGTAAAACTGTCAATTTGAAAGTAGTGTATTCATTTTCATAGAGTTTTTCTGATTTCGTATTTTAAGAAACTTTAAGAGAGTGAATAAAATACTGTACATCCATTACACAATTACAGTTCTAAGATAAATGAAAAGCAAAGACACTCCAAATTTTCACTAATTTTCCATCACATTGCTGTGTACTTTTCCATATCTGCAAATTTTCCCTTTTGTTGACGACTGCGCTTTACAGATTTTGAACCTAACTTTCAACATTCTTCTAAAATTGACTCCTTCTTACTGACTGCACATGATGTAGTATAACTTATATTTAAGCTACTCTCTATTTCTGTTTTTGATTTTTGCGGGCTGTCTTTCACTTCCCGAATAAATCTCACTTTTTCCTCTAAAGAGTAATTTTTATTCCTTCTATTACTCATAGCTGCAAGAGAGACTGAAGTAAATGAAGGGAACATATGTTTCATCAATGCGAAAATTCATTCAGTTTTTGTCTCTGACCGACCTTTCATTAAAAGCCGCCCAGAAACCTCATGAATGCGACGATTATAAATCGATATGGAACGCAGAACTGTATATCGGTACAAATGGGGAAAATCTACAGTTGAAAATACGTACAAATGAATCTCGTCTTCAGAAATATATTACGTGTAAATCAGTTACATATATCTCAAAAATAATTTATATGTAATTAAATACAATTTTTGCCAGGACCTAAAACAATTACGCACAAACCAGAACTGCATACAACTGGGCTACATATGAACCAGTTTTTAGTGTGTATATATATATATATATATATATATATATATATATATATATATATATATAACAAATTTTACTCTCTTAAAAAAAAAATAGTTACACAGTGTAAACGTTCACCCAAACAAACACAAAAAATCACGTTTAATCACTGGCATTTTCTTAGGCAAGACGGGCCTCAACCAGGGGCCTAAGTGTTGCTAAGGTATTGACGTAAAATGTTCGCAGTGCCAATGATGGCTGTCTTTTGTAATTCAGCTGTTGTTATTGCTGGTGCTCCAAGTCTGGTGTAAAAGTCCATAAATTTAAGTGATAGTGTTCCTAGTGCACCAATGATGATTGGCAACACTGTAGTTGTTTTATTCCATATTCGTGTAATTTCAAGTACCAGAGCCCTGTATTTGTTGATTTTTTCCAGTTCTTTTTCCTGGACTCTACAGTCCCCAGGGATGGCAATGTCAATTAGGGTCACATTTTGTTGGTCAATTAATGTAATATCAGGCGTATTAGCTGTTACATGCTGGTCTGTTTGAATACGAAAATCCCAGAGGATTTTAACTTGCCCATTATCCAAGACCTTTTCTATACTGTGATGCCAGGGTTTTTCTGATGTATGGAATCCAAATTTACGACATAGTGCCCAATGTATTTTCTTGGCTACATCGTCATGTCGCTTTTTATATTCTGTGTTAGCAATTGTAGAGCACTCACTGATTATATGATTTACAGTTTCTTCTCGGTTGTTACACAGTCTGCAAATATATATATATATATATATATATATATATATATATATATATATATATTGAGATTTTTATTGATAGATACAAAATTTAATAAACAAAGATTAATAAATACACAAAACAGGACTTTCCATGAAACAAATAACTCATGAATTCAAAAGCTTCCAAACCAAAAAACTACTTACAATTTCATCTAGTTCTAATCCAAAATCAAAGCAAAGATCTTCAAATTCTTCTTTAGCTGTGGAGGAAAAGAAAAAAAAAGTTAGAGGTTGAGATAAAATAAAAACATTGACAAACTAAGAAAAAGAAACTAATTTATGGAAATCTTGATGGCAAATTATTTATTGTTCAAGAGTTCTTTTTCTAAAATACAATACAATGCCATCAGTGAAATTATTTTAATTAGATCCTATTATCTGTTTGTTTTGAGAAGCCCTCAAACTCACTAAAACCTAAAAACAAAATCTCTATTTCCAGCTCAGCCTAATGTGAAATGTGAGACCCCATACAGGATCAAGTCATTATAAGGTATCGAAATCTTTGTCTTGAGTTTCAGAAAAAGCTTTAAATGTGATCACGTCTTCTCCATACAAGAAGAGTTTATCTTCTCTCTATGAAAGCAAGTTTATATCATTATGAGAAAGAAGTGTGTTGCAATATATTGAAATAAGTGAGAAAAATTCTGATTGGACTTCATTTTATTTCTAAATTACATTTTTCAGTAGTAATCCATTATTTAAAAAAGGGGAACAAGAACAAAACCAGCACATGAATAAATTAAAATTGCCTTTCTATTTTAATTATGGGGAAAAGTTGGGAACGGCCGTTTCGTCCTTCCACGACTCATCAGCTCAACCCCGCCTCACCGATAAAAGAATCAGAAAGGAAAGATCATCATATGAAGGTCACAGCAACACCTGGCAGTGACCCTCGAAAACAAGAAAGGCAACAAAATAAATGTTGTGGTGTTTAACACAAACAGGAAAGCCTTTTCCTACAACTAGTCTTTCCTTGCCTTTCTGGTTCTTTTATCGGGGAGGCGGGGTTGGGCTGATGAGCCCATGGAAGGACGAAACGGCCGTTCCAACTCCTCCCCATAATTGAAACAGAAAGGCAATTTTAATTTATTCAGGTGCTGGTTTTGTTCTTGTTCCCCTTTTTTAATCAATTTGCACAGCACGTTAAATGCTTTATTTAATCCACTAGTTTTCTATATACAAATTAAATATTCAGCAGAACTGTGACACTCATATAAGTAAGATACACCATTACAAAAAAGAAATATATATTCTGATACTTTGTTAAATCAATGACGCAACAATGATATTTTGCAGATTTTGAAAATGATAGCATTATTTAAAAGATTTTAATTTCAATTAGAATTTAAATTTACCCTTTTCTCTGGTGAATTATAACTCCACAACATCTCACCCACTGAACAATCTCTCAATTGCAAAAATGCTGACCTTCACCTTTTAATTATTTATTTTCAGTTGTCTGAATTAAGGCCTCTGCCAAATTTAAGTTTTGAAATAATTTATTGTCTTTATATTTCCTCCATAAAAATCTACATTTTATCTTTTACTGTTCTTCACAAAAACTTTACAATGGTTATGTCATCTCACTTTAATGGACAATTTTATTGTTATTATTATTTCAGCTGAAAATAAATTCAGAACAATGGAAACTACATATTTAAATTAATGTGTGCTGTAAGAAGTATTATAAAACGATTAAGTCTGCACACTATAAAATAACATTAAAAAACAAAATCTTACATACGTTTCAGCTCGATACCAGATGAACCTTTTTGAAAAAGGTTCGTCTGGTATTGAGCCGAAACAAACATAAGATTTTGTTTTTTGATGTCATTTTATAGTGTGCAGACTATAATGGAAACTACATTTAGAATCAGTAGCAGATTAAAGGGGGGGGGGGCAAAAGGGGGCAACTGCCCCGGGCGGCAAAATGGGATTGAAAATTGATCCTTTTTTTTTAATTTAATGGAGAAAAACAGCTACAGGGGTGGCATGGGGCTGACTTGCCCCCCTGATAAAATTCCTAGATCCGGCACTGTTTCACAACATCCTAAGCAACTGCAGGAAATTTTGAATAACAAAAAAAGATACCTCATTATGAAAAACAATTATAACTTCAAACAGTAAATAATCTGAATTTAAAATAAATATTGGAAGGCATTACAAACGTTTTGGAATCTTCAAGTAGTTCACAAAGAAAAAAAAAATAAAGTCAATTAAGTGATCTGATTGTAATTACTAATTGGGGGATGTTTTGGAAAGTTATTTGAATGTTGCTTAAGGCTAAATTTTAATTTTATAACCAAGTTTGTATAGTGTAAGACGAGTAGATACTCCATATCTACGAATCAGTATTCTTTAGTATATGAATTACTTTATGTATTAACGAATCCTCTAACTATTAGTTTTACACGCTCTCCTCTAGATGCAAATGATGATCGTTCTGCTTTCATTTCTCACGATATTTACTTCAAATATAATGACAATTCCAAGGAATGAAGTCTTGTCTAGAACCAAAACTCTTATCCGTTAATCTTCCAAATACACTGCCATATCTGATAAATGTGCTGAATTATCATATACACCGATACTTATTTAAATTATTGTGAATTAATATTAATTTACATCCAATAGATCAGACACATTCACCGAAGTTGCTCCCATAATTTTTAAAGCTTTTGTTGAACGCCAAAATTTTTCTCTTCGTTTAACTTTTGACTGTGATGGTCCATTAATATAATAAATATATTTTTAATTACCAAAGGAATTTTTGTTAATAATAATCCAATAAAAGATCTCCGAAGCAAGCTAATTATCTGAAGACGGCATTTATTCAACGGAATTTAACTTGATAAGTTTAATATAACCTAAAATCGATTATTTCTACAACTCACTATAACTTTTTCCTAATGCTTGGAATAGCAATGACTGCTTAACTCCGATAGTTGGCATTTTCTTTTATGAATTAACAGCAATATTTCCCAAAAACCTGTTTACACGTGCGATGTCATCAGACGAGCAAAAACCGGAAGCGGAAGTTCACAAGCGATTTTCAGAAAAGCAGAAACAAATATCCTTAAATCGAAAACTATTTTAGTAAAGTGTTGTTAATATTAATTACTCAAATATTAAAATTAAGCGAAACTATTTTAATAAGACTGTCCAATCGATATTATCACATTATTTTCTTACATACATTGATTAAATGGTAATTTCTCGAAAGCAAGGAGCTTCTATTGACGAGATTTTAATCATAAGACAAGACAGCCGAACACTTTTCCATTTTTATTTATATAAATTTTTATTACAATAAGTAAAAAAAAAATGTTCGTTTGTTCAAAATCTTAAATCTCCGAAAGTTCTTCACCGACTGCTTTCAAATTTTGAGACAACGTTGCATTCGAATACGAGCGTGTTGTTCTATACCTGTGACACCTGTGACAAGTAAAAACATGTTTTTTTTTTAAAAAACAGCGCCATCTGTTGGACGTAAAAGCAACACACGCAATAATAAACATTGCTCATGCCGGACAACGTGCTTCTTGACAACTGCTGTTACTTAGCATTTTAAATGTTTCCGATTGCATTGTTAAGTTCGATTTATTTTCATTTTGATTTAATTATTTCGTGTGACATTGCATTGGAATTGAGCTGTGTTGTTTACCATACCGTTCATTTCATGAGTATAGGGTTTTTTTCTTTTTTCATTGGTTTTTCATTTCGTTTTTTTAACTGTATTTCTTATGTTTCAGTGCAATTGGTGGTGGAATTCAGCTGTGTCGATTGATTTTCATTTGAATTCAAGTTATATCGTGAAATTAGTTATGTACTCATAATATGTATGAAACAGATATGTAGAATCACAATTTAACGCGGGTAAAACCACGGGGCACAGCTAGTGTAAAATAAAAAAGACAGAATTATTAAAAAGATACATTCCATGAAAACTAATCTACTTTAGTTCTTCTTGTTTTCAAATAATTAAAAATAAGTTAAAAAAAGGTTATAAATAACTTACAAGTTAGAGCAAATTAACGAAAATTTACAGACTTACTGATGGCTATAGTAGCCTAATATTTTTAATTAATTATTATTATTATTTTAATTGTGCTGTGCTTTTATAACTTTAAGATAACCCACTTAGATCTCTCACTAATCTCTCATCTATTTCATGGAATTATGTGAAAATAATAAATACAGAGGTACCTCGGGCTACGAACTTAATTCGTTCCAGAACTCGGTTCGTAACCTGAAAGTTCGAAACCTTGAAATCAATGAAATAGAGACGATCCGTTTCAAGGTGAAAGATCTCCAGCCGAAACGCATCTGTTCTTTAGTTTTTTTTTTGAAATTGCTAAATATACAAAGAAATATATCTCGATAGCGGTAATGAAAATATATCTCGATAGCTTTCATCTTGTTGACATCGAAAAAAGAATCATGTGGGTGCGGAGAGATACTTTCAGATGCTAGGTGAGACGCCTTTGGTGTGACTTGGCTCCGTAACTGTTTCTGTATTATCAGGTAAGATTTGCCCGGACTGTAGGCTAGCGCTAAGCGATGTCGGTACTGCGTGGCCTTCTGTACTGTACGCGATTGTTTTGTTATATAACAAAATATTCTATGCTGACAATGCTAACAAGACACCTTTGGGACCGTCCATTAATTACGTGAGGTGTTTTTAAAAAATTTGGACCTCCTCTCCCCCTTGATGAGATGTGGAGGGACTCCCCCTCCCCCTCTCAAGTGAGATTTCAAAAAATCAAAAAAGTTCAAAAAGTCAATATTACAAAATGTTGTAATCTATTATAATATGTACAGTGTTACCTCCTTTAACGGACACCTCTAATTAGCGGACATTATTGCGGGTCCCAGTCCCTTACAATAGGACATTCCATGTTATCCACTCCGAATAGCTGACACTCTGAATAGCGGACAGTTATTTTAACTGTAAAAAAAAAAGATTCGATTAATATTTCGACAAACACATTATGGTTGTATTTACATCGGTGTCCCATACATTGATACATTGTATCGGTATCCCCCCCCCCCCATACATTGATAGTCTACATTGTATCTGTGTCCATTGATTCAATGCAATGAATCTGAGGCTGTTTTTTCACTGCAGTTCATTTGTAAATGTCAATCCCTCGTGAAGCTATCCTATAAATGTGTTGATTAAATTTAGAGCGAATTAAAATGGCGTCAAAAAGGAAGAGATTGACACCGAAAGAAAAAATTGATGGTCTTGAAATTGCTGAAAAAAGAAAAGCTGAGTGTGCATTGTCTTGCTGAACGTTTAAAGTTGGAAAAACTCAGATAAGTGAACTTTTGAAGGACAAAGATGAAATTAGGAAAATGTGGATGGTGAATTCAAACGAAAATTCGAAGAATTTGAAGTTTCGTAAAACTGAAAAACAAGTAAAATCGACGAAGTGGTGATAAAATGGTTCCGCTTTGCTCGTGCAAAGAACATTTCTATAAGCGGCGTTTTGATTCAAGAAAAAGCCAGAGAATTCGGTCAAACTTTAGGATTGGACACGTTTAAGGCATCAAATGGATGACTAGAAATTAATTTTCTATATACTGTAATTAATTTTGTCATTATTTTAAGTAAGACAAACGGATTAGTAACTTATTTAAAAAGGAATACAGTAAATAATTTGCAATTATTCATATTCTCTCATATCGCAATGGTAATTGTAGAAATTTAATTAAGATTTACGTAATTTTTCATTAAATGACATGCTATAAGCTAAAAAAAGAAAAAAAGATAGTCCTCCCCAATAGCGGACACCTCCCAACAACGGACGAAACTTCCGGTCCCGTGACTGTCCGTTATTCGGAGGTAGCACTGTATATTCTCTGAATGAAAAAGTTGACGTGAGATTTTCGCTAACCCCCCCCCCCCCCCCTTGGTGAGATTTTGCCGGACCCCCCTCCCCCTTTTGACCTCACGTAATTAATGGACGACCCCTTTGAAAGAATAACAAAAAAAAAAAAGAAAGAAAGTTCTGGAAAAAAAATAAGACAAACTGATAAACAGAAGAAAAATCATTTTTTTTTTACCTCAAATGCCACACAGAATACATGTAAAATTCATATTTATAGTGATAATGCTAAGAAAAAATCTTTGAAGACTATACATTACTTTAACACAACAAAATGAAAAACAAGAGCAGCAACAGAATAAATAAATTGCCTTTCTGATTCGATTATCGGGAAGGAATCGGGAACGGCCGTTTCGTCCTATAGGGGACTCATCAGCCATATAAAACACTCAGAAAGGCAAGATCTTATATGAAGGCCACCGTCACACCTGGCAGTGACCCCTGAAGAACAAAAAACAACAACAATAAATGTTGTGCTTACTTTGCACAACTAAGACCTTTTCCTAAAATTAGATAGAGGTAGAAGGTCAAATGATTAAAAGAAATTAAGTTTCCAAAATGGTGAATTAACTTTGGAAAAAATTTACGTGCTGTGAAAAATTTTAGAAAAAAATGAAAAACCAAGAGCAGCACCAGAATAAATAAATTGCCTTTCTGATTCGATTATCGGGAAGGAATCGGGAACGGCCGTTTCGTCTTTCAGAAAGGTAATTTATTTATTCTGGTGCTGCTCTTGGTTTTTCATTTTGTTTTGTTAGAAATTTTTCACAGCACGTATATTTTTCCAAGGTTATACATTACTTCGCAGTCATGTGATTTTTAATATATGTTAGT
The DNA here is from genome assembly GCA_023159025.1 of Thereuonema tuberculata. Classification (NCBI taxonomy): domain Eukaryota; kingdom Metazoa; phylum Arthropoda; class Chilopoda; order Scutigeromorpha; family Scutigeridae; genus Thereuonema; species Thereuonema tuberculata. Next base: position 46,892,829 of record JAFIDM010000002.1, read on the forward strand.
TCTTTAATTTTAGATGGTAACTTACTTTTTTCAAATTTTATTTGAACTGCGTTATTTCTTAACTACTTTAGCTAATATGCTTAAATTATTCAATTTGTTACTATCTCGAGTTATAAAAATTCATTAAAAGTTACAAATCCGATTACAGTAGACATTAATTTCAACACTTTAATTAATAAATATAAACTTTGTTTGAAATACTTACATTTTGTCATTTATCTGGATCAGAAGCTCAATGGTGTCTGATGTAAATTTGGGTTTCAATTTTACCGCCAGAGTGTGCAGTTAGACAGATGTTATTCCGCGGATGTTGAGAAAGAAAGAAACCATGTTAATTTTACTATTTTTAAAAACATTTCAAGAACAATCACGATATTTAACTATCAGAAATTCTTGGCAAACATTGTTCGAATCTTCCTATTTTAAAATTGAATTGCTGTACCTGATGTTTTCGCGATATTTCAGGCTATATTCTTTAATATAATAAAATAAAGAACGCACATAACGAAACAAAATACAAATTCACTGAGCTTTTTTTTTTTTTATATTTGTGCTGGAAATCGGAGACAGTACTGTTTCAAGGCTTATTGGCCTCTCATCAGTCCAACCCGTCCAGCATACCTAGCTCAGTGAAACAGGACAATATACAAAACGGACAAACATACAAATCAATGACCCCTGAAATACAAAAACATCAAAACAAAATAAAGTGAATTTGTAAATAACGAAATAAAGTGAATTTGTGTTTTGTTTAGTTATGTGCGTTCTTTGTTTTATTTTACTGTAAAATGTTTCTAACGCAGGTTAAATTTATTGTCTAAATACTAACCTTGTTATAAATTAATCCCTTGATGCTAAGCTAAACGCTAGTGGGGATTAATTATTCGCCCCTTTTTATTCTTTATTTTGTTTTGATGTTTTTGTATTTCAGGGATCATTGATTTGTATGTTTGTCCGTTTTGTATATTGTCCCATTTCACTGAGCTTGGTATGCTGGACGGGTTGGACTGATGAGAGGCCAATAAGCCTTGAAACAATACTGTCTCCGATTTCCACCACAAATATCAAAAAATTCTCAGTGAATTTATGTTTTGTTTAGTTATGTGCGTTCTTTGTTTTATTTTACTGTAAAATATTTCTAACGTACGTTAAATTTATTGTCCTTAATACAATTTGGTTTAGTTTTGGCCATTTTATTATCATTATTATTACTTACTTTAATTAGCTCGCTTTCTTGTCTGTCTGTTTGTTCGGTACAAATTTTGCAATTGATTTTAAACTAACTTCCCGATGAGCTAGAGACTTGAAACTTTAAACATAACTCCGAAGTGGATGACAATGCAATATTAACTGGCTTTCTTAACATTAACATTGTCTGTTCGTTAGGGAATCTTAATTCTTCAGATGACAGGTCGGTACGGCGTTGTGTTACCGACGCTGTCAGTGTTTTTGCAAATGGCCGCACGGAGCTACCATCCAACGCAAGCGACGCCTACAGAAGGAGAAGCAAAACCGACAAGAGAAGAGAAACTGAAATAAACCTGAAATTTGCCACATATCTCTGTTATAATCTCACCAAAATGTTTAAAATTGATTAAAAAATTTCATACACACACGACTAAAAAGCAGAAAATAATTATTTGAAAAATTTTTTTTTAATATACCATGTTTTTAAGACGGATTAAAAAGTATAAAATAATTTTTCCTAGGCCCATACAGATTCCTAACCCCATACAGATAGTCCTGAAACTTTGTGATTGTAAATTTTTAATAGCTATGAAAATACTTGTAGGATTTAAATCGAGAACGTGGGGCGCAAGATAATATACACTCCATCCATACCAACTCAATTATCTATTGCATACGCCTACGTTTCTCGTTTTAAATCTTACAAGTATTTTCATAGCTATTAAAAATTTACAATCACAAAGTTTCAGGACTATCTGTATGGGGCTAGGAAAAATTATTTTATACTTTTTAGTCCGTTTTTAAATTTCAAATGCAATCATAAGCATCACAAAAGTGGCAATGTATTATTTAAAATCACTATGGCAAATTAATTTTTTGATTACCGTATATGCTCCAATAAACGCCGAGGCTCTTATTGTCGCCGGTCTCTAATAAGCGCCGGGCTGCAGAGGGGACACGGCCAAATAGTAGCCGGGTCTTTGATATTTGCCTACCGGTACTAGTGTAAGTGTCCGTATCTTTATAGTCGTGCGTAATACCTTACGGTACATTGCCTTACAAAACGCCGCCAAAACGGTCATTTGACATTGCCTTTAAGATTCGCGCGGTGGAATACACGAAAGAAACTTCCTGTGAGGCGGCCGCCCGTCATTGCGGATTGGGACGACGAATAGCAGCGAAAGGTACAGAAAGACATTGTCATTTATCTTTAACAGTCTTATGTAGCATGTGAAATTCAAATAAAGTAGCCGTTTGTAATATTAGCCGGTATTTATGTGTAAAAATATTGCGTTCTGAAGGTTTTTGTTAATAATGGCCGGCCTCTAATAGCAGCCGGTCTCAATTAAGCGCTGGGAGCTGAGCTAGTTTAGCAAATAAATGCCGGGGGCCTCTATGGAGCATATACGGTACTTTTTACGTACCACTTTTCATAAATTAAAAAATTAAATTACAAAAAATAATTGAGATATAACGTGCACTTGGTGGATTTTTCTATTGTGCATTGTAATGTCAATAATTAATATAAACAGAAGAAATATGATACTGAAGAAAGAGTGCTGGGAATGAGCTTTTTTTTTCTTTAACTAATCTTTATATTTTATTTCTCAAAGGTGTGTTTGTGTCGGTACGCCATATCTCCCTTAATACTTCATCAAAAACCAATGATTGGGACATCATTTTGAAAATTACGTTCACCGCTGTTGACGAAAAATAAACAAAGTGTTGCAAATTAATGTTTTCGTTAAAAAAACTTTATTTTTAAAACCTTTTTCTAAAAATGTAGACACGCTTTAATAGAAGCGACTTATCTTTCGAAAGCGAAACAACATTTCAAACAATGCTATAGCGTCGTAAACTTCAAATATAGCCTTTTTTGAATAAAAATGTCATTTGAAATAATATTTCACCATTTATTTAACGATTTTCACAATAACGATTTATTACAATAAAAAACAAAAATTTGTTAACTTCTCATGTATTATTTCTCAAAAGTGTTTTTCTTTTATCTCCCTTAATACTTCATCAAAATCAATGATTGAGATGTCATTTTGAAGATTACGTTCACCGCTAATGACGATAGCTAAACAAATTGTTTAAAATTAATGTTTTCGTTAAAAAAAAAATATTTTAAAAACCTTTTTACAAAAATCTGTTGACACTCTATTCATTTAAAAATTTCCACATTACCATTCGGTGACTGATCAAGATACCATGCGAATTATTCGCACGGGTCAACATTTTTATAAAAATGTAAAAGGCGCCATGTATTGACAATGTTTTAACTAACATGCACGATAACTTTAGAGTTGTTTATTATTTCTCAAAGGTAGTTTTTTGTTGCGAATTATTCGCACGGGTCAACTAGTATGGATAATTAGTTAAAGAAAAAAGTCTTACAATACAATAATTATACAAACTACAGACTCTGGGAATGATGCCTTATGGATGGTTCAGAAATTTTGTTTTTCTGATCCCCTCCTATTTTTATGTTCCATTGAAGCCATTAATGTATTGATTTCATAGAAATATGGAATGGTTTATTTCAAAATTAAATATTCATGGTTAGCGAAACACTTCAATTAACTTTATACATATTCATGTTTTTTCTTATGTTTTTATCATTTAACTCGTAAACGAACACAGAACTTCATTTAAAATCGATTTTCATCCATCTCAACGTTATGGTAAATGTGAATTTAGAATTCCGGCGATTACGAGGGCACTGATGTCTATTAAGGAGCAATTTCATGATGGGTGATGGTTATCCAGTCCTTTCGCAAACTGAACTGTGCAATTATAAATAGCTTAGGTTCTCACTAAAACATTCAATTTCTGTCTCTGTGAGATTTGAACCGTTTGAGGTTTCAGATATTAGCAATAAATCGTTCTTCTGTAGAATACGAAATTGTGCCACTAATTCAAAATGTGATAATAGATAAAGTTGAATAAATTAAACACTAAACAGTGCACCGAAATTTCTGGATACCAGATCGAAATTGGATAAATTTTTGGATAATGTTTGAAGACATAATTTCTAATCTCTTTTTATATTTGATTTGCATGAAATCAGTGTCTTAAGGTCCTGTCTCAAGCAATTCAGGCGCCCGCAAACCTTTTATTACTTTTATATATTTTTTTTGTTTTTTTTTGTTTTTTTGTTATTTGTTTTTTGTTTTTTTTTAATGTTTATCAGTCCCATTAGGTGTACTTAATATCTGTACACCTGTGGTATGGGGCTGAGAGTTTAATATATTAACTAAAAGTTAATTAAATAGTTAATAATAAAATTTAAGTCTATCACTTAGTATTATTTCATTAGTCATTCATTTGTCAATTATCTTAAAGTTTAATTAATCCATCCACTACGTCCGAGATCATTCTCTGTTTTATTTGCTTAAAAGTCAGAGTATCTTTTTGATTAATGTTTATTTGACTAAAAATTTTATATTTGACATAGTTAATTAACCTATATCCATAATTATTTTTGATATTATCAATTTCAAAGATTTTGTACCAATTAAATCTTGTATCCTCCTCTAGTAAATTTTTTTCTCTTTTAACTTCAAAATAATTTTTAATTATTATTTTATATACAAATTTTTCATTAATTTTTAATATTCTGTATTTTTTTCTTATCCTTAATTGTTCTTCTATTGATTTATATTTAAAATTTTTGTAGACATTATTAAATATTTTCATTGTTAATTTGTTAATATTCTCTATCTGTTGCTTATTTATATTAATCCAGCAGTCTAAACCATAATTCAAAATTGAGTCTACTAGGGACTTATAGATTATAAGTTTTTGTTTGAATGGGAAAACATTTTTAATATGATAAAAAAGATAAGAATATGAACTCAGTTTCCCCATTACAAACTCATATTGACTTTTCCAAGAGAATGTGTTGTCCATATATATACCTAGATATTTATATTTCAACTTTTTTACAATTACATGCGTTCGTTAGAAAATTACTTCTTTGATATATATTTTCTTTTACCAATGATATATATATTTGATATATATTTCTTTTACCAATGCTTCTAAAATTCTGAAAATTTAAATATGAACTTGTGAAGCATATGGGATTTATATTTTCTTGTTTTTATTTTTCAAAACATTCTATAATTAATTAAAGTAAAATTTAAAAACAGTCAATAATTGGGCGTTTTCGAGGTATTACTCGGCATTTTCAACTTAAAAACACTTGACTAAAACTTGAAATGTTAAAAAAAATTGTAAAATAATGATTTGTATTTAATTTAAAATATTTATTATTAGTTCAATAGTTAATTTAAAAAAAAATAAAAACTGTGTTTATTAAAATTGTTCGAGATTAAGTTTTTTTTTTACGGGCTATCAAATAATCGTAATAAAACATTTTTATTAAAGACTTTGTAAACGTCATGCAAATTCATTTGATGCTAAAAAATGAAAAAAAATGTTTTGAAGCATTTTCAAAATGATGCATTTATTTATAGAAATATATTTTAATAGAATTAACAAAAATCTGTTTCTATAAAAAAATGCTTCAAAACAAATTTATTTTTGGAAACAAACAGCATGAAATGAATTTGCATGATATTTACAATGTCTTTAATGAAAACGTTTTTTATTATGATTATTTGATAGTATGTAAAAAAAAAAAAATACTTAATCTCAAACAATTTTAAAAAACATAATTTTTATTTTTTTTTAAAATTAACTATTGCACTAATAATAAATATTTTATATACCAATCATTATTTTACAAACTTTTTATCATTTCAAGTTTTCATCATGTTTTTTAAGTTGTAAATACCGAGTAATATCTCGGAAACGCCCCAAAAAATTGACTGTTTTTAAGTTTTAATTTAATTAATTATAGAATTATAGAATAACGCAGCAAAAATATTTAGGAATCTTTATTGATGAGAAATTTTCTTGGAATGAACATTATCAATATGTCATCAAGAAATTAAATACATTAACGTATCTATTCCATAACTTGAAAGATATAATTCCATTCAAACAAAAGTTAATTGTTTTTAAATTCTTGATAGATTCAATTCTAAACTATGGTCTAAATTGCTGGATCTTCATAAATAAGAAGCAAATTGAAAATATTAATAGAATATTATTTAAAATATTAGACAAAGTTTTTGTCAATTTCAAAAATAAAGGCAAAGAGGAAAAAAATAGTATTAGAAAAAGATTTAAAATACTAACAATAGAAGAAAAATGTATCTATAAAGTAATAATAAAATATTTCTTTGTTATAAAAAATGAAAGAAATAGAAGTAAAGAAGAAAAAAAAATTCGAAATAACTGGTTGTGTACTCTAAACAATAATAAAATTAAGAATAACTATGGATATCGATTAAATAGTCATATTACATATAAATTATTTAAACAAATTAAATGGGAAGATTACGAGTCTCCAAAAATTAAGGAAATAAAAGAAAAACTAATTTCCGATGTTATTGATAATAAAATTAAATTATAAATGTTATTAGCGAAACTTGACTTTAATATAAACAGTTAGTGCGCGAGCACGATTATTTCTAACATTTTACTACTATAATTATTTAAACGAATATAAGACTAGTGTTAATTAAATAGCTTATAATTTCTTATTCTCATAAATTATATATTCCTATAATTTTATGTTTATTTTTTAATATTTTTCTTATTCTTAATAAATTTAATAATCTTTTATGACTCAATTTAAACTTATGTTAATGCTTGTAATTTAATTAGGATACTTAATATCAATTCATCAGACCTATACTACAGATGTGCATTTAGTATAAGCACATCTAATAGGGCTGAGGAACATTAAAAAAAAAAAAAAAAAATTGAAAATTAAAAACAAGAAAATTTAAATCTCAGATGCTTCACAAGTTCATATTTAAATTTTCAGAATTTTAGATGCGTTGGCGAAAGAAATATATAAAAGAAATAAAAGGTTTGTATCGCCTGAATTGCTCGAGTCTGGACCGATTCCCTTCTTCCTTCAAAATAGTAATAATAATAATTCTAAATAAAAGGAAAAAAATACTATTATAAACCAGTGACTGATAAATACTGTTACTAATAAGTATGTTACATTTTCTCTCTTATCAATGCAACTCATTTTTATTTATTTCTTATAACAAATTAAGATTTCGAAGTACACTATAACCTCGTTTATCCGGCCCTCGTTGATCCGGATCTACGGATAATCCGGATGAGATTTGTAGACTTTTTTTTTTATTTAATGTTCATATAGATAATAATTTTTAACTATGATAGCAAGAACATAACTATAAGTACATTCGCTTTTTATTTTGATTAAATCTACAGTTCCTGTATAGATTGTACAATAAATTATGGTAATAAAATGCTTTTTGTCGAGTTTAAGAAAGCTTTACTAGAGTAATTTTGTTACAAAACATAGTTTTTTATCGTAATAAACGGTTAGTCTGCTTATTTAAGGATTTGTTTTGCTTATTACCCATATTACCCGGATTAGCCGGATTTTCGATTTTCCGGATTGCCTTTGGTCCCAGTTAGTCCGGATAAACGAGGTTGTAGTGTAGTTGTCTGCTAATCATAAGACTGGAAATGAGCAGAATTTAGTTAAGAACCGGAAGGATTGATGACAATTTTTATCGAAGCTGACTTAGTTTTTGTTTTATATTAATAACATATAATTACTCGAAAAAAATTAAAATTATATGATTTTTGAATGTAATTCTGTCATCTTTTTATAGCGAAAGAATCTCCCCTAACGTAGGCAAAACGTCGAAGACAGGAGGTTCCACCCATAAGAAAAATAAAGTTTTCTCACCACGAGGCTGACTTAAAATACCAAAGTAAATATTTGCTATTTGTTGAAATTATCGTTTAGTTCTTGTTTTTTTTTAACACGATGTTTATTTTTCATTTAAAAATAGAATTCTTTCCAAAAACAAACGAACGCTAAATAAAAAAAACGTTGGCTTTGCCAACTTCTGAGGAAATGGCTGTTGGAATAAATTTGTCTTGCAGTTAATGACTTCCACTTAGAAGAACAAAAGCAATGAAAAGTAAAGTGAAAATATTGCTTCATTTCGAAGAAGAAGGGAAAAGAACCAATGACAGCAATTCTTAAACGTTTCCATGTGAATTCTGCCCAGGAAAAAATAAAAAAAACCAAAACAGTAATTTAGAATTTTTTATCTACAAGTAAATATTCGATGTTTTTGAAGAGGCTACGATGGTTTTCGTATATTCGTTCGGAAACAAAAAAATTCAAAAAAGAGGCTTTTATAAGGCAGAACTAACCCCAAAAGAAGGCTGTCGTTTTCAAAAAAGAAGGGTTTGCCGTATATGGTCATTATGTCGCGATCGATTTTTTTCTGGAATAAACGTCACTAGTCATGACGTCATCAACTTGAACTCCGAGCAGTCAGTCCAAGATGGCGTCGTATGAGCGTGATCGCATAAGAGTGACCACGAAAGGACAAAGTTTGCATAGCCAAGCAAGGGACATAGTGTGGAACGTTTTTAATTATTTCAATACTACTACTAATAATAATAATAACAATAACATCAAAATGTATTCGTAATTGTAGGAAATACAAAAAACGAGAATATTTTTGTAATGTTTATAAGATTCAGTTACGGATTTTAGCAATAGATGGCGTTGTTACGTCCTGGAAACATCAATCTACAAGGAAATTACGTAATCAAAAGCTCTTCTTTCATGAACTGAACTGTAATTTATACATTTTTGTATTCCATGATGTTTTATTTAAAAGTGACTCAAGTATAATAAATGGGCCTTGCATTTTTTTTTTTTCAGAATAAGGTAAAATGAGCTGCCCAAATTCTCAGATAATGATGGAAACGTAGGAGATAGAGGCTTCTGCAATTAGGAGCTGAACAGAACAAAATTAAAAAAAAGGACAATTATCAGAATTCTTCCCCCTTTATCTGATTGCATTTCATAGAAGGTTGGATGAACCTAGGAGTTTTTTTGAAAACAAACAAGAAGGTAAAAATCTCTGACTGCAGATCGATCGCGACCACAGTTGTAAAAGGTTTAGACACAAGGTCCACATTTAGAATGTAATTTTCTTGCTTTTCATCATTTTTATAAATTATCATTGTTTTAAAAACGTATTATATTTGAAGTGATTTCTGCTTGTTAGTTAAGAAAGATAAAAGTTGTCCTTCTTCGGTACCTAACTTGTGCCTCTGATATAACATTTCTCCGTATAAATAAGATTCTAGTTTCTCTCTCTTTCTCTTATACTTGTTAGTTCCTATTGTCCTCCCAATGAGAGATGGCCGGCGGAAGTTTGAACTGCGCAGCTCTTCCGGTAGCTGATCAATTATGTTTTCCTGTCAAAATGGACGACGGCGCGGTGTCTGTTCTCACTGAGAAAGTATAGTTAACTTATAATAGGCTAACATTTAATTATTGGAGAAGTTGTAATTTAGAAAAATACTTGTTTATTTAGAGAATTTCATTTATAAATTATGTCTCTCAGATTTTAGGTTTTGAAAGTATCCCTTCACAGAGGCAAGTATTTCTCTTGCTTGACGACGAAGAGTGCTTCCAGGCTATTTGTCTCCGCTGACATGTTGATAACGCAAAATAAAACTTCTCTCTAGCGTTATTTCAATACTAATCGCTAATAATAAATATTTTAATGATTTATAGATACAATTCCCTTTTAATAAGTAACCAGCGATTAGCAGAAGGACAGATTCCTGTCAGAAGATCAGACGGAAGTGCCTGACGAGACTAATCGATGCTACATGCGCAGATCTCACAAAAACAGGGCGGCCAACTCTGGTTTGGAGGATAATATGTATTTGAAAGTAGTACTGGAACAAGATGAACCATATCTGCTTTCGGTAAATCAAAAAGACATTAAATTTTGTAAAATATAACATAAGTCGAAGTGCTCTGCCTTTGTTAATACATGGCCTATTCCTCGAAAATAATTTATTCATCTCCGATTCAACTAATCAAATCTAAATTTTGTTTTTATTTTGCGGAAACCTCGGAGGAAATAAAGGATTAAAATACCAAACAAAGCATTGTTTATAATGGCTTTCCATATGAAATCAGAAGTATGGCATGCCGACACTGAATATTTATACCAATAAATACTTCCTGATCAGTGCATGGTAAGCAAAGTTATTATTTTTTTCCCTTGTCCTTTTGGATGCATTATTAATTGCAGGAGAAATTTATTCGGGTGACAACCATAAAATGGAAATTTGGAAAAGACCATTTACTTTCAAATGAGTTGGTTAAATTTAGTTTCTGAAATACAATGGAGAATAATAAGCTTTTTAAAGTTGTGCTCTCGTTAAACAATGGTACGTTTTCTACCAATGATCCAGTAGACAAAACAGAATATAAGAAATAAAATTCACGATTTGCAGAACGACTGTAAAATGGAGAAAAAAAAAAAAAAGATAGCTTGCTTTTTTTTTTAAGTCACAATCGTTGCTTCGAATCATGAATAAAAAAATAAAAGTAATAATGACTGTAATGACAATTTTGGGTTATTGTTAAGATAGGCCTACAGTAGAATGTCACCTAAAATTGAAGTATCAGGACAGGATGTTAGATCATTTGTCTCAAAAGAAGTGCGTTTTTATTTCAAGGACGGAGGAGGGGGTAGTAAATTAAAAAAAAATATCTTCAAAATTTTGGAAGAGGGAAGTAAAGTCTCTGCAATCCAATAAAGAAAAGAAAGAAAGAAAATAATGTCAGCTCGTGTATTTTCTAATTTTGGAGAGGAGGGGATCTCCTAAGTCTCATCCTCATTTAAGCCCTTGGTTTAAAGCAACTTACTTATAGGCTTTTTTATGTTTGCCCATTATCTTAATTGTAAAAGTTTTCGATTAATGGAAGCTTGAAGAAGAGAAATTTAGTTTTTAAAGTATGACAACCCACGCAACTTCTTTTGCTGAAGATTGGCGCCAAAAATAATGATTTATCTTATTTGTGCATAAATTGGCCGATCAATTATTCCTGGAATTCAAGCATTTAAATTGTTGACAGTTGTTTTCAATCGTCGCAGGTTTCTATCTACAATTCAGAAAAAAATAAAATAAATAAGACAGGAAAGTATGATATTAAAATAAATACAATTAAAACATAACGCTAAACATAAATGAAACAAATTCTGTTGTCCAGCGCTCGGAGCAATGCATTAGTGTGTATAATCCAACCTCATGATTATTCACTCTTTGGTGGCTCCAGATAAATTTCACAGATCATTCTTTTACTAAGTTTTGATTTGCAGTTATCTCAACAAATTTGAGATAACAACATTATGGTATTCTGATATTCACCTAGGCATTAATATACGTTTAATAGCTTACTTAATAGTTTTTGTTGCGCTTTATTAAAGGGCTGCAATTAAGAGCGCAATAAAAACTGAAACTGAAAACAGTATTTAATTTTTTTCTTTTTTGTGTAGTTAAAATCTTCTACCACTTTCACATTGCCTTTCAATGTTACTTTTATTATCCTTTTGTTCCGAATGAAGATCTGAATTTATTTCGACTTTTGTTCCTGTTAGGAACAAAAACAAAAAAAGAAATTATAGTGCTCCATCTAAACGTCGTTTCAACCTTGGGAACAGACTGGTCTATTGTCAATTGACTACTAAGAAACTTTATTGATTTCGTGACACATTTGAGATTTGCTGATGTTTCAGTTGCCGGCGACGCCATCCTTGTCAGAGTTATGAAGCTAAAGATAGAAATAAATAGATAATAATAAAAATAGAAACTTCAAGGCTTTAACTAAAGAGCATTTAAATATATTGCTTTAAGTAGTTATCTTTTAAGTAGTAAAAGTAAGGGCAGGATTGTATACAGTCTTAATTGCTGATTACGTCACATCAATGAAAGGTTATCACGATTTATAATCGCAATAATTGAGTGCTTAAATAACTTTATAAATTCTTCTATTTTTTTTTTTTTTAATATTGAATAGAATAAAAACTTTTTAAAAGATTTTAATTCAATTGTTTTCTTTTGCGATTTGGTTGTTCGATTTTTAAATCTTTAGAATCAAGTTAAACCGTTTTTCATTCAGTAAAACTTTTTTTATTTAATGTTAACGAGAACTTCATTAACGCATTTCAATGAAGATTTTTTTTTTTTTTTTTTTTTTTTTTTATTTTCTCAGAGTTTTTTTAGCGGTCCCTAGGTTACAGCTTGCCTGTAAAACATAGGGGGGGGGGGGGCCGCTCTTGCTTTTATGCTTGCTGTATGTCACACTTTGTAGTGGCCAAACGGTTAGAGATATTAGAATGAAACCTTCACCATCGTCTTTAGCATCAAAAAATAGGTGACCACGTCCAAAAAATCAGACCTCTGGGACCACTCCCTGATCGGAAGTTGGGGTGATCGCTTCTGATAAAGAGAAAAACGGCTATAGGCGTTCCTCCAATATCGACCCTTCTGAACACATTTTGTTTATAAAATTGTGCATATTATGGGCCACTTTGCTTTTGACACTGTCTAAAAGCATTAATTTATCTTGTTTATTTTTTAATTTATTTCTATGATTATCCGTCTGTTTCAACTACAAATAGTTCACATTTATCAGAAATTGCTATTGACTGTCTATAAATTGTTTTAATTTCGAGGATTTTACATATAGAATATCACTTATGTATTTCATATACGTTTCTTTTGATTATCTGATATTTAATTTAAAATAAGAATTATGGCGATTGAAGAGAATGGAAGAAGCCATTACTGACAAGGAGACAGCGGCTTATTTGGGCTAAAGAGCATGCGGACTGGACCATGCGCATGTGGGATTCTATTATGTTTTCGAATGAATTGAAATTTAGGTAAACCTTATGTTAGGCGTAGAAATTCTTTAACAGTGATAGCTTGGTGCAGACAGTAAACTTTCGGGTGAGTCAAATGATGTGGGGATGCATATCCACTAAACGTATCGGCAGTCTACACTTTACAAATGGGTCTGTGAATGCAGAGTGCTACAAAAACATCCTATCTGCCCGGCTAATTCCAACAATCCAGAAACAATTTGGTGACATTGAATCCTTCATCTTCCAGGACAATTTTGCGCCATGTCACCACGCCAGGAACGTGAATTTGTCCTGTCTATATGATTTGTTGTCATTATTGTCATTAGCCGATACCCGATGTTTGTGTTTAGGTCAAAAATTTTCTACAAGAAGCCAAGGTCAGATGACTAAGTTGGCCAGGTAACTGTCCTGACCTAAACCCGATTGAGAAGTACTGGTACATTATGGCCAAGAAAGTTGCAGAGAGGAAGCTTATCAATAAGCAACAACTGCAGGAGTGTATTACAAGATTTTTGGTGTCATGAGTTTCATACCAAAATATTTGAAAAAGCTCATACATTCCATGCTTGAGCTCTATAAAACTGTTGTTAAGGCTCGAGGTTGCCCTATGAAGTATTTAAATCCCACGAAACGAGAAATAACTGTTCATGTTAAGTTTTGTACAATAATGAAACTTTTTTGTCTTTTTGCTTCCAGAACTGTGAAAAGCACATTCATGAGGCAGTGCTCCTTTGCAGTATGGGTGAGCCTGTGGTGTGAAATTACCCTTAGTTCAGCTCAATGTAGCATAAATTGCAATTCTTGGGTTTATTCTTTTTAGTTTATTCTCTGTGCTACGCATGATATCATTACAAATCGATATCATTGCTGAAATATACTATTTTACAAATCTGTTGTCCGAATTTTGGTCTATCTCGTATGTGATGTAATTTTCATGGCCCCTAATGTAAATGCTCTGTTTGCACTTTTTCTGAAGAATACGAATTTCTTTTTTTTTTAATTATATAAAGCAATTTTGAGTTTGATTTCCGCCAATTGTAGACTGTCGAATGTTTATTTCGACTGTTAATGAGCGGTTTAAAGACAATCAACTAACAATATGTAGGATTAGGCGGGTACCGTCGCGTCGCTTCGCTCCGGAACCTTTGCATGTATAGCATTAAAAAAACAACCTTTATTTATTTAGCAAATTAATATGGAGATCGGAGAATACACGACTTCCAGCTCGTTGTGGGCTTCTCCGCTTAACTCAGGTGTATTGCGCGTTGGCACTCACACGGGGGGGGGGTTGCCGCAAAAACACTTCATTTTTGTATTTATCTTCCAAACGCAGAAACGTTTGTTTATGACTGATATACCGTTCGATAAAACTTTCAAATACCAACATTTTCTCAATATAATGTTCTCTTCCAACTTTTTTACTTTTCGTTTAAATTGAGAAAAAGTCAAAATTTGACCCTTTAAAAGGCGCCATCTTGGAAACCAAAAACTTTTTTCGAAAGATTTTTATAGCATTTTGTTTATCTTAAAAAGCTCTACATTTTATCCATGTACATGACCAATCTATCTCTTATAGTTTGGTCACAAAATTGGAAAAACGTAAAGTCTTATAACAATGACAGACAGAATAACGCTTTTATATAATATAATAATGAGATAAAAAAAAAGAAACTTGAATAAATAAGTAACTAATAATAATAATAATAATAATAATAAACATTACGTTTGTTGTTGTCATCATTACAAAGCTGCGTATGTTGTAATATCTCATAAATACAGCCTACACATGTTTCCAGCTAAATAAAAAAAAAATTTAATAATACGTTTAACATTGTTACAGACGAAATGTTAATTTACTATTTTCGGTTTTTCTTTTTTTTTTCTTCAGCTTTTCATATACTAATACTAAAAATCCTAAATTTATTTCTTCAAAAGAAGAAGCCCTCGCAACACCAGTCTGATGAGAATTCATTTTACAGTTTCACACATAAAAGAGGCTAATTATCTTTGGCGACTGTTGAGAGGCTAGTCGGCTACTTCCTAAGAAGCGGCGCTTAAGTATAATGCTGCTGCCATGTCCCCAAGTTTGTTTAACTGCAGTCAGTTTGAGGTGAGATCGTGGGATTGAATGGATTCGTAAAAGAAAGGTAAGAGAATCATTTATCAGAAGATTATGGAAAAGAAAAAGAACCAAAAGCAAAAAAGAAAAATAATTACATTCATTAAGCAATGTTAAAATAATTAAGGATCGGTATGTTAAATATTAAATATTAATAATATTGAACATTACTTTGAGTTTTTTCTTTCTATCTTTCTAAATTTACTTATTCATTATGAAAGTTATTTTTTTGTAATTGCAACGGTATTAATGTCAAATTTGTCCTTTTTTTTTTCTCATTTGTAAGGACAAAGATATTTTAATCCACATTAAAAACAGGGAAAATATATGATCTTAGAATAAATTTTTAAAAAAAGAAAAAAAAAAAAAGAAAAAAATCTTACGTTTAAAAAATTTTTTAGATAAAGAAATTGACTTTATCTAATCAATTATCATTATTAAGAAATGATTAAAATGTAATCAACTGAACTGAAAAAGAACCTTTATCTTTTTCATTTTTTTGTTATCTAAATAAGAATGAAAAATTAAAAAAGAAAAGAAAAAGAAAAAAAAAAAACTATAGTAAGTAAATAAGTTTAATTCCTATTTTCTCATTTTAGACAAATATTTCATTTTTATAATTGTTTGATTTAATTTAATGTTTCAAAATTATAAACTATAAATTTATAACTAGTTTGGTGTTAAGAGAACCTGAGTTTTTAAGTTCCAATAATGCATTTAACTGATAGATATATTATTGTTTAAAATAACATTATTAATTTCTTTGTTTTTCTTCATAATGTAACAATACAAGTACATGCATTGCAACAGTATATGAAACTTACAAATAAACGAATTATAATGTGAGAATTCATTAAAATTAATGTATTATTATTCAAAACACTTAAGTTACATGTTGCATTAATTGAAATCATTTAAGCCTATATTTATTCATTTATTTTCGGTCGTCTTGTGGACGGCGAAAGTGCTTTTTTTTTTTTTTCGATATTTTTTTTCAAAGAATGACCAATTCTCGATTGAGGCATTTTAAAATGCGTTGATTAATCAGAATTAATTTATGTGGAAAAAGAATTCCTGATAGCCTTTGTTATTTTGGAGTTTAGGTCGAATATACAAGTTTTTATAATGATCGATTAATAAGACGTTCGGCTTTATTTAATTGCACTTATATTTTCTGTTAAAAATTAATATTACCTTATTAAGATGAACGTTAAACTTATTCCTATCATATTAATTAATAATTAATGTCATATTAATTAACAATGTGGAAGTTACTCAACTGCGAAAGATCTTGAATTAAATATTTATATAAATGACTGATAAAAATGCTTATCATCTTCAATTGTTTTCCGTAAGTAAAAATAAAAGCAAAAAAAAAATGATGAAACGGTTTTTTTTCCCCCTAGATATGAAACAAATTAACGCCTCATTTACAAATTTAATTATCATTACAATAATTTTTTTTTTATTATTTGTTTTGTACCTATTCTTAGAAAGTAATTGAACTTATTTTCATTTGGTGCTGAACTCTGTTACGTTTGGAAATATTCTATTGAGTTCTAGGGTATTTACTTATTAATGTGACGTAATAATGCAGAAAACAAAAGAACATTAAGTTGAGGTCAATTACAACGATTTCCATAATAAGTACAGCAAAAGACGTTCGTGAGTTCTAGAACTTTTAATAGCTTGTAATTTACATAAAAATAGATAAAAAAAGAGAGAGAGAGAGGAACCGATTTTCACACAGTATACAAAAAATAAAAATATTAAGTGAATTCCAAAGCCAATACATTTAGTCATTCCATGGAATCCATTTTTTGTTTCTTTTGAAAGATACGAAGTTAATAATTTTAGTTTCCCCTGAGCCTCCCCTGTAGACGCGCCACTGGTTTTATGTAAATAGGAATGTTGGTAGTTTCAACAGATTTTGTAAGTTAATATCAATATTGCGTTCGAATTGCATAAATTCAGATTGCATTGCCACAAGTCAATCGTTACAATTTTGTTGCTTCCAATTAAAATGATGAAACAATAATCATACCATTTCACTGGAAATGAATTTATCTGTAATGTTTTAATAGCGACTATTGTTAGATATCATTTGTAATCAAAAGGGTTCAAGGTTCAAGAATTTATCCTTTCAGAAAACTACACGTAGTAATTAAGAAAGTAAATAAAGAGATAAAGGTAATTGATTAAAAATAAAGGATAATCAAAATAAATTGATAGGACCTAGAGAGATCTATACTTAATTGGACGATGTTAAAATAGTCAAATGAAGACATTAAGAGGAGATTGGGTTGACCAAGAGGGGATCCTTGGGCTATAAGCAGCCCACGATGTCTTTGCGATCATAAGGTTAGAATAATGAGTGAATAAACTTCGTGATCCTGACATAACTTTTAACTGAGGAACATTGCAAGTAACACAACCACGTAAGAAGAACCAGTAAATTTCATGAATTGCTCGCGTATTGAAGTGATGTATTTGGCTTTCGTATTCGTGCAGATTTATTTGCTTCTGTAATAAACCGGGCAAAAAGATTGTAAGTCTAATCCCTTCCTCTGAATTTGATTACTAGGAAAAAAAAAAAGAAAAGAAAAGAGAAATATGAAGGAAGAAACAGGAAACATCATTAGAATAATGTGTAATGTTTGAAAATTTCTTTTTTTCTTTATTCTAATGTATAAATTGAAAGTCTTCTAATTTTTTTATTAAAAAATAAAATACCAAAAATTTAACATTTATTTCTCTAATCTTCTGCGAGACACTTTTTTTTTCCCGCATCGATCGCTTTTTGTAGTTATTTAATAAGTTATAAATGTAAATGAATTAGATGCCTTTGAACTTTGTTGAGTAATAGGTTGCCATTCTCTGGGACAGCTTTTTCATGCTTGTCTAATCAGCCAGGGTTACCCAGCGTAGAAAGACTCAAATGCGTTCGAGGGGAAGAATATACAACAAACCTCGAGATATACAATTCAGCAGTACAGTATGGGAAAATATAATTTATAGATAGGGTAACGATACTCTTACGACTCGTTGTCACAATATTCTGTTATTGGGTTTGTTCTGCCATGGCTCTGACTTTGAGGACGTTTTCCTTTTCCTGTTCGGATGTAAATTTCGAATTGTCTTTTTAGATTCATAATTACCATACGACTAATTTCAAAAGAACCCAGGAAAATGTTTCTTACCCATTTTCATGTTTAGCATGAGAACTTTTCTTTTTAATTATTTACCAATATCTGTTAGATTGCAACAAATACCAGAATTTAGATAAACACTAACACTTTATTAAATTGCTTTAAGAACAAAACAAAACAATGGATATTTTTTGACAGTCTTCTCTTACGAAACTGGCAACATTTTTCATTGACAGCTCGCATGAATTGTTTTCAATATTTTCATTGTTGTTTCATTGACAACCATAGAAAATATACAATATAGATAATACTCAATGTAAATAAAAATCTAGACTTAATATTTCAGGCGATTTGTATGAATATTCAAAGAAAAATGACAATAGAAAATATACAAAAAGCAAGAGACAAACTTACAATAAAAAAGAGGAATTAGTTGTTTTTTTATAAAATGTTGATTGGTTTAACGAGACAATGAGATATTTTAAGTAACCTAATTGTAAAAATCTTCATTGAATTTTTTTTTTTATTCTCTATATTCCTCCAAAAACAATATTTTCAGTTCCTCTAAAAATCTCGGTAAAACAAACATAAAATTAAATTCCTTGGTGCCTTTCAGTGAAAGGACAAGGGATTAATAATGTGGATTTCACAGGATTATTTTTTATTTGATTGTTTGTTTTTTTTTATCTCGGCGGCCCATTCCCGGTATCCGAGAATGCTTTTACCTTAGCTTTCGCGCAAACTAAGCCAAACATCAAGGGTAAATTCTGCTGATGATTCCTAATAAGGATGAAACAGCTGTTCAGAATTCCCGTTGATGTTGGCTCAATACGCGAAGGCATATTTACCGTCCAGTTGCGATCTTTTTCTTCTTCTTTTTTTTTATTTAAAAATGTAAATACAGTAAAACCTCGATATAACGCTCCCGCTTACAGCACTATCCCGTTCTTTACGCTCCTTTCATACGGTCCCTGGAATTTTCTATATATCTCTGTATACTTTTACCCTCTTATAACGCTTCAAATCCCACTTGTAGTGCTTTTTTTTTATATTGGAAATTTTGTATCGAAAAGAAATGTAACACTGTAAAGATTCTTTTTTTTTCCCTGATAGGAGGGAATCCTTGAACTCTGCGAAGTGCGGATCTGTGATACAGTTGTGCAAAATGTCGAAGCGGAAATCCCTTTCTATAAGTGAAAAATTGCAAATTCTCCGTAAGTACGACGAGAATTCTACAGAAGTCAAAAGGATTTCGCAGAATCTCTAGGAATTCCCTCGTCCAGTCTGAGAACAATAATGAAAAACAGGGATGCAATTACCGAAGCAGCGAAGGGTTGTTGCAAACGTAAAAAAGTAAAGTGTGCACTAAATCTGCTCCGAAAATATATTAGTATTGCTCCTAGTGGTGTAACAATTGACATTAATAGTTACCTGAACCGTATTGAAAATGTTATAATTCATAACCGTAGAACACACACACGCAAACCACAATCAAAGATCTTTTTAATAGGAAATAAGCTCATATTTGCAGTAAATCTATTGCAAAATCATGTATTTTTCCTGTAAAATGGTGTCCAAATCTTTCCCCATCTCATAAATCATTTCCCGTCTATAGCGCTATCCCGCTTATTACGCTTGTAGGTCACGGTCCCTTGACGAGCGTAATAACGGGGTTTTACTGTACTATCTAAGTGTAGTTTAGAAAAGCTTAATAGAATGTCTGTACAATAATAATCTCGTATTAACAATTTTAATTTTAATATAATCTATTTCATTTTTGCGTATAAAACAAACTCGGATATTTTTTTACATTTCTCAGGATATTAAAAAAAAAGAATTGGATTGGCCAAAAAGTTCGGTTATTTTTTACGTAAGTGTTTAACGTCATTCGACACCATTTTGTGAGATTATGTTGTGACAGCTGTCATATCAGCGTACATTTAAAAGAAAAACTGATCAAAATTGGTAAATTTTGTGTTGCCAATTTGAAGATGGAAGACAATAAGCATGCAAGACCTCATGTTTCTTTGATGACCAGACAAAAACTGTTACAGCTTGGCTGAGAAGTTGTAATTCATACGCCGTATTCACCAGACATTGCACCTTCGGATTTCCATTGATTTCGGTCTTTACAAAATTCTCTTAATGGAAAAAATTCAATTCCCTGGAAGACATCAAAGGCACCTGAAACATTTTTTTGCTCAAAAGATAAAAAGGTTTGGGAAGATGGAATTATGAAGTTGCCTAAAAGATGGCAGAAGGTAGTGAACAAACCGTTGAAGACGTTGTTCAATAAAATTATTGGTGAAAATGAAAAATGTGTCTTTTATTTGTACTTAAAAACCGAAGGAACTTTTTGACAACCCAATATTTATTTAGCCCTTAATGTTTATTATGTGACCATAATAAAGTTAGGTAGTTAGACATTTTTTTTAAGCTGAAACTTAAAAATCGTCTCGATTTTTATAAAAAAATTAATATTTTTAAAAGTTTGATTGTATTACTTGGGCGTAACTAAGTGATCTCGGAGCCAGGCTTGTTTTTTTAACTATTAAATTCAAAATTAGCTGAATTCCCAACATCGGCAACAACATCGGTTGTTCTTTCTTTCTTTCTTTCTTTCTTTATCCTTTCTAAAGGTAAAAGATGTAGATTGAAGCCAATGATGTAATGATTTATTCGGCAAAATAGTGCACACTTTCCACTCCTTATAGAGATGAATGACGTAACACCACTCAAAGAAACAAAGATCTTAGCGTTGGATACAATCCAATTCAACAATAGTTTATTATGAATTTCAAAACTATAGCAACAATATCAGGAATATAACCAGGAAGTTAGGAAACATCCTAAGAATTTCCTACGATTTTATACTGGGAATATGTTGAGATATGAAGAGATTAGCATGCTAAAATAAGTGGAAGGAAAAAGGTTTTTAGCATTTCAACATTTCTAAAGATATACATCGTTAAACACACAAATAGAAGCCGGTGCACCGTAGTAGTTCAAATTGGTTTAGTACAAGAAATATAATACAACGACTATAGTTTCTGATACATAAGTGAGTATCCATTATCAAGTGTGACACTTATAAATTATAAATTAATAATTTTTTTTACCAACTTAACAACCGAAATCTTGCTTTTCCACTTCAATATTTTTGTACTTTATTTGTCTCTTTTGGTACACGTGAAAACAACTGGACCGTTTTCCTTAAAATTTGATTGTGATTCTTATTTACCGTCAAACTTGAAAGATGACTACGATTATTTTAGTTTCCACTCCACTCGCCAATCCCTCAAAATCCTAACCTCGAAAATTGAGAGATATCTCTGCTTGCTAATCCCGCTACACCAGAGCATATCCCTAACATAAAATGTTCAAACCGGCATTTTGCATAAATAATAAAAAAAAGCGTTCTTCACATATCAAGTTTGGGCTCTAATTCTCGTTGATTTAACTTTTTATTAAGAGCTTAAAATAATCCGGAAAATCACTCTCCAATAGAAACATAAATAAAGCATGATATAAATAAACCCTACACGAAAAACAAGTACACACACTTAGGGAACACTTCCACCAAAGAACACAACACTCCTCACTCCTCTCAGCCATTGTCAAGGCTGACACATACCTCACACCCCTGAACCTCGCAAACCCTTCTCCAACACTCCCCCCCCCCCCCCCCGACACCCACACACAGCAGCTGCGTGAATCATGGGCTCGTAAGGAACTCCATGACAGACATCGCCACGAACTCAGCCAGCCTCATGTCGACATGGAAGCGTCGAATAGATGGCTGACGAGAGGTGAGTTGTTTGGAGAGACCGAAGGGTTCATGATCCGATACAGGACCAAGTCATTCAAACACGCAACTACAAGAAACACATTCTACATGACGCAAACACACACGACGATAGATGCAGGAAATGCCACACTACACATGAAACCATCGACCACATAATACCAGGCTGTCCCCTTCTCTCCCAAACAGACTACCTCTACCGACACAATCAGGTAGCACAAGAACAGCTAGCACACAAACACTCACTTATTAAGAACACGGTCCCATACTACAAGTACATGCCACAAAGCGTACTAGAGTCACTCTCACATAAGCTGTACTGGGACCGCCCCATTCACACAGGCAAAACTATACATCACAACAGACCTGACATCACACTTGTTGATAAGACCAACAAACAGATCTATCTCATTGATATTGCAGTTCCCATCAATAAGAACATGCAGAAAACTCACGCAGACAAGATCAGTAAATACAATGACCTAGCACACGAGCTCCAGAAGCAGTGGAGGCAGGACCGAGTACGTGTTGTACCCATCGTCCTGTCAGCCACTGGTCTGGTGCCTCACACATTACACCACAGCCTCAGCACACTAGGACTTCACATAAACACTTATGCACAACTCCAGAAGGCTGTGGTACTCAACACAACACGGATAGTTAGGAAATTTATGGACACCACCACACATCCCTAACTATTCTTCCACTTAGCAATATGTGCTTTGGTTCTTGATCCGCCATATTGTCTTAGCTGGGGAAACCCATGATTTGAAACTTATTCGATATAATAATAAGAATAAGAATAATAATAATGATATCTCTACGTTAAATTTTTGTGCGTTTTTGGCACAATTATGGATTAGTAGTTATTATTCAAGTTTGGCGAAACATCTATGCATATAACGGATTTTAAAATACCTGTGCAATTTGCAAATGATAAAGGAGGTGACAATTCCATTCCAATCAGACATTTAACCAGTTTTCAAAATACCTTTTTGGATTTCGTGTCTAATTGCACGAGGGAAAAAAGTTATCATCGATAAGTAACAATAAGTTAACAAACTGCGAAGTAAAACAAAGACTTCAGTCAGTGTATCAAAACCCAAATGAAATTTCAACACATGAAGGGTAATGACAAATGGCCTTTATACAGAATATAAATCACTACTTTCAAATAATGTTTATTCCCACAAGAACTGACCTCTGTCAGATTTCAGAGGAAGTAAAATTTATGATATCGGACATGACACTGAAATCTTAGGAGATACATTCTTATTTACTATTGCTTATCCATTTTTAACAAGAATGTCTTGCAGGAAAGCCCACTTTCTTTAAAATACTGAAATTTTATTATTTATTTCTTACTAACTGTACACGGCCTGCGTTGCAGTGCCACTCAAAGAAAGAAAGTGTTTCTGTTTTAATTCCGTTTATTGAAGTGCTTTTGGATACACAACATTTTTTTTTCCCGTCTGGTGCATACACGAATAAGTCAGAAGGTATTCCGACGCGTGAGCAGGCCACATACAGCTGTCCATGTGTTGTCCTTGTGTTTTTTGATGGTCATTGCAAATGGGAGTTGCACCGGAAACTGCAAACGTTGAAACCGGAAATACACTCATTTGTTGAAAGACTCGCGCACCAGATATTGTAAAATGGTTCTACTAATTCAGAAACCTTCGTGCGCACAACAACTCACCAAAGTTTCATCACAATCTGATGAATGGTATAGGAACGCATAAGGGACAAACAAATAATGAAACATTCATTTTTATATATTAAGATTGAAGGAAACGATACAAATAAAACGTCTCTTTGTAAGTACCTTTTCTTTTTTAAATCCTTTTCTATGAAAATTTTAGTCACTTTTATGCGCATATTTCTCGATAGAGACCCATACTGAAAAAAAAAAAAAAAGAAAATCTTCAAATACAAAGTTACATTTTCTCTTATCCGTAAATATGCATGCCATGATTCAAAAAGATTCGTTTACCGTTTGAAATTTATTAGTGGGACACACAGACATGCTATTTCTCAAGCCTCAGTTTCCTTTCAGAAAAAAGAAATATAAGGCGATAACAAGTTATAATAGAAAATAAAAATGAATAAAAATCAGAGAAACAATATAGTTTCCAATCTCAGAGTAGTTTTCCAAACATACAGGAATGATTTCAAATTTGGCAATAATTGTAAAAATTTAACAAAACTTTTACAAAGCAAAATAACAATCAATTTCTAAAAATACCAAATGTTATTACTTTTAACAATCTTTATACATTTATTAAAAATTATAACAAAGTCCATACACGCTGTTATATCAGAAAACTGTATGGACTTCAGTTATGTTTAAAACACCCTCCGTAATGTAAAACTGAAGTATTATGACCAAACATTCACAACAATGTCAGTGATAATTCATTATTAATTATAATTTTTTAAATTACGAGTTCAAATTGTTCGAAATATCAATTGCGGAGAAGTTATGGAGAATAAATACAATTTAAGTAAGAATATACATTAATTAAAAGTAATTCATTTCCATATTTAGAAAGGTATTTTTATTTTGAAGCATTGCCATTACGTGTAAATACTGTTAAGAAATTGAAATAAAAATAATTACGAATAATATGAGAATATTTTAAATCGTTGAAAGATGAGAAATATTTTTACCACCTGATTCTTTTAGAGCCTTTCATGTTATGCAGTGTCATTGGTATTTTAAATGCTTTTAATGGAGATTGACGCTTAGCGTTCGAATACCTTATTGATTCAGGTGTGATTGATATTATATATCTGCATCACAATGGTCAGTTGATTGCAAAGTATTCTTCTTCTTTTCCTTGCAACTAAGTTACAAATATGAAACATAAGTAACTAACTTAAAGGCTTCTGTCCAGTTTATGACTTAAAAAGAATGGAACATCGGAATTAACAACGAAGATATTCAACGCGTACTATAACATTATAAATGAAAATAATGTGCAGTGCAACTTGGATAATTCGAACGTCTTTAATTCGAAATCGTGGTTAATTCGAAGATTTCTCTTGGTCCCTTGAATCTCTTATTAAATTAATGTTAAAAAATCGTGGATAATTCGAAATTCAACTTCCTTAATTCGAAGTTTTTTAAAAAAAAATTCGAACCATAACGACTTTTCGGCGTTTTATCGTTAAGAAATTCGACACATGACAACTGAAATCCCCTTCCCGCCAACCTTCGACACGTGACGCTTCAGACGCCATTCGAGCTTCCTTCTGTCAGTGTCACCATGTCTTTCAGTAAACCACGCATGTACAAGATTTTAACGTTCGCTGAAAAGGTCGCCGTCATTCGCGAGGTGGAAAAGGGTGTGAAGAAGAAATGCCGATCCCTTCATCGTCGGAGGCGCTTTTTCATTTGGGCGAATTTCATCGGTACATTGAAGGACAAACCAACGTAAGTGAAGCTGTTTTCCGCTCACTAAACATGCTTGATGATTTTGCTAACCTGAAGCGACTGAATTCTACAAAACAATCCAGACATTGCACAATTTTTTGAAAAAACTATAATTTTCTTTATTGAATGTAACATGTACTGTAGCTTACGTAATATAAATCTTATTTTGTTTACATACGTGTAGTGTTTAAGTCTTTCATACCATGATCTTTCTATATAAATATTTACTTATTGACAGAATAATCTTTTCAAGCATTCAGTGGACCTGAAATTAAAGTTAAAAGATGTAACTTGTTTAATTCGAAAACTTGGATAACTCGAAGTTTTGTAGTGGTCCCTTCAGCTTCGAATTATCCAAGTTGCACTGTATAAAAGAATATATTACATGATATTATAAACACAGTTATTCTCAGACTATGAACCGTAATAAAAAAAATAAATAATTAAGGACCGATACATGTTTATATGAAGCGTTAAATACAGCGTACATGTGTTATACAGTAATAAAAGTTGAATATATTCCATTAATTCAAAAAGTAGTTATAATGTCGTTATTTTTCTCTTTTCATTAATGTTGGGTTAAACATTCGTGGTGGACTGTGTTTGGAACCACATTTTTATATCAGTGCCTCTCAATAGTTTTTGCTTCGCGGCGCATTTATATATTTTTGTTAAAATCGAGTTACACCAAACATTGTTCCTACAATTTCACGGCACAACGTTTAAGAATGAAAATACAGTTAAATTTGAATATTTAAGAACTAGAGGAATAAGGAAAATATTTATTTAGGAATAAGAATATAAGGGGGCGTCCATTAATTAAGTGAGCACAAATATGGGGGGGGGGGGTCCTGCAAAAATTCACCCAAATTCATTTAACGGGGTGGGGGGGGGGGGTCAATGAAATCTCACGTCAACTTTTTAATTCAGAGAATATACATATTATAATAATTTTTTTCGACTTTTGGACTTTTTGAAATCTCACGTGACGGGGAGGGGAGGTCCCACCACATCTTACCAAATCTCACCAAGGGGGAGGGTGGGAGATCCAATTTTTAAAAAAAAACGACGCCCCCTAAGGAATGTCATCAGTTTTGTGGAACTAATTTTTATCACTTTATATTTATGTTATTCGTATGTTAAGCAATTTTCGCTATACTCCATTTTGTTTTATGATTGAAGTAGATTTATTTTCTCTTATCAAATGTTTTATTTGCTATTTGCATATTTGTCATATGCATTAAGCAAACTTAATGAAATCAGTTCTGCGGAATAACGAATAATCGTTTTCAACGAAAAATTTCGATTAGTTTTTGTTTAGAAGATAAAATAGAACTCTCTCTGATATCTAACATACGCTGACTGCGTGAAAATGAAACAAGGCTAATCAAATATAAACCCATAATTCCGTGAACGATACTTGCAAGATAGGCATGTTATTTACATGTGTTTCTTAATATAAAATGAGTAGACTCTGGCCACCATACACAATTCTAATTTAAATACATAAATAAAAATACAATAACATGCGAGTACTTTCAAGATGGTCTAATCTCGTTATCAAGCGGAGTAATGAAATACATATTACAAAAAATAAGAAATGAGGGCCACCGGACATGTGGCTCGGACGGACATGTCGTTGGCCCTCACTTCTTATTTTTTGTAATATATATTTCATTACTCCGCTTGATAACGAGATGTAGATCATCTTGAAAGTACTCGCATTTTACAGATAGGCATGTAACATTAAAAATGTAAATAATTTTTAATAAAGTTTTATTTCTTATTTCATTTCTCGTTACTTAACTGTACGATTATTTTTTTGTCTTGATGTCAAAATTTTACTGATGTTAAAAGGCTGACAATACTAGTTGTGTCCATTCGCTATTCGCTTCTGCTTAGCTGGTTTTTTTTAGCGGCCCCAAGATTACAGCTTGCCTGTAAAACCGCTAGGGGA
Source organism: Thereuonema tuberculata (assembly GCA_023159025.1). NCBI lineage: Eukaryota > Metazoa > Arthropoda > Chilopoda > Scutigeromorpha > Scutigeridae > Thereuonema > Thereuonema tuberculata. The sequence continues at coordinate 46,920,308 of JAFIDM010000002.1, forward strand.
CCGCTCTTGCTTTTACGCTGTCTGAATGGCACACTCTGCAGCGGCCAAACGGTTAGAGATATTAGAATGAAATATCTCTAAATATCATTGTGTTCAGCATCAAAAAGTAGGTGACCACGTACAAAAAATCAGACGTGTAGGACCCCCCCACCAAGGCGTTTTCTGTCTTTTAAAGCGTTTTTAAAAGAAAGACAACGTCTTGGGTGGGTCAGGGAGTGATCCTAGATGCCTGATTTTTTTTACACATGGTCACCTACTTTTAATGCTGAACACAATAGTGAAGGTTTCATTCGAATATCTAACCGTTTGGCCGCTACAGAGTGTTACAGACAGACAGGATAAAATCAATGTTAACGGCCCTTAGGCTACATCTTGCCTGTAAAACATAGGGGACCGAAACCTTCACCATTGTGTTCAGCATCAAAAAGTAGGTGACCACGTCCAAAAAATCAGACCTCTAGGACCACTCTCTGACCGGAAGTTGCGGGTCAAAAGTGATCGCTTCCGATAAAGTTGTATTTATAAAAGTTTGTTTATAAAATTGTGCATATTATGGGGCCGCTTTGCTTTTGACACTGTCTAAAAGCATTAATTATCTTGTTTTCTTTTATTCTTATAATTAGTAGAAAAAAATCTTCAGTCATTTCAATTTCTGCTTCATCATCATCGTGCCTCATCAAAGCCCATCAATTCTTTATTAATATTTTTTCCCTAATGAAGTTGTTTTGATTAAAGAGTGAGATAGATAAATCAGTTATTCCAATAAACAAATTAAGAAACTTAAAACCTGATTTTTCTAAATGTTGAACAATTTTTATTGATAGCCAAGATATTTGCAAAGAATTTTTCAGAAATCGTAGCAGATGTAACCCAATAATATTCTTTGGAAGTTTTGCATTCCCACAAAGGATACAAAAAATTATGTTAAATATTGCCAGTCCAATTACTTTTAAATATTTGTTAATAGTAAATTCATTTTCCGTCTTCTTCATTTTTTTTTTTTGGAGAAGACACATCTTCTTTTACAAATAACATGGTTGACCTTTTGAAGGCCACAATACTCCACAGCTGAAGAAATACTGAAGAAGATGATGTTTGAGTGGAAAGTTTGTTGGATCATCTTGCATTTCTTTCCAAGCGAACTTGAATTATCATCATAAAGCAGTCTTTGTGTCGGTTGAGTTACAATGAGGCCATTAAGCAATTGCCGTTTCTTCGCTGCAGGCTATGAAGCTTCTCATTGAATGCGTTTGATTTCCGATGCTTCATGTTTCTGTTGTGGCTGGAAAACGGTTTTCATGGCTCTCATCTGGATAAGATAAAGTTCACAGCCATCCACTGGTACATCTGTCTGTTGCTGTAGTGGAAAACCCAGACATAATAACTGAAATTTTCTCAGTTTTTGAGCTTGCTTGATTAAAATAAAAACAAAACAAACTGTACTTCGCTAAACGTTATTACGAAATAATTCAAAATTTTATAATAGAAAATTAAAGTTCACTGAATTAAAAAAAATATAAAGTATGGCTGTGATAAGTGATGAAGTTCGACACAATTCTGCAAACTAGAAAACGCAGAGTTAGATTAGGTTAACCAGTGTAAGCTTCGTTGAATCAACGCTAATGATGCATTTTTAGTGAAAGATTATCATATTAGGATTCATGAAAATTGTAAGCCACATGTAATTTTCTTGTGAATGTACGTCATAATGTCACCCGCGTTAAATTCGGCCCTTCTCGGTAATGTTCGGTTCTCGTCGTGCGACGAAGCCACCCCGCCGCCGCTGCCGTCCCCATTGGTTGGCGTTTATGTTTACTGCTCCGCTCCTATTGGTCTTAGCGTGATGTTATATAGCCTATAACCTTCCTCAATAAACGGGCTATCTAACGCAAAAAGATTTTTTTTCAAATCGAACTGGTAGGTCCTGAGATTAGCCCGTTCAAACATACAAACTCTTCAGCTTTATATATTAGTATAAGATAAAATATAGAAATGTAAAAAAAAATAAATAAAAGATACGAGGGTCGATTCATAAGCCATGGCAACTATTTTTTATCTGCCAAACATGTGGTAACACTAAAATTCTACAATAAACCTGTTTAAACAGGCTTGTAAGCCTGTTTAATGTTCTTCTGATTGGCACCACTGATGTGGTCTGGGCCAGTGGAAAACGTGATGGGGGTAAGTTAAAAAATAAACAAACTGATTATGAAAGTCAGTTATTGGTGGTTCCCTAGAAAAGAAAAAGCAACATTGAGACAAGATTAGTGAACGAGTAATCCCTCCTTACAGAAGATAGGGAATGGACAGAAAATATTGCTAAACTGAAATCTTTTGTGATCAAACAACAGTATTATTTCGAATATTCTGAAATAAATCAACAAAAACAATCTATCCATAACTTATTCATTGAATCACTCTTTAATCTTTGTATATATATATATAAAAAAAAAATGAAACCCAAAAAGGAATTACCCCCCCCCCCCCCCCTTTTAAATATATTTCTTTCGGTCTCATTAAGAATTGTCCAGTCTCTTTGGTAATCTAGATTGATCTAAAGCTTTACTCACGATGGAATGGACTTTATTAGAAACTTATGTATAATAAGTGATTTCCTACGAATGTCAATGTTTTCATCCGCTTCTTATGAATTATTAATCTGTTTTTAGGGATTTCTTTTGATAACCTCATAGGAAAAGATTGCAATGAAGTGTTCGCAGATTCATAAAAGTCGTCTATATAATGACAGATGGAAAAGTAAATATGAAAATGAAGTAAGACATTATCACATCAAAAGAAAAAAATAATAAATAAATAAATAAATAAATAAATAAATAAATAAAATTGTTGGAAGGGATGGGAGTTAATGACTTTATATTTCTAATGTCAATTATTCAATATAGCTAAAATATTTATAGCGGATACTAAAAGTATACAGGATGTATCAAAACTCTCCACAAATGGGGATTTTAATGGGGGATTGGGATGACCAAGACAAACCTTTTTCGGCAATGAATGTATGTCCGCTGGAACATCTGAACACCACTTTTGGGGAGCGATGGATAGGCAGAGGTGGACCCCTCGCCTGGCCACCAAGATCGCCCGATATAAATGTCAAGAAATCACGATCGATTCATTCCTTTGGGGACACTAAGCACGAGACTCCCACATTGGCTCACACGAAGACCTTCTGATTTTGAAACAACAGAATTATTGGTGGAGAAGTTTAGTGTCAAAAATCTCCAAAACACGTTCCTCTACGGTTGTACAATGACTCTACGGTTTATTTTAGTAATCTGCAACTTTTTAAATATGTTTAGATTTCGAAATGCAAGCATTTAAAACAGATTAGGTCCAAAGATGAGGATTTTTGGGTCGAAAGCCACCATTACACAATTTCCAATTTGTCACCGTAAATAAACAACGAAGTTTTGGGAAAAAGTTAAACGTTTCTGGTACGTTTTAATTTATAGTGTTTTTAGATTTTTGCAATAAATGGCAAGTTGATAAAATATTCTTTAGACGTATTCATTATATCTACACAACATTTGGAAACATTTTTCATTGAAATTCAGAATAACGCCTCTCGAGTTAATAAATCATTTATTGGAACTTCTTGTGTTAGTTTTACATTACAATTAGTTTTACTTAAACAATTAACTGATGATTGGGATTGTAATTAGGTTCTATTGTATTGTCTAATGACGCGATAGCGAATGCGAACGAAAGAGAAGAAATATTAACCTTCCCGCCCTAACATTGTCTTAAAGAAAAAAAAAGAAAAAGAAGAATAGAATGAAATATGAAAAGATGGCATTGAAATTGAATGTGTTTGTTTTTGAATTCAAAATAAAGGATTGCAGTTTTATTATGAATTGTAAGAAGTCTGTCCTGTTTGAAAGATGAGAGATGATTTGTTATGTTTACGCTTCGTTTTATTTGCAGTGAATTGAAACGGAAGATTCAAGCTACAAGTTTAAATTGGTTGAGAACAAACGGAAAAGGTGACAGCTGTTGCTTCAAAGCAAAACTTTCATTCTCAGTTCTGCGAGTAACATAGATGATTAATTAGATAACCAATATTAGATAACATTTGAGAGGATGTATGTATTTTATTGACTGAGAGTGTGCAATCTTACTACAGCACTTGAACATTTTTGTTCTTTTTATTTTCCTGTTAGTCTTTTTGCCGTCATGTCCGTTTGTCTGTTTACATTATAGCCGTTTTACATTTACTATTTCACTCCCCATAACCTCGCCATAATGGTCGCCATCACCTCGCCATCACACATGGCGAGGACATTGCGATAGATAGCCCGTGCGCTATCTTTGAAGAGATGGCGCCATATCAGATGGCGCAATTTCGCTCCTGGTGGCGAATTGTAGAACTTGAAGTCCAATCGATTTGTATCTACTTATTCGAAATTACCGATTACAAAAATGATTTTCACGATCGGAGGTCATCTTTTTTTTATATTTTCGTGGATGGTTTCAGAAAACGATAAATTAATAATCAAAATCATTACAGAATTTCGGCCTGAAAATTTGAATCTACGAGCGATTGAAATCTCGAAAACATACCGTGGGATGGTCGAGCTTTAACGAGAACTATCGAAACTGAAAACAAAGAAATACAAAACAATGAAAAATGAATATTTAAATGAATATTTCCTATTTTAATTAATTAAAACCATTATTTCATCTATTCAATGCATTGAATACATGATTTTTATATTAATCAATGCAATTTTTTTCGTAAATACACCGTAGGCATGATGACAATTATTTGAGAAGTGTAAATTTTCCGTGATGGAAGGCGATATGGTAAGTGTAAAACAGTAGACTAAATCACTGGCCATCTACCCTGACACGGCCTGCGTTATGGCTTGCATTATGGCGAGTGAAATGGTAAATGTAAAACGGCTATTAGGCTACGCTGCAACGGATGGACAGATTACGACCCAACTTAAAATGTAGGCGTTATTGTGTTGATCTTCAACGCTCCCATCCTTTAAAACTGAGCCCCGAAATTCCTTCCCTTAAAGGGTTCGACTAATTTCTTTAAACAATGCCTTTTTATGGCCCAACTTAAAATATGATACGGTTACGTGGTCTTCACCTTCCCTCCCAGTCCTCCAAATGCGCTGTATGCTCAGTCTCACTACGCGATGGATATCTGAACGTAAACTTAGTTTTACGTTTAGTAGGTAGATAGGTCCTATAAGATCCCACGTGACTCACTGGTCGCCGAAAGCATTCGCTCTACGTTTCAATGACCATCGGGAGTAGTTGAGGCTGGGTGGTCGCCCAATGCCCGCCTGCCTTTACCTGCTGGAAAGGAACGTGATTCTCATTTTATAGAGGGTGAAACTTAGGGCCCATTTCAAGATGTAACCTAGGAAAAAATCCTCTACCTACGTCTAGAATTAAACACGGGCCACAATCCAGCCCCCACTGCATAACCGTACTTTGCATTTAGTGGAGTAAATAATTTTAACCATTAGAATTCTAAAAGGAACGGATCTTTTCCGTAAGACATCGAATTGCAATTTTCTTTTTTTTTTAAATTTGAGAATTTTTAAGTCACTCGGAATGACTGCAACGAAATATTTATGTTGGTTTCCTTTTCATTCTTCAGGGTTTAGAAGCAGCAAATAAAGGTTAACTGATTGCTTGTCTTACGGATAAAAAAGACACCATCCTCACTAAGATTCAAATACAAAACATTGAATTTATGTTTGCACATCAGAGACAGTACTGCTATTAGTTAGATTTCATGGAAGTGAAACGTAAATTTACATTTTCTTTTTCTGTATTAATATTGGAATATTAATAAAAAAAAATCGATTAAACCGAAATATGTTTAAACCTTTGCCATTCTTTTATGATCAAAATAAAGTTTAATTTCCATGATAGCTTCAACGTTAGGATTTCTTGCTTGTTTGTATGCCCATCACGCTAAAATGAATGGACTTATTTTCTTAATATTTGATACGATTTCTACGATTTGATACGATTATACGCCAGCTTGAAATATGATGATTATTTTGGTCTTGAACCATCCCCTCCCCGACTTTCCTCATAAAATGCTACGATTTTTTTTTGAATTGTGATATTAATAACATCGCATCTTCAATCACTCTGCGATGTAATCCCGAGCGTATATCTGTGGTAATCCTACGCTGTTGTTCAGGAAAGAGTTTAATACATATTCGACCCGAAGATGAAACCCTGACATTAAACATCACTAACATAAGTAGGCCTAAGTAAACAAGTAATCCTAGAAGGCTGAAATTTTAACATACTTTAAAACTGTGATAAATTTCAACAGTATGTAAATCTTCGACAGTCTGAACTCCTATTCTTAATAAAATGGATCCCTATGTGAGGAGACTCTGTTAAAAAAATATATAAAGCACCATATTGTAACTCTTTCTGTAGTAGTATTCGAAAGCTGACACGTCAACTATTTCATTAAGTTAACAAAAACGTACAGTTACTTTAACAATCGACGATTCTTGATGAAGGTAAAAGACATTCTAGATCACAGAACAAGCATTCAGTCAAGCAAGTTGACGTCAGAAGCATTTCGTTAATTTTTACTTTAATATTTGAAGTTTTTCTTTCCTTTATATCACAGTGTTTGTTAATGAACGTAGATCATCTTTAACTCGTAACAACCAATTGTCTGTAATTTTAGCCTTTTGTAATTTTTTTTTATAGTCGGTTAGTCATTTTTACTTTTTAATGTTATATAAAACTAATTGTAGTTGTTGTTGTTTCTAGTTCTGAACAATTATTTTTGAAAGTAATTGAAAAAATTAAATTATTATTAGTTTCCAATGATTATCCAATGACATTCATTGAACGATATATTACCGGTACCCTCGAACGTATATACAATCCACCTAATAGTAATATAAACAGTAATAAGTATTTTGTGTCTATTCCGTATCACCCATCCATATTTCCAGCCATTAAGAGCATATTGAGCAATCTTAATACTGCTTAGCCAGACGAAAGAGACTGGTCACGTGATTTACTGGTCGCCCCGACCTCTTTCTCGGCGTGAAATTAGGGGAGATGGGTGTGTGCCGACAAGAACAGAAACAAACGACATATAGAGGAGAGTTGCATAAAGGGAAAAATTACTGCACAAAATTCAGTTTAAAATTAACGCGAGAATAAAATACACACACACAGAATAAGAAATACATGTATAATAAACTTTTAGAATGTAATTCTTCCTTTCGGCTTGTTCCATTGTTTTGGCAGTGCGCCAAACCCAGTCTTTATCCCTTGGGCAAGCAGTATCTTCCTCACTGCTATCACACAAACCATAAACCGCTTTACAAGTAAAGACAAAGCACAAGTAGCTGATGCCAATACAAGGGGTGTGATTTATGCAATCTCATGCAATAAAGACCGGTGTAGATATATTGGTGAGACGCGCCAGGCGTTGAAGAAACGCATAGCACAGAATACTAATGCGATACGATGCAGAGATATTTATTACTTAACTGCATGCCATGTTTATAATACTAAGTACTCTTTAAATCCTCACAAACCTCTAATCATATGTCGGGAATTAAACGACTTCAAAAGAAAATTTAAGGAATCATATTTCATTCTCACTGATAAAAGATGTTATAATGACAATTTATCTGTTTTTACTATCCCACAGTATGGGTTTCATAAGTGTTCATAATTTATTTTGTTTTTAAGCATAAATTTTATTATTTTACCAAAGGGAAAACAAAAGAGAAAAAAGAATAGAATTTTTTTTTGTTCTCCCCCCCCCCTTGTCATGTCCAAATGAAACTTTGTATGGTCCCTTAACTTTCAATGGAACCGTCTGATATCACATGTTCCCATGGATTCTAAGCTTTATATTCAGAAACTTATTGTATTCCAACCACTTGACAAAGAAATGTTGAACATTTCGAAAGTACTCGTGTTTTAATTGTACATATATTTTTATTTTTAATTGTGCTGTGTGGTGGCTTAAAATTCCTCAAAAACTAATTGTACTTTTGCATTCGTGCTTTTGAGCATTTACACTCCCACGATTTTCTCCATTACCAAACCAAGACGTGTTTCGTGATTTTTATCTTTCATCAGCTCAAATTCCTGTCTCAAAGGCAGGAAATTCTAGTTTTTTTATGCTTACTGGCATCTGATTTATTAATGGATATTGAAAGATTTGATTCTTGAAAATAATTAGAAATTTTACTCCACAAATGATAGCCGAAGCACCTGGTTAATATTTGTGGAGTAAACTATGAACAGTGCACGTATAATTCTATTTGTAATTAATAATTTTTTTTTAATAATTCTACTTTTGTATTATTAAGGTATTACAGTATTTTGTATTATTAAAACTTTTCGATTCCATTTTACCCATTTTTTTTAAAAATAGCAAATTTATGGTTTTGTAGTTTATTCGTTAAAATTCGCCAGAATTCAGTAAATAAAATTTTATTTGTTTATTCCGCTAATAAACAGCATTCAATAAATAAAATCTATGTTTATAGTTAATATAATAAACAGTATTTATATAGTTAAGGAAAAAGAAGCTTTTTTTTTTAATAATATAAAAAAAGTAGAATAATCTGAAAAAAAAAAATGTTAATTATTCTGTTTTAGCAACACATTTTGCTGACGTTTTCTTGAAATATGAGGAGACTACTTTTACTTAATGCAAGACAATGTTACTCTACATTTTATTATAGCTTTGTTTATGAATAGTTTCATTTGAATCTATTTCCTGAGTCAATGAAACTTTGTTCTCTCAACATATTTCAAATCCTAAAGGAAAATCCCTCGAGAAAGAACATTATGGATTTTCTTGGTTGCTGTAAGTTTTTGTTTTAATCAAATATCTCAATTATAACAATTACAAATGTATTGATTGCATTTGGACATTAAGCATAAAATAATAGTAAAAAAAAAAAATCTTGAGAATGAATTAGTTAAATATATCATGATATATTAGTTATTTACATTTAATTCGATTTACATTAGATCTTGTTCCGTTCTGTGAACTGCAGTGAATAACGTGTCCTTAATTGAAACGTCACTGTCTCCTACAATATCGAATGATGAAATGATTAAATTGGCAATTTACAAAATTTACCAATATACACCGATATTTAAATACACAGTGATATGACAGCAGTCACAATACAATCTAATAAAATGGTGTCGAATGACATTAAAGACACCTAAGCGCTACAAGTGCCATGGGGCGTCCATTAATTACGTGAGCTCAAAATGGGGGGGGGGGGTCTGGCAAAATCTCACCAAATCTCATTTAAAGGGAAGGGGGAGGGGTCAATGAAAATCTCGTCAACTTTTTAATTCCTAGAACATGTATACTATAACAGATTGTAAGATTTTGTAATATTGTCTATGCTCGGGATCCTCCAAGTGACCGGAGAACAGACTGTGCCGGAGCCAGGCGAACACGATGGGAAGTCGTTCGCACCGTTCCTGCTTCGGCTATGCCTCACGGTGTATCCCAAACATGCGAGCTATTGCCAGATGCCGTACGACTACTACTGCCCATCTCTTTTGGCGAAAGATCAAACTATTCTTAACAGACGCTGCAAGACGTGCGGCATCTATTTTGCTTCGCGTGTGAAGCTGCAGAAAAACAGGTCGGTGCTGCTTGCAACCCCGCCAGCACCTGTAGTCGGTGTTCGACCAACGCGTGTTGTCCCCTGTCGGGCTGAGGAGCTGCTGTGCGCCGTGGACGATAGGCTGAAGTGGCTGCTCGATGTAGATACGTCTAATGACTGTCTTCCTATACTACCAAAAGACATGGACGTCATGTGTCCAATCATTACAATAGAGGAAGCACATGAATATCTCTATGCACATGAATGGAGTGAGTGAAGAATTAGGGAAGGTGGTGCCGTAGCCTATTTTTTTTTACTTTTACTAAATTTAATTAAATTCATTACAGTGCACCTTAAACGTAGTATCATTTTTCTCCTCTTCTTTCACAGAAAAAATTTATTTCATAGAAGACATCAGTAACGCTTTAGGTATTTAGTAGTTTGAAGCAAAATACATGAACTTATCAAATAAATTTAATTATTTAAAAATTATAGGGGAAATCTCACGTGAGGTGGAGGGGAGGGGGTGTCCAAATTTTTAAAAAACACCTCACGTAATCAATGGACGCCCCCAACATACGTAAGAAACCCGAACGAACTTTTTGGCCAATTCAATATAATTAAAAATGCGACCGGTTTTACTAGCGAAGGAGCCGGCTCCCTCGCTAGTGAAACCGGTCTATTTTTAATTGCACATAGTCTTTATTCTTTAACTATGTGTGTTGGTGTCAATGCTATTTGTATACTTATACACGTTAAAAAAATTCCATTAATTTTTATCTCTTTTTTTATTATCTAAAATGAAAAAATATCAGCTTGCATTTAAACAAAAAAAAACTGATCAAAATTGATAAATTTTGTGTCACCAATTTATTATTGAAGATGGAAGACAATAAGCATGCAAGACCTCCTGTTTCTTTAATGACCAGACAAAAACTGTTATAGTTTGACTGTAACAAGTTCTGATTCATCCGCCATATTCACCAGACATTGCCCCATTGATTTCTGTCTTTACAAAATTCTCATCATGGAAAAAATTCAATTTCTGGAAGATTGCAAAAGGCATCTGGAATAGTTCTTTGCTCAAAAAGATAAAATATTTTGGGAAGATGGAATTACGAAGTTGCCTGAAGGATGGCAGAAGGTCGTGTAACAAACCGCTGAAGACGTTGTTCAATAAAATTATTGGTGAAAATGAAAAATGTGTCTTTTATTTTTACTTAAAAACCGAAGGAACTTTTTGGCCAACCCAATAACTCGCCTTAAAATTATATTTTTGAAATGTTTAGCTGTAATGTATTTAAAATTTCATCTTTTCTCGATAAAGGTAGCAACAATTTTATTGATAAACTTACTGAATTTTTCTATCTAGAAGGATTTTGGAATTTAGTTTGATTTTATATCAAGCATTTTTTTTTGTTGTAGAAAGAAAAAAAAAGAACAAATTAAAAGGAGTGAGAATCAACAGGAGATAAGAAAAACCATTGTGTCTTATGTTAAAGCAATTGAGTGGAAACTTAAGATTTACGACCGCTTAGTGTTTGTAATTTATTATCTTTTATCACGATTTTAAACAACTACGAAACGTCAATTCATCAGAAACTTAACCAGAAAAAAAAAATATCTCCTTTGCCTTTTTTTTTTTATTGCTTCAATTTGTAATTAACGCTCTGGTTAATCTGTGATTGATTTTTGATGATGTACAACAGTTCCCTGATAGTTTGATGACGCCATTAATATGATTAGGATGTTTTAAGGGCTGATAAAGATCTCCTGTCGAAAGTGGAGCTAAAAGACTGACTTTTCGTGGCTTCGATCACCGCACGCATTTTTCCCATTCTGCCGAAGTTCAAGTATTTCTCTATGATGTTTATATTATCCATAAAGATTCATCACAGCGCCGTTGTATTTCACCGCAGATCTCAATGGCAAGAAACCAGCTGAATGCAACGTAAACAGGTAGGTGTTTTCAGAGCTAAAAATACTCCATTCAGTATTGATAGGAAAGCGTTTCGCACCCGAATCAGCGATTCTACGACTCTTGCGCAGGAATGCCTTAAACAGAAATTTTCATGAAATTTAGTATGGAGACCGAGTAAAATCAAAGTTAAATATTTTGGGCGGATTCAACAACTCGTATATTTCTCACAATAACAATGTCTCTCAAGCGAAGATAGAGGCGCTTTACGAAATAAATGTTTTTGTTTTGGAAGCTTATTCGAGAATATAACGATGAAAGAGTGAAATGTGATGCTTTTTTTTTAGCGACCCATTTGGGAGCTATTGTGATAGAGACGAAAATCAGTAGCTATTGCGTTTGTCCTGTCCGTCCGTCCCTCCGAGACTGTCACCCCTAACAACTCCCAAACGGAAGATCGGATCGACAAACGGATTTCACCATCGTGTTCAGAGGCCCAAATAGTATAGGAATAGGGTATTTTCAGGGGCCAACGCACCCCCCAAATTTGAGATATTTGGCATTGTTTTCATTGAATTTCCGCTTTTAGCTTAAATATTAGAAATGCAACCATCTCATTTCAGTTGTCAGCTGTAGCTTGATGCTGAACGTCTCGGACTGGTCTACTGAAGGTTGACGGTTCAGCGTCCGAATATCTATTATTTTTTTTCTCTTAATCCTTTTTTCTCAATGTCCGCGTAGGGTTTTTTTTTTTTTTTAATTTTCCTAACTTTTTTTTTGATTTTTCATTGCGTTAATGTACTTCCTTTTTCTTAGTTTTAATTTTTTTTATATTATTATGGGTCGCCCTTAAATTTATGCTTTAGCACAAAATTAAATTTACTTATTCTTTATGTGAGACTGTGTTTGCTAATATTACGTATAATTTATCTCGTCCTATTCCGATGTTAACTCGAGTTACTAATTCAGTTAACATTCCGAAGTACAAACGATGATAGAAGGAATTGGATTAAATAAGTATCTTGATTGTTATCAGAAGTCCGATAATGTTCAAGGAAATGTATATATATATATACATTTTTTTTTTTTTTTTTGACTGAGTAGAAAGAATACCGTGCCAAAAACTTTAGTTAATTTTTGAAATTGTAAATATTCCGAGGTAATGTTTCTAATAGTGCTTTTTTTTTTTTTTTTAATTTAAGATTATGAATTAAATTTTTGAAATATTATTTACAAATATTTACATTATAATCAGTTAATGTCTAACAGATGGATGTTGACTATCACGTTTGCGCGAAAATTACGAAAACACGAGATCTCGCCATTAGCCTCTTCAGCAGGTTTCAAGGAATTTAGTATTTTTAATGTCTGTCACTAGGAAAATGCTACATAATGAATTTATTGTTTGTTTATTGACTGTTTTCAATTTATTAAAACTATATTAAAATGTAGTAAAAGTCTCATGCATTTGCCCATATTATAATTCATTTAAATATTTCAATATTTTGTGAGAAGACATGGATAGAGACTATTCTCGCGTAAATTACGTGAAATCACGAAAATACGGGATCGTCAACATCCATCTGTTAGACATTAAGATTTATTTAATAATTAAATATTGAATTACTGTAAATTAAATATTATTATTATTAAATTTATCCCAAATATATATATTATTATTATCTTAATATTATTAAGATTATTAACCCATTTAAAGAAATTTAGATTTCTTAAATTAAGCAAATCCACCTAGTGAACTTATATAGCCCGGTTATTTGGCGGTCTTGAGTAATAAAATTTAAGAAAATTACAGCTAGGGTGCAAACTTTCATTGGAAGGGTTAAATTTAATCGATTACGTGAATCTCATTAGAATTAAAAAAAAAAAAGCACATTTACAGCGATAGACTAGCAATGTTTTCCAATCTTTTTCGAGACGCGACCCCCCCCCCCCCCCAGTTCCTTTTGCTTAAAGAGGCATTTTTAATAATGTAAGAAAAACACATTAAAAATAGATTTTTCAGAATATAATTGCAGCTAGTTTCTGAAAAATTGGCACCTTAATTGCGTTAATTTTTTTTTTTTTACTTTGAAACTACTAAAACATTTTTTTGTTTTTTATGTTCAACGTTGTTAATGTTTATGTTCCTAAATACAAAATAAGGTGTTTTTTGTTTTATTTGTGAATCCTCTAGCGATCCCCAGCTCTTTATCACGGCCTCCCCAGGGGGTCGCGACCCATACTTTGGGAATCACTGCTCTAACATATCATTATAAATGTTTTGTTCTTTTGTTTTTTTCTTTCAATGTAACAGTGACATCTAGTGTTAAAACTGACAATATTTTTAAACCGAAAGCTTTTAGTTATAAATAAATCAATATATTTTTTTTTAAGATGGTGAAACAGAAACAATAATAAAATTGTTGCTTTTTTTTTTATCCCCAACCAAACAATCGAAGAGATAATCTCAAAAGTAATCTTTTGTAAATTTTATTTAATAAACAAAATAATAAACAAGAAAAAAAAGATAACCTCAAGAATGAATGTGAGGATGTCTATATCGTTATTTGTTATTGTTACCTTTCAATTTCCTTTGTATTCCTAGGAGTCGACTGTGATATTACGTAAATCTGTTCTTTCAGGTGAAACCAAAATGCCGAAACTACTCAAGCATCGCATTTCTTTCAAGGGCTCCAATGCCAATGTGGCTAGCGGCCAGCGGCGTCTGTCTTACAGCCGCTCTATGAGCGATCTGACGGGATTGCTGACCAAAGAATTTCACGGGACCCCGCTCGTACCTTCGGTCAGCGCCGAAGATCTCTCCAAGAAATCAGACATTGCCGTGGAAATGGAGACCTCCGTCATTTGTGGATATCTGTATCGTCTGACCAACACGGGCATCTGGTTCAAGTAAGTCAAAGAATTTAACCATAAAACATTAATAATAAACTCATAGGAACTAATTTTATGGTTTAAAAAACAAATTTAATTGCTAATTTATTTTAAGAAGTTTTTTTTTTTTTTTTTTTTTTTACAATTAAACAATATGAAAGGAAACCAATAAGAAATGCAGTTGATAAGAACTAACATAATAAGGAAGTTCTGATACAAAATTATATAACGGATCTTAATATTCAGGAAGTTTCTGTATCCTTAAATACAATGTCATAAAAAAGGTTTGTTATTTAGGGGACGTCCATTAATTACGTGAGGTGTTTTTTAAAAAATTTGGACCCCCCCCCCCCGTCCCCCTTGGTGAGATTTCAAAAATTTTAACAACCAAGAAAAAAAAAAAACGGAGATCTTGCTATGATATATATATTCTCTGAATGAAAAAGTTTACGTGAGATTTTCGTTGACCCACCCCCCTCCCCCTTGGTGAGATTTCGTGAGATTTTGCCGGACCCCCCCCCTCCCCCTTTTGACCTTACGTAATTAATGGATGTCCCCTTATTATATATCTTCAAGCTTTTCGAGAATTCCTTTCGAGGGATTGCGTAGAAGTTTCAAATAAGGTATTATTCGAGAAGTTTTCATTGATAAAGATACATTGGAAAGAAAATTCTTAGTTGTCTATGCCTCTGAATGACTTTGGTGAAGAAAACTACAAGTCTACGCGAAATTTATAAACCTTTGTGATGATCATAGTTGACGAGTGATGATGTGTCGAGATAGAATTCCTTTTACATCGAGATGTAAACTCATCTATGAATATTTAACAAAAAAAAAAAATAAATGACATGTTTATAGTTATAGAACTTCAAAAAAAAATTCAAATCATATGTAACAAGAATTAACATTAATGAATACATAAGTAAAACGGTTTATTCTAGTTCTTTCAAAGGCAATTTTATCTTTCCTTGCAGATTTTATCTCTTTCTATTAGCAAATGACAACAGGATGAGAAAGAAGAAAAATGGATGATCTTGAAAAATCTTACTGTTATTACAAAATCGACAACAATTTCTTACGTGATTTCTTAGGACTTCCTTCGAACTTCTGCAATATTCCTTATAGTCATAGTCCTTATAGTCATCTTGGATTCTATATAATCTTGAAATGGAAAGACAAAGTTTATACTTTTTTTGCAGCTGTTTTTACTGGGTGGCTGTGATGTGATTTCTCAGCTGAAATCTATGGGTAGGGGTGAGTATAAGGGAGGGAGGGGGCTAATAAATCTAGTTAAAAAAAAAAATATTTCATTACTTTTATCGTAATAGTCTATTGTTTACAAATTTTTGAATTACAATGTATAACTATTTAAAAAAACCTCCAATTAGAAAACTAGAGTTGAACTGTCTTTTATCTTGAACTAGCTGTACCCGGCATGTGTTGCAAGGCAACTCAAAGAAAGAAAGTGTTTGTGTTTTAATTCTGTTTATTGAAGTGCTTTTGAATACAAAATATTTTTTTGTTTTTCCGTTTGGTGCATACACGTCAGAAGGTTTTCCGACGCATGAGCAGGTCACATATAGCTGTCCATGTGTTGTCCCTGGCTTTGTGATGTTCATTGCAAATGCGAGTCGCACCGGAAACTGTAAACTTTGAAACCGGAAATACACTCATTTGTTGAAACGAGTCGCGCACCAGATATTGAAAAATGGTTCAACTAATTCAGAAACTTTCGTGCCCACAACAACTCACCAAAGTTTCATCGCAATCTGATGAATGGTATAGGAACGCATACGGGACAAACAAACAGACATTCATTTATATATACATATATATCAATAGATAAGAAGTATCAGCAACAGAACAATTTATTTTAGTAGTAAAATAAAATAGAAAAAAAAAAACCCAAAAAAACAAACAAACTGGATAATTGATATTTTTCATTTACATTTGTAATTTTTATATTCGTTCTTGGGAGAAAACCCAGCCAAAAGTTTAAGCAGATTTTATTTTATGTTTGCAGAGGAACTTTTTATTGAAACTGTCGTTAACGTTTATAGAAACTTCAACTTCCATGTAGTCACAGATTAGCTTTGAAAACTAATAGATGCTGTTTCAAAATGTTAAAATAAATTTGTTGCCCAAAAAAAGTTTAGTTATTTCCATTTTGTCTTCAAAGAAGAGTTGGCCAAATTATTTATCATTGCACAAGTCTGCTTCGAAACTGCCGCTGTCAGGGCTGGATCTAGGAGTGAAGGGCGAGATGGGTCACGCGCCCCGGGCGGCCTGATAGGGGGGGGGGGGGCAAATGAGCCTCACAAAAAAATAGCTTTGTTCAAACTACGAGAATATTCATGTACGGTAACGCATTTTAATAAAATTGTTGATATTTAATATTTAATTTCGTTTTTCTGAGGGTTTGTATTGGCTACCCAACTCATCCTCGGTTCTGAATAGCAGTCCGTATTCGGAATTCCGAGAAATGATAGGGGGGGGGGGCGGCCGGCCAACAGAAGCAAGAAAGAAGAGTGACGTTTCTAACCCCTAAAACACGCTTTGGACGATAAAAACTGAGTTTGCCATCCCCCCCCCCCCTCTACAAAATTGCCTTGATCTAGCGCTGGCTGTAATGGGTCAAATTTAAATCAGCCTATTTCAGCCATTTCTATGAGATATTTCAACTCAGTCAGTTTCATGTCAAATATGTAAAATTTCATATAGACCAGCTATTCTCAAAGGGTGGGTCGCGAGAAAAAGAAACAACAAAAAGGATATTTAGTAAAACAAGAAAATAAGAGAAAATAAGAAATAAATATTTTGAACAACATTATTTATTAACACAAGTAAATCGTAAGTAATACAAATTGGATGGTTAAAATTAATGAGTCAATAATTAAATGATGTTTATAATTCAATGAGAAATATGGGCTTCTTTATATTTGCATAGTTATATAATATTGGGTCTAATACGTAGTAAAGAAAAAGTTTGGAGTGCCTTGGGGTATTAGTAAGAACATTTAGTGTACCGCCAAATTTTTCCAAATGCCTAGATAAAACAAAAAAGATTGAAAAGACACTGGCGTAGGCTAATGATAGAGCATCAATTACAGTCGGACCTCTATTTAACGAACCTCTATTTTGCGAACTTTTCTTTGGAACCAAGAACATTTTGCTAATTTCTTCGTAAAATAACCTCCAAATAGCGAAATGCATTTTCTATTTAACGAACTTTTTCGTGGCACAGTAGACATTCGCTAATCCGGCACGTTCGGGACTTCGGCAGTGCCGGATTACCGAAAATGCCGGATTACTGAGCGCCGTCTAAAAATAGCGGTTATTGCGAGGATAGCGGAAATACCGCTAAAATAGGTATCAAAAGGGCTATTAATAGGTATCAGGTCATTTTTTCGTGTTCTATTGTGATTTCTCTGATTTCGGTAGTGATGGAAAATGTTAAATACAAAACAACAAAATATATTTTTATGTAGTATTATATTTTAATACAGTACATTAAAACCCTTAGACCGATGCCGGATTATTGAATGTGCCGGATTAGCGGGGTTTTACTGTATCTATTTTTTTTCTCCTTTAAATGTTTTTACAAGGCGCCAATCGCTGTCATTCTGTGCATTTCAACCAATGATAATTCGGCAAGTACGGAGGACGAAGACGATATTCCCTTAGAGGAAATGAAAGAAATGTGGATACAGCTGAGGGAAAAAGAAGAAATTAACGATGATGTGTTGATTGATGATTATCTTTCACTTGATTTTGAAGTTGAGACCCGAAACACTATCTGAATCGGATATTTTGGACAGTGTGAAAAATAAAAACAATACAGCTATGAATTGTGATGAAGATGATGAAAATGGAAATGATCATGATGCCGAAATCAGAAAACCTTTGTGAGATGAAATGCTAAAATCATTTGAAAAATCCGACGCTGATTACAATTTGAAGAAAATACGCCTGAAGGAGTTTTTGGTGCATTGCAAAGATGCGAGACGTACTATGAAAAAAACTCAGACAAAATTAACAGACTTTATTAGTAAAATTTAAGTACGCATGTGGTAATGTTTGCTTTATGTCATTAAAATTATAATTTTTTTAATAATATTTATTGTTTATGAATTTTAAGTCTGTTTTATGTACTTTAAAGTAATTTTTATAGGTGAATCTCTATTTAACGAATTTTCCATATAACGAACTTTTTTTTCGGGATTTAGCGACTTCATTAAATAGAGATACGACTGTATAAGCATTTTCTGTAAAGAAAAAAATGCAGAAAAGTAGTAGCGTAAAAATCTTTTATTTTTTATAATTGATTTACAGTAAAATGTACTGGATATATATTAGCTACATTGAAGAAGCTTCTCAATTATTATGTTCTACATGTATATTTTAAAACTCACTAATTTTCATTTACGACCATTGCCCACCGAAAATACCAAAAATTACAATCTGGAGGAAATGTCCGGATACTTTTAGCAAGACAGTGTAAAATTAAAGGAAAGTTTATTTGTATTCAATTGACGCTCTTTCAAAACAAACTTCGTTTTATCGTGATCTTCAACAAATTCCGCCTTCACTAAGAAAATAATCAAGTGTTGATAAATAGAGAGCTGTTTTTTTGCCGTTCTTTCAATATCCTGAATGATTATTTTGATCTTAAAATAGAAAGCTGATGAAATACCGCTCCTGTTCTCTTTCCTGTGTGAAATTTGGGGCAAAACCGTCCATCTTCCATCATTCAACTGACGTGAATTATCACTGAATTTCATGACTGCGATGACAGCTGAGTAGATTAATAAGGTCTTAAGGCCAACCTGGTTTAATTAAGGAAAAACAAGAAATCCCTTAAATAACTGAAACCCTAGTTTTCTTAAAATGCTGAGGTTTTATTTTTTTCCACGATTTTTAAAGTCGTCAAAACAAAATAACGGAGAAGCCTTCTTGTATTTCTATATATATATATATACTACAACCTCGTTTATCCGGACTAACTGGGACCAAAAGCAATCCGGAAAATCGAAAATCCGGATAATCCGGGTAATATGGGTAGTAAGCAAAACAAATCCTTAAATAAGCGACTTATTGATCCTTAAATAAGCTTATTACGATAAAAAACTATGTCACTACGACACTGTGACACTAGTAAAGCTTTCTTAAACTCGACAGAAAGCATTTTATTACCATAATTTATTATACAATCTATGCAGGAACCGTACATTTAATCAAAATAAAAAGCGAATGTTTGGCGTACTTATAGTTATGTTCTTGTTATCATAGTTAAAATTATTATCTATGTGAACATTAATTAATAATAAAAAAAAATGTCTACAAATCTGATCCGGAATATCCGGAGATCCGGATCAACGAGGGCCGGATAAACGAGGTTGTAGTATACTACTACATATGTCGTGTAAATCAAATTAAATTTAAGCACCTTAAAATACACGCAGTTAATAGTAGAGTAATTGAAAGGCATTGTGAGTTATCAAAGGAAATTCATTGTTTCATTTCTAATGCCGTTGTATCGGAATTTTATCATCTTCAAACGTAAATTTAGGTACTTACGCGGAAAATACAAAGATCTCTATCCGTAAATATGCAGACCAATAAGATCTATTCAGGCCTGCAGGCACGGCCTGACACGAGGCTGAAACATCTGAACTTGGGTTCGAATCCTGGAGTCGGCATGGATGTTTTCATTCTTTCCTGTGTTAATCTGCTTCTTTTTCGCTTTCTCTCCTTCCGCCGCGTATGACATGTTCTGTGTGACTTCTTGGATATGCACAAGAGGCCTGACGACACGATACTAGTTTCCACGCTTCTATATTAATAAGAAAAAAAAAAGATCCAATCACCTATAAGGGCACACGCAAATAGATTTTATTAGCTTACTTCCTTTTTTTTTTTTTTTCTTGAGAAATAACAGTTTATGTAAGTCATAACATTTGAAATCCCATAATAATCTACTGTATTCAGGAAAAAGAAAGAAGTGCCTTTAATTTTCACCTGGATGGTCGATAAATTTTAGCGATTATGCCATTTCCACATTCTAATGAAAGTTGAGGAGTTCATATACATATTACGGCGGTCCTTATTTTTAAGATTTGGAAAATTAGACAGGACACACTTTGGACAAAGTTAGACACACTTTGCGTATGTTCCTTTATTAAAAAAATTAATTGAAATATTAATTTTCACTGTTGAAATAGTTTAAACTTAGTAATTAGGGAATGATTGGATTGTGATTGTATGGATAATTCGTTAGCTTTGCGCAGTGGCAGTTTCATAGACATGAAGTATAACCGAGTCGTGATTATCGCTAATTGAAAACTTAACCCAATACCCGCTCAGTTAACGTGAAATATCGTTGACTGGTGCAATTTTCGAAGCCCTGATTAGGGCTAAGAACAAACTAAAAACAGTCTTAAGACAACCACGAAAGTGGAAAGGTGATTTCTTCAATCTTGCTATGGATTTGTACAAATTGAGTTGACCTGCACATTATGACCCACGTATAAATTGGAGCTGTAGAGCATATTCTCTCTATTTTTTTTTCTCTAAACCTTATAGCCTTTTAATGAGAAACCGAAATATTCTTTTAGGATACAATACATACATATTTCTCAGCAAATCAGTTTAAAGTTTTAAAAGAATTAAATGTTATGTTTTCTCTATTTCCCTTATTGAACTGTTATTTGTTTTGCTTAGATCCTTTGTCATTAAATGAAAACTCTAGCAGGAATCAAGATCAGGAAATTTCTTAGAATCAGACGAAGAAGAAAAAGAGAAGTCTCCAAGGTCTTGGCGTGAGCTTGAGAAGCCTTTCTAACTTCTTGAGCAGCGCGATAATTGAATTAGTCGAATGGTGACTAGTGTTCTCACCTTTTTTTGTCCCCCCTTTTTTTTTCCTATCTTTTATCTTTTTCTCAAGTTCTTTGTTAAATACTTTTCATATCATTTACGAATTTTATTCGTAATCTGTTCACAAACAAGACTGACTGCAAGATCCTGATTGCTATTAAGTCAATTTTTACAAAACTCTGCTTGTCAAAAAAAAAAAGTGTTTAAATTTAATGATCATCCAAAAATTTATTAAAATAAAAACCCATACTGCATTTTTTTAAAAATATTTTTTCTTTTCCTATGCAGTAACTTACCCGTAAATAAATATTATAAATGTATTTTAGTGGTTTTGATGTTGTATGATGTTCGTAGGAATTAAGATCTCTGAAAAGGTCTAGAAATCGCCAAATAAAAAAAGAGAAAGAAAAAAAATTGCTTCTCAAAATTGTTAGAATTCAGAATGACTCAAGTCTGAAATTGGCAGATACAAAGGGATAAACTGTTTTTCATACACTTATGGCCGAGTGCACCAAACTTCAATTAATTTTGACGGCTGCATTGTGGACGTAGCTAAAATTAGTAGGGGGGGGGGCTGCTCCAGAAAAATTTTAGCCTTTGTTTTAAAATTGTGTGAAAGGAAACAAACATGTATAAAAAGAAATTTATCAAGTTTCTGAATAAATTTTCTTTTTATACATGTTTGTTTCCTTTCACACAATTTTAAAACAAAGGCTAAACTTTTTTTTGGGCATCACCCCCCCCACTAATTTTAGCTACGTCCACAATGCAGCTATCAAAGTTATTTGAAGTTTGGTGCACTCGGCCATTAAAGAGGTTGATTTGATCTATCTTTAATTCCAGCGTTAGAAATTGGAAGAATTGAGTTCCTTTTTTAGGCCTGCTGACAGTGCTATCCTTCCGAAATCTTCGTTCATTTTTGGCGACCCATTGGGGAGCTATTGCGTTTTGTCCTGTCCGTCCGTCCGTGTCTGTTCATCCCTAAGAACTCCCGGACGGAAGGTCGGGATCGTCAAACGAACTTCACCATCGTAATCAGAGGCCCAACAACATAAGATTAGGGTATTTTCAGGGGCCGACGCCCCACCATGTTCGAGATATTTGGCATTGTTTTCATTGGATTTCCTCTATTAGCTTAAATGTTAGAATGCAATCATGTCATTTCAGTTGTCAGCTATAGCTTGATGGGTAAGGTTTCGGACTCATGAACTGGCGGTTGTCGGTTCGAATCTGTATTCCCCCCTTTTTTTTCTGATTTATATTCTAACGTTTTTTAAATTTTTTCCTTTTTTTTTTTTAATATAAGCCTACTTCCTTTTTTATTATTATTTTTAATTTTTTTATTTTGTTAATGGTCGACCTTAAATGTATGCTTCAGCACAAAATTATATTCACTTTTTATTTCGTTTTGGTGTTGAAAGAAACCGTAGACTTTCTTCAGACAATATGTAAATCTATTATGGAATTGAGACGAAGTTAAGATTTTTTTATTTTATTTCCTGCAGCTGTGCTTTCGTAATGAAATGAATGAGGAAATAAGGTCTCTGGGAAAAAGAAAATTTCAAAGGTAAATTTATCAATGTTCAATTCAATTCTACACCATGAATGGCTGCTATTTTATATCCAAGTAATAACTCGGAGACGGCTTCAGCAGGTTCTGAGTACGCTCTTAAAAGTCATAAAATTCCCATAAGCTCTGACTCAGGGTCATTCTTTGGTTGGAAGGGACATCATAAAAAGGCGTCAATTATCGGCGCTGAGCGTTTTTCTATACGATGTCTTCACACTTGTTTACTAGTGAAATGGAAAGAACTCACTCCGATGTCGCTGCACGAATAATAAAGAAATACATCAAAGCTCCAAAAGAACATCGACACTTCCTCCTTCGCAGACAATCAAGTTGTTTATTTTAACTGCCATTGGCAAGAGACGAAGAGAATTGTCAACAATCGGAAAGTTTGCATTACTGTGAGACACCGATCTCGGAATAACGATTAATTATTATCCTAACGCTTTGTGGTTTCTTCCCTTCTCAAGGAAAATTCTAGCACTTTGCAATTACTGGCAATGGGAAAATAACCTTGCTAAACTTTGCAATTTTTGTAATACTTCTTTAATCACAGTTTTTGCTTTCCCCGTTTCATCACTAGTTTAAAATTCCATATCACAGCGAGACGAAATTTACAGGTATTAAAAATAAATAAATAAATAAATAAATAAGAATTAGAAAATGAACAGTAATAAATCGTGTTATTTATATGCTGTTATAGCGTACATTTACAAAAAAAAATATATATACAGTGAAACCTCCGAATAGCGGACAGTCACGGGACCGAAGTTTCGTCCGTTATTGGGAGGTGTCCGCTATTGGGGAGGATTATCTTTTTTTCAATTTTTAGCTTATAGCATGTCATTTAATGAAAAATTACGTACAATCTTAAATTTCTACAATTAACATTGCCCTATGAGAAAATATGAACAATTGCAAACTGTTTACTATTTTCCTTTTTAAATGAATGCTAATCCATTAGTCTTACTTAAAATAATAACAAAATTAATTACAGTATTAATTTTGTCATTATTTTAAGTAAGACAACGGATTAGAAAATTAATTTTATTAACTAAAGTAATCAGTTAACAGAGTTTGAGATTTCTTTTTTGCATTGAAAACATGTTTCTCAATATGAATATTTAAATCGTTTAACTTTGCAAGGCCTTCAGAGTCCCCTTTGCTTCCAACGCCTTTTCTTGCAATAATGGCCACTAATGGGAATGTTTTTTGCTCGTGCAGCGCAAACCAATCGAAGACAATAGAGTCGATCGCACTTGTCTCCGTTTCCGAACTTTGATGTGTTTGGAGTTCCTGATCCATAATTTCAAAATTTCCTCTGGACGCTACGTATTACTGTAGCCCGATTCTATTGCTTTTGAAAAGCAACATAAGATCGTTCATTTTCTGTAGAATGTTGTCCATTATTGGGAGTGTCCGCTAATCGGAGGTCAATACATGGAAACGTCTATATTAAGGGACTGGGGATTACAAAATTGTCCGCTATTGGGGGGTGTCCGCTTTTCGGGAGTGTCCGTTAGTGGAGGTTTCACTGTATATATAACAGTGGGAATTGTAGGTCTGGGATATCAAACGAAAGATTTGATCCAGTTCATTTATAACAATAATAATAATAATAATAATAATAATAATAATAATAATAATAATAA